>OY856412.1:819303291-819903291 GCA_963693085.1 Alisma plantago-aquatica | reverse complement strand
TCCGAGACATGAGAAATAGCAGAGGGTTGAGGATGATGCGACCTAAGTGGATGATAGTGGTTGCCTCATGTTGGACCCCTGGAGACTGATGATATCTTGGTTTCCTTTAAAGGAACCAAACCCTAGAGAGAGGATGATGCTTCTGGAACCTATGTACCTATGGTATAGGAGTTTACCTGCTGAGATGAGACAAAGAGTGCCTTAGACCCCGAGGGGGTTTAAGTAGCAAGTTGTGAGGCCTTGTACCTTGTTGGTTGCTCTTGAGGAGGACTCAACTCTAAGGTGCTTCTCGAATAAAAGGATCAGGGGAGTACATGACATACCTTGGACATGTTTGGTTCGTGGTTAAGAGGTTGAGCATGAAGTTGGACACCCAAAGGTGAACCTAGGGTTCCTAGACCTAAGAGGGGAAGTGGTGTATCAGATGCTCATAATGAGATTTGAGTCTCTATAGTTTCGAGCATGGTACCCCTCATGTGTAGAAGAAAAAGAAACCCCTTAAGTTAAAGGTATGTTTGATGAACCCCTCACAACTAAGTTGGTCTAATATTGAGGATGGGAACAAGTGTAACCTAGCATGGTTTTATAGGTGTCTGCTTGTGCCTTAGTAGCTTGCTAGGGGTAAGCATGCTCATGTGGATGAAGACCCTAAACATAAGGACGCTTGTGACCTTTGTTATCAAGGTGTAGTTCCCTCCCATCCTGGGAGAGGGACCCTTTTGTAGGGTGTATACCAGTTTTGAGGTAACCTAAAGAGGTTTCATAGGATCCTGAGAAGCTAAGTGAAGAGTACATGGTAATAGAATGAACTTGTAGACCCACAGATAACCATCTCTAAGTGCATGTGGTTGTGTTACCATGGAGGTAACAGGTATGGGGCCTAACCAAGGTAGGCAGGTTGCCATGAAAGGATGAAAGTCAGACCATGAATGTAGAGAGAGGCATGATGAAGACTTGGGTAAGGTTCTAAGTTGAACATGTACTATGTTAGAATCCTAAGTCTATCCTAGGGTCAGGTAGGGATAAGACCGATGGAAGTAGGAGTTGCCTAATTCCCTAGTTCCACATGACCATAGGGTCGGGAGGTAACAACTATCATTGTCTGAGGGCCATGGGTTAGGAGATTGATCACCTTCATAAACTCATGAGACCCAAAGGGCAGATGAGTAGGGCACTCTCTGGATGCATAAGGGAAGAAGGATGACACTAAAAGTGTCGGCACCCTATAGACCATGAGGAGATGACTAAGGATTGTGTGTGGACCCAAGTAGGTTCGATACCAGTTTTCCATGGAGGTAACTTTGATAGCAAGATGTTTGGGATGTTGAGACATAGGTGGCATGTTTCAACTTGAATTTAAAGGTGTACCGGCAAGGTGGGATGTACCATCTCCACTCTTAGAACAGGAAGAACTCTGTATTTGGACTGCAGCCAAATGCTTATTTCCTCTTATTATGGGAGTGAGAGATAGGACAGTACACATGTCATACACCAAGGATGAATGATGATGTGAGTTGGAACGTTGCTACGAGGTATGAGGATAGAGATGATATTATACCCTAGTGGAGTGACAATACATGGATGGTTTACCAACACTAAGAGAAATATGGTAGTCATCTAATGAGGTTGCTTTTATCATGAGCTATGAGTCATACAAGGTTGAGTTCAAAAACCAAGAGGATGAGCTCAGAGTTTTCTTGATGAAGATAGACTTAGATTTGAGATGAGATAATATGTGAAATACATGGAGGTGTATGTCTTCAACATTACCTAATACCGAAGGATGTGAAGTGGTAATGGATCTCTGTTTGAGATATAGCTGCCTAGTTTGGCTAAAAGAGGTGGTTAGGCTAACCCTAAGTTTGGAAAGGAGATGTGTTTTGGCTACCACTCATATGTAACAAGATATGTTGAACAAGTTAATGGTTGTTTGGTTAGCCAGTCTAGTCCTCGATGTAATGAATGGATGGTTATAGAACCTCGGATACACTTCTTTGCATAGGAAGGTATTAAAACCCTAGTTAGAGTGGTTTAGGGTTTCTGAGGAATCAATCTTGAGGAATCATGACATACATTAAATCATGATTTTAAGATCACCATACACCGTGTACTACAAGGATAGTAAGTGATAGTAGCACTTTGGATGCTTGATATGAAGTTGCATGTGGCGTGTGGCCATGCAAGCCAGGGGTGAAGAACGAACACCAGTAACCCAGTGCTATGACTTAGAGGTTAAAGAATCCCCGAGAGGGAATGGGAGTTCACCATTTTGGATGTTGTGGCAAGTCTCCCCTTGACCAAGGAAGGTCAATATACAATGTGGGTTATGGTAGATCACCTTACCTAGAGGACATGAGAAAGAAATTGTATTGTCAAAGGACAGATCCGGTTGAACTACATATGAGACAGATGGTTCAACTACACTATGATGCGAGTTCAAAAGTTCTTGAGTATAACCTAAAGATTCGCTTTCGTAAGGTGGAAGTAGGTACATGAAGAACTCGGTGTTAGTGCCGCTTATCACCCCTAACTAATGGTTTGTGTGATCCAGACTAGAGGGTCTGATGAGAGCATGTGTGCTCGTTCAGGGTGATACATGGAGACAATTCTTATATTCGGTAAAATATGATGATAACCACCATAGACAGTATCGGGTTGTAAGGAAGCTCTGCAAGGGAGGCTGTGTCGGTCACCACTTCATTAAGATGATGTTGGTGAAGGGACCTCACGAACATCAAGAAAGGACCACAATGTGTGCAGATGAAGTCGCTTTGATAATGCAATGGCTGAAAGGAGCCCAGAGACGACATGAGTTGTAAGATGATGCAAGGTAGACTGACATGCAGTTCACTATGGGGGAAATGTGACATGAAAATTTGACCCCTCTAAGTTATGGCTAAAAGAGCTGAGTTCCCGATGCATGGGTTCTTTTGACATGGTTTGGTGGAGAAGGTTAAGTGTACCCTTACCCCTCAGGATAATGTGATGTGTGATGAGTTTCATGTGTCCAATTTAGAGAACTATGTGAGGTACTCAGACCATGTGTGGAGCAATGAACCTAGTGAGCCCCAAGGGAGGCTAAAATGACCTAAGTCACCTATGAGAACATTTATAGATGCCAAGGTGAAAGAACTCAAAGAAAAGAATATGTGATGATAAGGATTATTTGGAAGCACCATGGATAAGGTAAATCTACATAGGGGTCAATGATGGACATGGAAAAGGCTTATCCTGATTTGATTGTTTGCTTGGTGGAATTTTGAGGGCAAAATTCTTATAAGAGGGGAAGGATGTTACAACACCTATTTTTGGGTTCATTTGGAGAGAAATGTAATTTATCATATTAAAGATATTAGAACAAATAATGATATAATTTGTTTTGAATAAATGAGTTTCATTTAGAATAGCCTTGATGATTGTTTTGAGGGCTTTATTGGCTATTGGGCAAAATAACAAGGGAATTCAATTAGTTTTTGAGAAAAGAAAAATGTGGAAACTTCTAGAAGGCAATCCAAATAGGGATTTCGTGCCTCTTCGGTTCCTTGGGTTCCAAGGAGTACAATGTTGTGAAGAAAAAGCAATAAGAAAAGAAAAGATCAATTAAGTACTTCTTTATTAAGAAAGAAATTGAAAATAATGATAAATGTGGGAAATAAATGGAAAGAGGTATAATTGAGTTATCCTTGGTGGAATTTTGTATCCCAAGGATGCCTAATGTTAAAAGGAATACCAATGAGGAAAATAAAAGAGAAATAAAGAGGAATCCTCAAAAAGAGATATTTTAATAAAACGATAAGGAGAATATGTGAAATAGACACAAATAAAAGGATAAAAGCAAGTAGATATTCCCCAATGTGGGAATGCATGCCTTTAGGATTTCTTGAGGTCAAAGGGACCCAAGATAACAAGATAATGGCAAAGGGAAAAGGATTACTAATTAATTTTGAATTAATTAATGGATATCTTGGGAGAGAAGTAAGCCTTCTCATCCATTGTAATTTGTTTCCAAAATTTCGTACATAACTAGATAATGTAAAGACAAACGTTCCTTTAAAATTTTAGACAAAAAGGAGTTATGGTTTGGGAGATATTAATTTCTCGAGATAAGGCTTTAATTTGGCAATTGAAAACGGTATGTTTCCTTTGTGTCTGATCGCGAGCAATGGGACCCGTTGGATCTTGATCCAACATTGGATGCTCATCATCTAAGTCCCACACGGACTGGGATTCTACGAGTTACAGGAGGAATTCTCTATCTTGAATTTCTCACGATCTAGGGAGAGTGCAAAGTAGTGGTTGCTTCCTTTGGATTCAGGAGAGGAAACCGCAGAGGAACGTCCCGAGTTTGTTGAGGGTTGGCTGCTTATTGGTGAAACACACAAATATCGCGAACCTGCTTTCCACCCTATATATAGAGGACGGTGATGGGGGATACCAGAATATCTATTTGCTAGCCCAAATGCTACGGTAGAGTACAAGGATCGCTCTGGTGCCTTCAATTTCCTCGATCATCCTGACCTTCATCCTTGTCGCCTCAGTAGACCTCGCCGGAGTTCAGTGAGTAGGGGAGGATCGCGACGTGTTCTTGACAAGAAATTAGACCCCTAGTCATGTTCGATAGAGGGAGGCAAAGCTCCTTGTACAATTTGCGTGCTCGCTGGTGGCGGAAAGCTCCAAGTCAACCCCAAGGTTGACAATCGCAAACTTGTTGTGCCTTGGCTCAAGGAAGAAGAAGAAGACCTTGCGGTCTTTTACCAAAGTGCCCCTCGCCTCCTGCAATCGCGTTTAGGTTAGTCTGATCTTTTGCTTGCTTATAATCGTAAAAGATAGGTGCGCGCGTTTGTGGCCGTTGGATCCTAAGTGGATCATCGGACCACGGATCAAACGGTCCATATTTTTCTAAAAATTGCTAATAAATCAGAAAAAGGGGTTTTCTTTTTAAAAATCATATCTTTTGATAGAAAACTCAGATGAGGGAAGTTAATACATGAAAAGTGATCAAAAAAATATGAGGAATACGTTAAAAATAGTTTGGGGACGTAAATCAGTATAATTCTATAAAAGTGTATAATTTGGATGGGAAAAGTATTAAATTATGTTTAGAAACCCTAAATTGTTGATAAAGGATGGATGTAATCTTGCAAGTGAGTAAGTTCGAGCATTATTAACTTGTTTAATGATAAAGATGGACATTAACCTGATTTGAATAGGAAATTTCAAGAATTAGGGTTTTAAACCTAATATTTTGATTAATACCCTTAGAAACCCAAAGAGAGGGAAAAAGGGAAGAAAAGGTATAGTAATCCAAAAATTAGGGTTTTGTGGTCCAAACCTGATCTTAGGATCTTAATGGAAAATAAAATGAGACAATTAGGGCTTGATGGATATCTTGATAAAAGAAAAGTAAAAGTGGTAAAAAGGAAGTGAAACCCTAATTATGGTCAAAACCCTAGAAATGGCTAGTAACCCTAGGGCACGATTAGGCCTATTAGACTTGGATACCATGATCCATGATAGAGAATATTGGATGTATATTTTAGGATTGAATTGTGTATTGGCTTGATTCTGGATTACTTGCTGGTTTGGACTATTCCTGCATCTGAATCTGCCTGACAGGTATGTGGTTACGCTTATGAATATCTCGAATTAGTTTTTCAAAGTTTTCCGAAGTTTTCCTCAATGACTTAAATTTAACTATTGGATGGATTTAATTCATGCAAACTATAATGTGGATATGACTATCACTTAAGATATGTGCCTACTAGATCAGATCCTAGTCCCCTGGCCAGGGCACTACATGATAAAATTCCACTTGATTAATTAAGTGCATTACCATATTCTTTTACCATCAGTCAAGTTTTCAAACATAAATTATTATGACAAACGCTACAAAGAAAGGTATAATACATCTATCACATACTTTTCAAATCTTGAAAACACATGATACTTGGGATCTCAGTCCCTTATCACATTACTGGGAATTCTCATCCCTTCACATAATCATTATCATGATTGCTTGATCTGGGTATTCAAACCCTTAGATCATCACATAATATTGTTATCTCTATAACATGTAACCATTACCTCTAGGTCCTCAGACCAAGGTATTCATTTCACTTGTTGTGCAAGTATTCACATGGCTCACAAGGCCATCACACATCTTTTCACCTCTCACTAGGCAACAACTTATTCACATGGCTCACAAGGCCATAGAACATCTTGTCACCTCTCACTAGGCAACAACTTATTCACATGGCTTACAAGGCCATATCACATCTTGTCACCTCTCACTAGGCAACAACTTATTCACATGGCTCACAAAGACATAGCACATCTTGTCACCTCTCACTAGGCAAGAACTTATTCACATGGCTCACAAAGCCATTGCACATCTTGTCACCTCTCACTAGGCAACAACGTATTCACATGGCTCACAAGGCCATTAATCATTATACTTGTTATACAAGTATTTAACATGCCTTACAAGACTTATGCAATAAGAGAAATACAACCTCCCCATCATTAGGGTTAGGGTTTTCCATTATTAACCATTTAGGTTTTCAAGATCATATTATCAATGATCAAACCCTAATTCATTGATCCACACATCTAGGAGCAAATATCAATATCATAAGTATTCAATCATACTTATTCATTCTCATCATTTATCATTAAATGAATCATCAACACAAGGTATGAGTTCCTCTCTCATCCTTACCAGGGTATGATTACATCAGACTTTATTAACTTGGCTTAACCCTTTCTCAAAGTATGTTAGCCCACACTTATTAAAGTGCATTAAACTTATTACATCTCAATGTGACAATTGACATACCACACTTCATGTGTTACTCATCCAAGTATATTGGATTTAAGGTGCATCAAGGTACATCAACCTTGAAGTGATGGATGTGATATCTATCATGTCTTGATGTATCACTTCCCTCATCACTTTTAATCATACTTAAGTTCATCAACTTATCTTGTATTAGGGTATGTCCCATCCTAATACTTTATACGCTAGCTCATCACATTTATCATGTAATGTATTGGTCATAAGTCACACAATTGAATTATTCAACGATCATTAATGATATGAACTCATCTCGGGTTAAGGTATTATTGATATAGGATTAACCATTATCAACCACTCTAGGTGTTTCACCTATCTAGATATTATCCACACCATTACTTGGTGTTACACTCATCACTCCTAAAAGTGTCTTGCCCTTACCTTTACAAGGTGTATAGGGTTAAATCATGTGCATATGTTCACCATATCGGGTTGTAGGTGTATAGACACTCACCATATCGGGCTCGGTTTTGCACTTGTCTCCATATCGGGCATGAGGTACCTTCTTGACCTCATATCGAGCACAAGATATATGCATGTGTCGCCCATGATACTTATAAGGTTTCAACCCATCACCATGTCGTGCTAGAAGTACATTCAATCACCCTATCGGGCTAGTCACCATCTAGGGTTAGCCATGATGGATTAGGGTTACCATATTGTTTAGGGTTGTGTATCGTGCAACCCTGTCGTGCAACCATATCATACAAGGTCACGTAGGCCTCATGATACTAAGTATAAATGATGTATCATATGATCATATCATGCAATAGCACTTGTTACTCTTCACTTATATCGGGTTACCCAATTTAGGGTTTCTTGTCAACTTACAAGTATACAATTGACCTTGTATCATGCATGGAGTCTATAATAGACTTCCTATCGTTCAAGAGGTGTATACCACACCCCCATATCGTGCAACAAGGTTTAAAAACCTATTCATATCAAATTAGTGAAAAAGGTGCATCATCATATCGGGTTAGAGGTGGTTGCTTATGTGCATGCACCCGATATCACTTTTATAAGGTGATATCACAATCTTCAAGCTCTAGACCTTTATTATAACTATTATAGTTCAAGTCAATAGGTCTAATAAACTACTAGAACTCATAATTTCATCAACTATATCAGGAAATTTTGGAATTAGATGTAGATCATTAAATACAACAATTTAGGTGATGAATAATAACATGATTGAGTTCAAGTTATATAACCCTCCTTAAGAACCACTTCAAAGCTTCAAGGTCCAAAGCTCCCTGTTCCTAAGGTTGAAGATGACTTTATCAAAGGTCCAAGGCTCGTTCACATATCTTTCATATACAAGGAATCACCATGGATAAGCAATTGGTGAAGAAGAAAAGAAAGGTAGATCATAACCCTAATTTCATGCTTCAATTCAAGCTTGAAGACAACTATATCATACCTTAGGGTTCCTCTAAAGGCAACCAATATATCATCAACCTCTAGGGATCAAGCATGAGGCAACTGCTATCATCCACTTAGGTCGCATCATCCTCAACTCCCCACTGTTCCTTATATCTTAGAGTCTAAGCTTCCAACCTTCTTGCTTGGGTCCTACTCTCTCTCTCTCTAGAGCTAACCCTACAAACATCCTTACTACTGGAGGTCCTTTCCCCATGAAGGATCAAGCTCACAAGCATACCCCTACATGGGTGAAGTGTATGTTCAAACTTATGTTTGCTCAAGTTTATCCATAGCCCTTTATTCTTATCTCATAAGCTATCCAACATACTCTCCTGGCCAGGGTTTCAACCTATTGATAGCACTATTGACGTACTTTGGGTGCATGTTATGCCCTACTTGCATAAGCCCATAGGGTTTCTATAGGTTCTTCAGAGGTTAGAGCCCTTATCCCATTTTTTTCAGGATCAATGCTTCGACAAATAATCAATAATAATTATAAAATTCTATCAAGACTATACTCAAAGCTGGAATAAAAAAAAACTTTGCATACCTTTTTCAAAACATTGGATATATACTTCTATCCCCAGTTGGAGTCTATTCTAACTAATCCTCCTTTGCCCTTTAATTCTTATTTTCCCAATATGTCACTTTACTGTTTGTTCTTTTCAAACTTGTACCTAAAACTCCGACAAAAAAAACTTCAGTTAGCAAAAATGAATATGTCGGTATGTGGGGACAACCAAAATTTCACAAATATGGCTAACAATCTAAATATCACAATCAAGTTAATTAACAAGCAAAATTACGCTTTCAATGTGACATTCTCCATCGCTTTTGCCCTAAGCCTGGAATACCCTCCTTAGTGTTTCTCTTTTTCCAATGACTTAAGGCCACCTTCTTAATCCAGAGCATGGTGCCTGGGGTCACCTTTCATGGTGCGCATTAGTCATGCAACAAAGACCACCTTCTCAATCCTGAGCTTGGTGTCTGGGGTCACCACTCATGGTGCCCATGGGTCTTCCCTCCTGGGCTTGACCTTTTGGCATCATCCATCAGGCTGGCATGTTGGTGCGAGAACACACACTTATATTATAATTGTGATAATCATAATGACTATATGATTTGCAAGTATGAACATTCAAACTGATAGGTTGCATTCAATGCGATTAGTCATCCAAAAAACCTTCGAGAAACTAATGTGATTAACCATAATTAACCACATACATGTTTTGCATTTCTTCGAGATAGAATCAACCAATCAATACAAGAAATCCAATAGGCAAGCAAACACACAAAGAGATCCTGAAATATGCATATAATTTCCTATCATTAATCATGTCATCAAGATCTTAGCTTGCTTCCTAAGGTTTCTAGTCCTTTTTAGGGCTTCAATTGCAATTAGGGTTTATCTTGCCCTTATATTATTACAAACCCTAGTTAGGAAAAATAGCTCACAAACCCTAATGATTCTAACCTATTTCATCTAACAGGCTTAGGATCATCTTCTAACATCTTATCATCACATATTTCAAATTAAATAGGACCTTTTCCCTTTTTACCCTAAATTAGGGTTTCTAAGTGCTTAATCATTTGCATATCATGAAAAACCCTAAATCATGTAAGAAAGCATCTAATTTAGGTTCAAGTTCGTTATTAACTATTCACAGGTTGCAATTACTCAATTTCATCAATTAAGTCTCATGAACTTAACCATAATGTTCAATTAGAGTTTCTAATCTAATCCATAAGCACTTTTCATTAGATTAACACACTTTTTCAAATAAGAACGAAATCAGGTTCTCAATCCAATTTGATTGCATTCCTCCTATTTTTATAAGCAACTTTCATGTATAACTTTTTATCATCAGAGTTAGAAATAATTAACTACGATTTTTGCAAGGTTAATTACCTTTGGGCCAATCAGTGGATGCCACCTCAGCCAAATGATTCGTTTTTCATTTTCACGTGGGTTGGGCCCAAATCATGTCGAAAAGACATTCCCACCCTCTGGTTTCTTTACTGGAGTCAGGGAAGTGGGGTCTTTTCCCCTGTTATTCTTCTACCTCGTGCAGGCTCATCTCCCGCGAGCAGTACCCCGTCCGGTCAACCAAGCTACTGACTTTGGGCTCTAGGGCATCAGAGACTGTGCTAAGTCAGCCACAGCTCCACCAGGACCAGCCGGAGTGAATGGCACTCCTGGATTGGTCAATGGTGTACCAGATTGCCGAGTCGAAGGAGCTTTCCTCCAACATGGTGCACGGCTTGGTCAAGTTTCTTGGCGGAGGTTTTTCTTGCAATTGTCTGCATAGAACCGAATGATCCTTTGTTGCGAACTCAATGGTATCACCAGCGTTGGCGCACACCGCTCGTGCCTACCCTCCCCTTCTTATTTAGGGGTTAGCCCCCTGCGCTTTCCCACAAATTAGGGGAAATCCACACAGTTTAGGAAAGGTCTGCAACCGTATGTTGGTTCGATGCGAAAATCGCTCCCGAAGCCAATGGAATCGTTTCCTCCGTTGCACATTGCCTATACTTTGAGCAAATCTGACAAGAGAATTGTTCCCATTGGACATTATGTTCCAGTCTCCTCGTGAGACTGGGATCAGGTTCGGGCCGTTGGATCTTAGATCTACGGTCCTCGTTTAATCTGAATATCCAGATATCATTGTGACATTTAATATGATTCAATGATTATCCATTCACCTTAGGAATCTTCTAAAATTCATAACTCATTATTCCTCAATCCTTTTTCAACCAAATTTTATGGGAAACTTCCTCTTGGCTTTATCTACTTGCAAACCAAATGAGTCCCAAATTCCAAAGGAAAAGGGTATTATCATTGTGTGTGAGTTATCCTTTAATAACGCTTATTTTAAGCATATTTTCTCTCTCTTAATCTTTTATTTTCTTTATTATGATTCCTTTTACCATTAGAAACCATGTGGAGTCGAAATCTCATCCCTGAGAATTTCATTATCCATATTTCCACATATTTCTTGTAATTTCATTGTTATCTCATATTTCCTTCTTAATGAAGCAATGTTTAATTGATCTTTTCTCTTTCTTGTTACATTATCTTTGCCACTTGGACTCCTTGGAACCCAAGGAACCCTAAAGGCACGAAGTCCACCCATTGAGGTTATTCTCTAGCCTTCTAGAGGCTTCTACCTCTTTCTCTTCTCCTTTTCTTATTTATTCATTTATTCTTTTTAAGGATTTCTCTTTATCTTTCATTTCCTTTTTCCTCTTTTCATATTTCTTTTATTAGAAATCATATGTAAATGAATTTTACTCAATTGTGGCCATTAATGCCACTTTATAAATATTTCCAAGTATTTCTTATAAATACTTTGCTTAATATTCATTATCTTGTATCTTTTTCTAATATTTGGAATTTTCTTCTTTTCTTCTCTTTTATATCCATTATTGGATTAATATAATAGTAGGAATCATGAAATTACTATCCAAAGGGATGTTTGCAAAGAAACCCATCCTTTGAAGCAAAGCATACAACCTTTTCAATTAAGTCCATATTCATGAAATTATTATATTTCAATTATTAAAACATATGCAAAATTGAGGTTGCAACATCCCTTTTGGGAATTTTGTAAAGTAATCTTTATACAATTGAATATCGTCAAAGTTTGAAATTCCACTGCTTCACATTGGTGTTTTTGTTTACCATTATTTTAGCAAAGAGTTGATCTCAACTCTTTACTATAACATCCCTGATCTGGGTTATGTTGTAACCCTAGGTGTTTTGTTTAATAAAGATAATTATATGCTTGCTCTTATCTTTTGAAAAGTAATTAATGAACAAAAGGAACTTATGTTTCAATTTTGGTCCTATTTGAATAATGTTGAAACAATGTTTTACCTGTTTTGGACTAAAGTGCAAATTACCCAAGTTGAGGGGTTAACTTGCAAATGTTACATGATAAAATGTTCCTCAAGTGTTGAAGCATCATAAGAATGAGAATGATGCATAGGTATGGCTTGTGATAGCCTGAGCATCAAGAAAGAGCTTATTAAGCAATGTTTGTGCATTAAAACCTAGTTTTGATGTAATGTGCAATTTACCCAAAACCTAGGGTTCAATATGCAAAATACCACTTCTATAGAGTCCCTAATGTTTCTTGGTATTAAGTAGAGATAAGAAAACCAGAGGGGCGTCTCATTTGAATCTCTTTGGAGGAGAGAAAATCTTGATATTAAAATAATCAAGATCTAAGCATAATTGAAACCCTAATTCAATTTAATGCAAAAATAAATATATTAATTGATGTGCCCTTCAACCAAAAGTGTGATTGTTGAATTTTTATAGGAAGTGTACGTCCTTGTTCCTTGTAAAAGGCATCTAAATATCTAATTAAGTGGAGAGCCCACTCACAATAGTTAAAGGAAAAGTAATATCCACTCAATTTTGGATATTATTATTATAATGGTTAAGGTGCTTAATTTGCTTTCTTTTAATTCATGCATAATGAAGAGGAATTACAAGGTGGGGGAGATGGATTCGTATGCAAGGGATGGAGGAGAGTATGTGGCACCAATATTGGAAATTAAAGGATTATTATAAGACTTTCTCTCTCCTTGAATTTCCTTATATACATCCCATTGCCAACCCAAATGAAAGGATTTTTCGATCCATTTTTCTTTCCTTGCTTTGGTTGAACACAAAGGATCTTAGGAGAAATAGGAGGACGTGCCCCAACCTGTAGGCAAGCTCCATAGTCATCATCAACCTTGGTTTCATGGTGGAAATCGAAAATCAATGCTTGATTTCTTCTTTTCTTCATTCAATCTTCAACTCTAGCCAATCCTTTCACTCAAAGACTTGAGGACGAGCCTTGAGAATTTGTGAAAGCTTCATTCACCATTGGAGACGTGGAGCTTGAAGCTTGGATTCAGTTTTGAAGGTGGGTTATATAACTTGAACCCTTAAATGTCATTATTGCTTGCAATTTGTTCATTATGTGTTGAACCTTTCTATTTTCTTGATTCCCTTTTGATTAGTTGTTCAAATTACCATAAGAATCACAACTAATTTCGATGGTTTGAAGCTTGAAGATGATGATGTCATCTTAAGCACACACCTCAACAAAAGAAGGGGCAAACTGTTTGCAAAACCGTTTGAGCTAATTTGGTTTCAAAACTAATTGAGTTGATTCGGTTTCAAGACCGAATGGGCAATTGAACCCAAGACCAAATGGGAAATTGAACCCAAGACCGAATGGGTAATTTACTAAAGACCTAATGGGTAATTTAACCCAATACCGAATGGGTAAATTACTTCAAAACCGAATGGGTAATTGACTTCAAGATCGAATGGATAATTGAGTGTAAAATCGAATGGGTAATGGACCTCAAGACTGAATGGGTAAATTAAACTTCAAAACCTATTGAGGTTAATTGTTGATGTGATTGATAAAGATCCAATGGCTCAAATTGATTTGATTATAATTAATTTTAGAAGAATGATCAATGGATTACAAACCCTAATCGATTGATTGAGGAATTCCTAATTGAATTGGATCAATTTCTTGGTTGAGTCCAAACGGTCTCAAGACCATTTGGAGGCAAACGGTCTCAAGACCGTTTGAGAGCAAACAGTCTCAAGACCATTTGGAGTTCAAGAGATATGATGGATAGTTGGAAATCCAAGGGCTGTAATTGGATGTACTTCAATGGTTCAATTGATGATCCATTCAATAGAGCAAACCGTAAAGCCAATCAATTGGATGGAGGAGACCGTAGTTGATCCAATCATTTTCATGAAGGTTTGGACCAAATGGTCTTGAGACCGTTTGGGATCAAATGGTCCTCAAACCGTTTGAAGGGCAACCAATCACAAACCGTTTAAGGTTCATTCGGTTTCAATTGAGCAAACTGTTTCAAAACCGATTGAAGAAGTTAGGGCAAGACTGAATGGAGGTCAAGAACCTCAGGATCAATTGAAGACACAACTAAACCGAGACCGTTTAAGGTCAATCGGTCTTTAAGACCGTTTGAAGGACAAGTGACTCCAAGACCGTTTGAAGTTCAAGGAGGTCAAAACCATTTGAAGGTTCAAAAGTAATAAAACCTTTTGGTGATCTAATAGTCTCAAAGCTATGAAAGATTAATCAACCCTATGATGGTTAATGAAGTTATAAAAGGTAATTACAATTGTTGTACCTTCAAGGTACTTAAGTGATTAATACTTCTTGAATGGTTAACCTTTCATGCTTATGGAAGTAATAACTTAATACACTATGTCAACCCTTCATACAAGTTGAGTTGACCTAACCTAATAAAGTTTGAAGTAATTGACATCCTAGAGAGGATGAGAGAGAGAGGAATTCCTACATGAATGATAATCATGTAATGGTTAAACCTCAACACTTTCAACATGAATAAAATATATAATTAGGGTATCATCCTTGGTAAAGAGATCATGAAGCCCTAATTGAGAAGGTTGATGAACCCTAACTCTAATCTAGGGCAATGATAGATGAAACCCTAATCTAGGGTAATGATGTAACCCTAATTGAGGGTGATGTCATGTGAAACCCTAATTGAGGGTGATGACATGTGAACCCTAATTGAGGATGATGACATGTGAAACCTTAATTGAGGGTGATGTCATGTGAAACCCTAATTGAGGGTGATGTCATATGAAACCCTAATATAGAGATGTAATGTGAAACCCTAATATAGGGTGATATCATGTGAAATCCCAGCATAGGGTGAGATTATGCAAAACCCTAATTGATAAAGAAGGGAAACCCTATTCCTGATAATGGATAATCTTATATCAATAAATGGTTGAATAAGTCAAATGAGTGACTTATAACCAATGCATTACATGATATGTGATGAACTGGTACATAAAGTATTAGAATGGGGATTTCCCTAATACAAGATAAGTTGATGAACTTAAGTAAGATAAAGGTGATAAGGGAAGTGAAACATCAGGACGTGATAGATATCAAATTCAACACCTCAAGGTTGATACACATTGATATACCCTAAATCCAATATACATTGATGAGTAACACATGAAGTGTGTCATGATAATTATTACATTAAGATGTAATGTGTAGGATAATATACCATGAGAAAGGATTTATCCAAGATATCAAAGTATGGTGTAATCAATATCCTAAGAAAAGATGAGAGAGAAACTCATATTTTGAGTTGATTATAATTTAATGATAAATGATGAGAATAAATAAGTATGGATGAATACTCACGATATTAATGTATGCTCCTAGATGTGTGGAGCAATGAATTAGGGTCTTGTATTGATAATATGAACTTGAAACCCTATTCGACTATAAAGGGAAAACTCTAACCTTAATGGTTGTTACCTAGCAAGAGGTGACAAGATGTATTAATGGGCTTTGTGACCCATGTGGATGGTTGTTTCCTAGTGAGAGGTGACAAGATGTTTAATGGGCTTTGTGAGCCATGTGGATAGTTTTTGCCTAGTGCGAGGAAACAAGATGTTTATAAAAGTTTCATGAATGAAATTATAATGTTCAAGTAAATTGGAAAATGGAAACTTAGTAACATGATGATGCACAGGATTGACATAGTCCAATTCCTGGAATGATGCACCTGATTGGTATAGTCCAATGCCTGGAATGATGCGCATGATTGGTATAGTCCAATTCCTGGAATAGATACATAGTAATACCTAGAATAATATCACAGGATTGGTAATAACCCAATACCTGGAATAATATCATAGGATTGGTAATAACCCAATACCTAGAATAATTGCACATGATTGGTAATAACCCAATACTTGGAATAATATCACAGGATTGGTAATAAACCAATACATGGAATAATATCACAGGATTGGTAATAACCTGGATACATGGAATAATTGCACAGGATTGTTCATAAACCAATACCTGGAATAATTGCACAGGATTGGTCATAACCCAATACTTGGAATAATTGCACAAGATTGGTCATAACCCAATACCTGGAATAATTGCACAAGATTGGTCATAACCCAATACCTGGAATAATTGCACTGGGTTGGCATAGTCCAATACCTGGAATGGTTGCACAGGATTGGCATAGTCCAATGTCTGGAATGTTTGCACAGGATTGGAATAGACCAATGCATGGAATGATTGCTTAGGATTGGCATAGTCCAATGCCTGGAAGGTTTCCTTAGAATTGGCATAGTCCAATGCCTGGACAGAATATGATGATGTATACTCACATGACTGGAACAATCCAATATCTGGCTAATAGATTGGCTAAGGTCAATAGACAAAAATGAGAATGATTCATGGATGACATACCATGATAATGAGTATCTCAGGATAAGCTGAGAGATGTTGATATAGTAAGATGGATAAATGATATACATATTCTTCATTTTCCTTATAAAGTGAATAGATGAATTAATGTTTTGTCATAGATAGTTGCAATGCTTTAAAATATGACAATGTTCTAAACTGCTTATCCTCTGATCAATTTTATTCTATTAAACTGCAATAATAATGTTTCTGGAAGAGAGTTATATCTCTCACTAGGAACATTTTTCAATTGTCTCACCCCCGTGGGATCCAACTTTTTAGGTAAACGCAGAAGAAGAGGCAGGAACCCTATAGCAAGGGAAGAGCAATAACAACAACATGGATAGTAGTGATATATCAGGTGGAGGCACTGGCTGTCAAGTTTTGTATAGAAAGTCCTATGTGTCGTCTCTATACTCTCAGGTCCTCGGAGTCAGTAGATAGTGCTTTTATCATTGATCTGAGATTTTGTCTTGAACGCCTCGAGGTTTACGTTGCTTATGTATAGTTTGATAGAGAAGTTGTTGTATGTAATTCTCGAGAAGAGATGGTACATGTTATGTACTTTTGAACCATGATGTAAATGAAATACATTGATTCTTGATCAAAGAGTTTTCCTGTGTTTGGATCTCTTTGCAAATAGTTTAAATTTTTAGTGATTTTCAGTAATCTGTTGTTAATGATCGCTTCCGCTTAGTTAATGATGTTTTGTTCGAACGCTTCACCACAATTTAGTGGTATCAGAGCTTAAGGTTCGTTAAGTCTACAAAGACATAGCACTAAGGTGTTGAGTATGTTCTAGTGTCCTCCAGAATATCTTATAGTGACTTCTGCTTATGCAGAACAAGGAAGATAGCTTAAAAATGTCTGGAGAACATGAGGGTCATGTTGCTGAAGCAATGTTGTTGCACCAGTAGGAGGTGCAAGGGGTCAAGTAAGAGAGGAACTGGTGCCTGAGAATCCCCATTTTGATGAAGCTATGATAGAAAACCCAACTTTTCATTCTCTATTTAGGGAATTCATCACTACAATGAGGCATCTGGCAGATCGGATGTCAGCACCAGCAACTAGGGCACCAACTCCCAATGAGGGACATGGGTCTGGTAAGACTTTTGAACGACTATGTCGTGTAGGAGCTATAGAATATGTTGGGACAACTGACCCAACAGATGTTGATCTATGGCTCACTGAGTTAGAAAAGGCTTTTAAGATCCTTAGTATTCTAGATATTGACAAAGTCAAACATGTTGTATACCTTTTGAAGGGTAGTGCTGGCCATTGGTGGGCCATAGAAGAAGTAAAAAGGAATGATGAAGAGGTTGGTTGGGTGGAATTTTGTCAAGAATTCATCAATAAGTATTTCCCAAGAACACACTTAGACGAAAAGATCTCACAGTTTGAGAAGGTTCGGCAGGGAACCATGTCAATAAATGAATATGAGGTTAAGTTTATGGAACTTTTACAATTTTATCCTCATATGGCTGCTACTGAGCAGGAGAAGATTCGATGTTTTGAGAAAGGATTCAAATAAAACTTTTCATTCTAAATTACCTTTCCTTTTTCCTCTCTCTGCCTACTGATTATAAGAAAGGTAGTTATTGTTGAGCTTCCTTTAAATTAGTCCTATGAGAACATAAGGAAGAGATAAAAGGATGAGAATCTATATTCAGAATAATATTCTCTTATATGTTTTGAAATTTCTCTTTTCATGTAGAAGAAATGTAAAAGAAACACCCAGAGAAAATCTAAGATATTAAATAGTAAATTCTAAGAGATGTTAAAAGTATGAAACATAATGTGAAACAAATGCATACTACCTAATTTCAGTTCTTGAATACCCTGGCCAGGTATTCATCTATTGAAGGTAAGGTGAGTATGACACTCTTAGATTGCTATCTTTCTGATTACTCTGATCAAGTAGTCATTTTGAGACAATCTAAAGAGCATAATGAGGTAGAAGATGTGGCATGGATATTTCTACAACATCTTAATTGATATGGAGAGATCTGAATTAATCATAGATCAACTTATAAACAAAAGAGGATGTTTAGTATAATGTATACCCTGGTCCTTAGACCTAGAAGTAACAATGTTCAGAAATGAACAATGGGTTGGAATACCCTGGTCTTGTAATCATGATAATGATAATACTGAAAGGTGGTGATATGTAATCATCTCTATAATTTCTATGATAAAGGCAAGGAACTTAAGAGGAAATAAGATTGAATGACACATGAAAATTGAAAGTTCATGCAATAATCTAAGGAAATGGTTTATGTTGGTTACCTGGAATCCAGTTATATAAGATACTATGGACATCATATGTTAGGGGTTTATTCTGTGCATAAACATAACATCAATAAGGATGTAACTCTGGTCTCTCTTTGGAAGCAAAATGCTTAATTGAATGAGGAGTATGGGAGACTCCCCAGAATCAAGAATCATGTCACATTAAGTTCCAAGTTGAGAAAGGTGATAAATTAGTGAGGTTTGACACCTGAATTAATTAAGGTATGTACAATGTTTCCTTGACTAAGAAAAGTGTTACCTAACACAGAGTTGACTTTATAGTCAATAATGAAAAGGACAGTAGAGTATGTGTCCTATGTGACAAGTTCCATGATGACCCTGTATGGGAGGACTTTGTGTTGATCAATGTTCTATGGCATCTCCTTGACATTAAGATGTCATGAGAAGACCTGATGATATGATGAATAAATAATATATGTCTCCCTTTATCTAGGATTTCGGGGACGAAATCCTTGTTAGGAGTTTATAATTGTAACATCCCTGACCTGGGTTATGCTGTAACCCTAGATGTTTTGTTTAATAAAGATAATTATATGCTTGCTATTATCTTTTGAAAAGTAATTAAGGCTCAAGAGTAACTTATGTTTCAATTTTGGTACTATTTGAATAATGTTGAAACGATGATTTACCTGTTTTGGACTAAAGTGCAAATTACCCAAGTTGAGGGGTTTACTTGCAAATGTTACACGAAAAAATGTTCCTCAAGTGTTGAAGCATCATAATAATGAGAATGATGCAGAGGTATGGCTTGTGATAGCCTGAGCATCAAGAAAGAGCTTATTATGCAATGTTTGTGCATTAAAACCTAGTTTTGGTGTAATGTGCAATTTACCCAAAACCTAGTGTTCAATATACAAAATACCACTTCTAGAGAGTCCCTAATGTTTCTTGGTATTAAGTAGAGACAAGAAAATTAGAGGGGCATATCATTTGAATCTCTTTGGAGGAGAAAGAATCTTGATATTAAAATAATCAAGATCTAAGCATAATTGAAACCCTAATTCAATTTAATGCAAAAATAAATATATTAATTGATGTGCCCTTCAACCAAAAGTGTGATGGTTGAATTTGTATAGGAATTGTATGTCCTTGTGCCTTGTAAAAGGCAACGAAATATCTAAGTAAGTGGAGAGCCCACTCACATTAGTTAAAGGAAAAGTAATATCCACTCAATTTTGGATATTATTATTATAATGGTTAAGGAGTTTAATTTTCTTTCTTTTAATTCATGGATAATGAAGAGGAATTACAAGGTGGGGGATATGGCTTCGTATGCAAGGGATGGAGGAGAGTATGTGGCACCAATTTTGGAAATTAAAGGATTATTATAAGACTTTCTCTCTCCTTGAATTTCCTTATATACATCCCATTTCCAACCCAAATGAAAGGCTTTTTCGATCCCTTTTTCTTTACTTTCTTTGGTTGAACACAAAGGAGCTTAGGAGAAACAGGAGTATGTGCCCCAACCTGTAGGTAAGCTCCACAGTCGTCTTCAACCTTGGTTTCATGGTGGAAATCGAAAATCAATGCTTGGTTTCTTCTTTTCTACATTCAATCTTCAACTCTAGCCAATCCTTTCACTCAAAGACTTGCGGACGAGCCTTGGGAAGTTGTGAAAGCTTCATTCACCATTGGATACATGGAGCTTGAAGCTTGGATTCAGTTTTGAAGGTGGGTTATATAACTTGAACCCTTAAATGTCATTATTGCTTGCAATTTGTTCATTATGTGTTGAACCTTTCTATTTTCTTGATTCACTTTTGATTAGTTGTTCAAATTACCATAAGAATCACAACTGATTTCGAAGGTTTGAAGCTTGAAGATGATGATGTCATCTTAAGCACACACCTCAACAAAAGAAGGGGCAAACGGTTTGCAAAACCATTTGAGCTAATTCGGTTGCAAAACCGATTGAGTTGATTCAGTTTCAAGACCGAATGGGCAATTGAACCCCAGACTGAATGGGTAATTGAACCCAAGACCGAATGGGTAATTTACTCAAGACCGAATGGGTAATTGAACCCAAGACCGAATGGGTAAATTACTTCAAAACCAAATGGGTAATTGACTTCAGGGTCGAATGGATAATTGAGTGTAAAACTGAATGGGTAATGGACCTCAAGATCGAATGGGTAAATTAAACTTCAAAACCGATTGATGTTAATTTCTGATGTGATTGATAAATATCCAATGCCTCAAATTGATTTGATTATAATTAATTCTAGAAGAATGATCAATGGATTGCAAACCCTAATCGATTGATTGAGGAATTCCTAATTGAATTGGATCAATTTCTTGGTTGAGTCCAAATGGTCTCAAGACCGTTTGGAGGCAAACAGTCTCAACACCGTTTGGAGTTCAAGAGCTATAATGGATAGTCGATAATCCAAGGGATGTAATTAGATGTACTTCAATGGTTTAATTGATGATCGATTCAATAGAGCAAGCCCTAAAGCCAATCAATTGGATGGAGGAGACCCTAGTTGATCCAATCGGTTTCATGAAGGTTTGGACCAAACGGTCTTGAGACCGTTTGAGTCCAAATGGTCTTGAGACCATTTGAAGGGCAACCATTCACAAACTGTTTAAGGTTGATTCGGTTTCAATTGAGCAAACGGTTTCAAAACCGATTGAAGAAGTTAGGGCAAGACCGAATGGAGGTCAAGCACCTCAAGATCGATTGGAGACATAACTAAACCGAGACCGTTTAAGGTCAATCGGTCTTTAAGACCGTTTGAAGGACAAGTGTGTCAAAGACCATTTGAAGGTCAAGGAGGTAAAAACCATTTGAAGGTTCAAAAGTAATAAAACCTTTTGGAGATCTAATAGTCTCAAAGCTATGAAAGATTAATCAACCCTATGATGGTTAATGAAGTTATCAAAGATAATTACAATGATTGTACCTTCAAGGCACTTAAGTGATTAATACCTCTTGAATGGTTAACCTTTGATGTTTATGGAAGTAATAACTTAATACACTATGTCAACCCTTCATAGAAGTTGAGTTGACCTAACCTAATCAAGTTTGAAGTAATTGACAGTCTAGAGAGGATGAGAGAGAGAGGAATTCCTACATGAATGATAATCATGTAATGGTTATACCTCAACACTTTCAACATGAATAAAATATATAATTAGGGTATGATCCTTGGTAAAGAGATCATGAAACCCTAATTGAGAAGGTTGATGAACCCTAACTCTAATCAAGGGCAATGATAGATGAAACCCTAATCTAGGGTAATGATGTAACCCTAATTGAGGGTGATGTCATGTGAAACCCTAATTGAGGGTGATGACATGTGAAACCCTAATTGAGAATGATGACATGTGAAACCCTAATTGAGGGTGATGTCATGTGAAACCCTAATTGAGGGTGATGCCATATGAAACCCTAATACGGATATGTAATGTGAAACCCTAATATAGGGTGATATCATGTGAAATCCCAGCATAGGGTGAGATTATGCAAAACCCTAATTGATAAAGAAGGGAAACCCTATTCCTGATAATGGATAATCTTATATCAATAAATGGTTGAATAAGTCAAATGAGTGACTTATAACCAATGCATTACACGATATGTGATGAACTGGTGCATAAAGTATTAGGATAGGAATTACCCTAATACAAGATAATTTTATGAACTTAAGTAAGATAAAGGTGATAAGGGAAGTGAAACATCAAGACAAGATAGATATCACATTCATCACCTCAAGGTTGATACACATTGATACACCCTAAATCCAATGTACATGGATGAGTAACACATGAAGTGTGTCATGATAATTATTACATTAAGATGTAATGTGTAGGCTAATATACCATGAGAAAGGCTTTATCCAAGATAACAAAGTATGATGTAATCAATATCCTAAGAAAAGATGAGAGAGAAACGCATACTTTGAGTTGATTATCATTTAATGATAAATGATGAGAATAAATAAGTATGGATGAATACTCATGATATTAATGTATGCTCCTAGATGTGTGGAGCAATGAATTAGGGTCTTGTATTGTTAATATGAACTTGAAACCCTATTCGACTATAAAGGGAAAACTTTAACCTTACTGGTTGTTACCTAGTAAGAGGTGACAAGATGTGTTAATGGGCTTTGTGAGCCTTGTGGATGGTTGTTGCCTAGTGACAGGTGACAAGATGTTCAATGGGCTTTGTGAGCCATGTGGATAGTTGTTGCCTAGTGAGAGGTAACAAGATGTTTATAAAAGTTTCATGAAAGCAATTATAATGTTCAAGTAAATTGGAAAATGGAAACTTAGTAACATGATGATGCAAAGGATTGGCATAGTCCAATTCCTGGAATGATGCACATGATTGGTATAGTCCAATGCCTGGAATGATATCACCTTCATGAACTTATGGGACCCAAAGGGCAGATTAGTCGGGCACTCTCTGGATGCATGAGGGAAGAAGGATGACCCCGAAAGTGCTGGCACCCTATAGACCAAGAGGAGATGACCAAGGATTGTGTGTAAACCCCAGTAGGTCTGAGACCAGTTTTCCATGGAAGTAATTTTTTTGATATCGAGATGTGGAGACATGAGTTGCACGTTTCAACTTAGATTTGAAGGTGTACTGGCAAGGTGGGATGTACCATCTCTACTCCTAGAATGGGAAGAACTCTGTATTTGGACGGCCGCCAAATGCTTATTTCTCTTTGTTATCGGAGTGAGAGATAGGACAGTACGCATGCCTTACACCAAGGATAACGATGATGTAAGTTGGAACGTTGCTACAAGGTATGAGAATAGAGATGATAACATACCTTTGTGAAAGTAATAATACATGGATGGTTTACAAACACTAAGAGAAATAAGGTAGTCATCTTATAAGGATGTTTTTAGCATGAGCTATGTGGAATTTGCAAGTGATACAAGGTTGAGTTTGATCACTATTAGGATGAGCTCAGAGATTCTTGATGAAGACAAACTTAGAGTTTGAGATGGGATGATAAGTAGAATACATGGAGGTCTATGTCTTCAACATTACCTAACACCTAAGGATATGAAGTGGTAATGCATGCTCTGGTTGAGATATAGCTACTTATTTAGCTGGAAGCCAAAAGACGTTGAGGTTGTTCGACTAACCCTATGTTTGGAAAGAGGTTGTGTTTTGGCTAACCCACAGATATAACAAGATATGTTGAAAAAGTTAATGGTTGTTTGGTTAGACAGTTTAGCCCTTGATGTAGTAAAAGGATGGTGATAGAACCTTAGATACACTTATTTGGATAGGAAGGTAATAAAACCCTTTTGAGAGTAGTTTAGGGTTTCAGAGGTATCAATCTTGAGGAATCATGACATACCGGGAATCAGGGTTTTTAGATCACCACACACCGTGAAACTACAAAGATAGTAAGTGATAGTAGCACTTTGGATGCTTAAAACAAAGTTGCATGTAGCATGTGGCCATGCAAGCTAGGAGATGAAGGACAAACACCAGTAACCCAGTACATGGATATAAAGTATAAAGAGTTCCTGAGAGGGAATGGGAGTTCTTCACTATGAATGTTGTGAGTCTCCCCTGGGCCAAGGAATGTCGGGATCCAATATGGGTTATGGTAGATCGCCTTACCTAGATGACATGAGAAAGGAAGAATATTGTCACAAGACAGATTCGGTTGAACTACTTAAGAGAGAAGATGGTTCAACCACACCATGATGCGAGTTCAAAAGTTCTTGGGTATGACTAAGGTTCACTTCCATGAGGTGGAAGTGGATACATGAAGAACTTGGTGATAGTACAATTTATCACCCCATACTAATGGACAGTATGATCCAGACTAGAGGGTCTGATGAGAGCATGTGTGCTCATTTAGGGTGATACATAGAGACAGTTCTTAAGATGTGATGTTAACCACCATAGCCTTTATTGGGATGCAAGAAGTTCTACAAGGAGGTTGTGTCGGTCACCACTTCATTATGATGATGTTGGTGAAGGAGGCCTCGCGAAGGTCAGAAAAGAACCACAGGGTGTGCAGATGAAGTCACTTTGATCGTGCAATAGCTGAGAGAGAGCCCAGTGGTGACATGAGTCATGAGCTGATGCAAAGCAGACTGACATGCAGTTCACTGTGGGAGAATATGTGATGTGAAAATCCGACCCCTCTAAACTAGAGCTGAGAAAGCTGAGTCCCCGATATATGGGTCCATTTGAGATGGATTGGTGAAGATGGTTGTGTTTAGCCTTGCCCCTCAGGATAACATGATGTGTAATGTGTTCCATGAGTCTGATCTAGAGCACTATGTGAGGTACCCAAGCCATGTGTTGAGCCCTGAACCTATTCAACTTTTGAGAGGCAGAAATGTCCTGAGTCACCTTTGAGGGTACGATATACCAAGGTAAGAAAGAACTTAAATGGAAGAATATGAGATGATGAAGGTTCTTGCGAAGTACCATGGAAAGGGTGAAGCCACACGGGAGCCATGATGGACACATGAAAGGCTTATCCTGTTTGTTTGCTTGCTTGATGGAATTTTGAGGGCAAAATTCTTATAAGAGGGGAAGGATGTTACAACCCCAATTTTGGGTTCATTTGGGTGAGAAATGTAATTTCTCACATAAAAGATATTTGAACAAATAAAGATATAATTTGTTTTGAATAAATGGATTTCGTTTACAATAGCCTTGATGATTGTGTTGTGGGCTTTATTGGCTATTGGGCCCAATAACAAGGAAATCCAATTAATAAATGAATAATTGAGTTTTTGAGAAAAGAAAGGTGTGGAAACCTCTAGAAGGCAAAAAGAACTTAATCCAAAGGTGGATTTCATGCCACATGGGTTCCTTGGGTTCCAAGGAGTCCAAAGTTGCAAATATAAGCAATAAGAAAAGAAAAGATTAATTAAGTATATCTTTATTAAGAAAGAAATTGAAAATAATGACAAAATGTGGAAAATAAGTGAAAAGAGGTATAATTGAGTTATCCTTAGTGGAATTTCGTATTCCAAGGTTTCCTAATGATAAAAGGAATACTAATGAGGAAAATAAAAGAGAAATATAGAGAAATCCTCACAAAGAAATATTTTAATAAGAAATACACATGATAATGAAGAATAATGCATTTAGATGCATCTAGAAGGATAATGAGTATCCAATAAAAAGGATTTCGAAATAATAGAGTTCCTTGGGATCCAAGGAGTCCCAAAGAAGAAAGAAGAAATAGAAAATACTTATAAACAGAAAAATAAGAATATAATGTGAATACATAATTCATGGATTATGTGGTATTGCTAAAAGGAAGTATTTTTCTATTAAATGAAAATAGAATTTCTTGCCATTAGAATAAAGGCAAGTACTTAGAAGATAAAAGAAGAGATTTTCGAAATTCTAATATCCCAAGGATAAACAATATCAAGGAAATAGATGAGGAGAGAGAAGAATACTTCTCCTTGAAGGAATATGTTTCCTTTAAGAGTGGGACTCGTTTTCTCTGGGATGGATGTTTTGGGCATGGATACTCTCCTCTATAAAAGGAGAGAGAGACATGGGCCGAGTCCAGGAAAGAGATCCCACGTACTTCCCTTACTTCTTCATCGTTTTAGTTCTAAACCCTAGTAGAGGGGAGCCATGTGATCTTGGGGCAACAAAGAGCCGAGATAGGGTTGCGAGGGAAGCTGCATGTGCCACGATGACAGAATGAGGGCAAGAGAGCATAGTCGTGCCCTGACGAAGGTGCAATAGTGGTTGGTTGGCGGCAACAAGGGCTTCAAAACGCAGGCCTATTGCTCCTGACCTTGCCACGAAGACCGCGCACTAGGCGGCGCCCCAAGTGTGGATAATGGCGGCGAGGCTAGGGCGTGGGGTGGCGGCAGCTAATGATGACCGAGGGAGAGAGAAACGGCTGCCCAAAGTCACGCCTAGGGCTACGCTCGACGGAAGCAGGAGCAGCCCGAGGTGGAAGACAACCTGTTGGCCGATTGGACAAATATACCCCCCGAGGTATGAAGCGCCAACCCCCTTAAGTGGAGGGAAGAAGCGTCATTCCATTCTAATTCCAAACGAGCCTCTTTGCATGAGAACAAGGCGACGTGGCGCCCTCTCATTGGTTCGAAGTAAGTGCTTTTGCTAAATTCATAATGAATGATTCATAGCTCGGATTAGCACGCATAAAATATGAAAGTTGCTCAGAAAGACGAGTGGAATCCATTAAAAATATAATTGAAGTCTGATTCCTTTTGAAATTTGAAAAGTAATCGAAGTTATTAGCTTTATATGTAATAATGTTTAAAGAACCCTATTTTGATATGATTAAAGTGATTAATAGGGTTTAATAGATGATTAAAGTTGATATTATCTTGTTAATGATAAAAAGGAACATTAGGAAGAAAAAGGATGAACTTTGCGTATAATTAGTTAATTTAGAGTTTCATATGCATGAATATACTTTAATGGGCCTTGAAACCCTAATGTTGACTAATTCGACTATTAATGGCTTTAATTGATTAATTTCATGATTAAAGTTGGATATGCTGATTCTAAGCTATTACGAGTATAAAAGTACCTAAATGTGGATAACTACCCTTAATGTAGTAATTAGGGTTTTCTGATGAATAAAAGATAGAATTAAAAGTAAATCAAGTTCATATGTGAATTAGACTATAATGAACTTTGAATTGGTGATAAACGAGCATAATGACCTTGTCATGGGTTAAAGAGGATAAAAATGGTAGCTTTAATGAAAAGAGGCTTAATGGACCTATATAATGGTTGATTATCTAAAACCGAGGATTAGATGTTGAGATAATTAGGTTTTGTGATCAATTGCGTTAAATTAGGGTTTAAAATAGTAAAAGATGAAGGGAAGCCCTAATTGCAATAGAAAACCTAAAAGTGAATTAGAAACCCTAGGAAGCGAGCTAGGTTTAATGGATCTTCATGACATGAATGTTAAAAAGGTAATTAAGTGATTATTTCCGGATCTTTTTGAAAATCCTTGCTTGCTTGGATTCTTATTTGCATGGATATTTCTGTTCAAATCGTCAGATCCGGTATGTGGTTAATTATGAATAACCGCCTTAGTTTCCTGAGGATTTTCCAGATGGTTAATCACATTGATTGCAAATTATCTGTTTGGATGTTCATACTTGCAAATCATAAAGTCACTATGATTATCACAATAAAAATAGAAGTATGTATTCTCGCACCTACATGCCACCCTGATGGATGATGCTAAAGGTCAGGCCCAGATGGGTAGATCAATGGACACCTTCAGTGGTGAACCCTAGGCACCAAGCTCGGGAATGAGAAGGTGGCCTATGATATTTCATGACTAGTGGGCACCATGAGTGGTGATCCCCAGGCACCAAGCTCGGGATTGAGAAGGTGGCCATAAGTCATTGGCAAAGGAAACCCTAAGGTGGGTATGCCAGGGTTAGGGCAAAAGCGGTGAAGAATGTCATACTGAAAAGTGTAAATTGACTTGTTAATTAACTTGATTATGATAATTAGATTGTTATCCTTATGTGCAAACTTTTCGTTGTCCCCACATACTAGTATATTTCGATATATTGACCGACGTTTTATTTGTCGGCGTTTTAGGAACAACAATTGAAAGAACAAACAATAAAGTGACACATTGTGGAAATAAGAAATAAAGTGCAAGGAGGATTAGATAGATTAATTCAAGCTCTGGATAGATAGATTTCCAAAGTTTTCAAAGGTAAGTAAAGTTTTAATTTTATACCAAATTCCAGTTAGTTAGTAGAATTTCATAATTATTATTGATTATTTGTTGAACCTTTGATCTAGGTTATTAGATAATGGCTCTGATCTCTTGGTCTCCCTTAAGTGGGGGTTACCGGGAGATGGGGTCGTTACAATATAGGTGTGGGGGATGAAATAGGTAAAGTAGGGGTAAAGTGGGAAATGTAGTGCAAAAGTTTCTACATTTTTGTGAGTAGCACGACCGTGATGGTCACCACATCCGTGGTAGAGAGTGGTGAGAACGGTCATGGTGGAGTGGAACGGTTGTGGTGAGAAATGGAGAAAAATCACAACAACTTGGTCAATTTTGTACATGAAGTAGCACGATCGTGGTGGGGCAAGGGTAGCATGGTCATGGTGGTCACCACGACCATGGTGGCTTGGAATACACTGCCCGTTCTTGGCTCCGTGACCGTTATGCATCGACTGCCACACGACCATGCAAGGTGGAACGGCCGTTCTGGGTCCATCTACGGTAGCCATTATGAATGGCATGACCGTGGTGATCTCTACACTTTCTTGAGTTGAATTTTTTAATCTTTGAGTGAGCTAGCATGACTGTTGTTTGGTACCACAATTGTGCTGGTCTCTGAATCATCACTTTGACTTGGATCTTTGTTCATTTTGGGATATCTTTTCTTCACTGGAGCTTTGGCCACTAGGGGTAGGTTAAGGGAGCCTCAGATTTCACTTTAGGCCTCTCTAAGGGAAGAGAAACCCAAATCTCACTCCTCTCTCTCTTTTATCCAAGCATGATCCAAATGCTTAAAAAAATGCAAATAATGTCCATAAGTGCATTTTATATAAATATGCATATTAGGGGAAATAACATGTAATCGAATAGGTATAGATGTGATTGAAATGCAATATGACACTAGATGAAGCCCTGGAATAGGGTTGCCTCACCACCCCAAATTTAAAACATACTTGTCCTCAAGTATGCTCCAACTCAATCTCTCTAAACAATTTCCACATCAAGAAAGAAAAAATACAATGCAATAGGTGAATATTGACTAAATGGGCTCAAAGATGACTAAGTACATGCATTCTACCTCTCTCCTCTCATCTTTCACAAATCAATCAAGATTAGATCACTGAGCCTACAAACTTAAAATATAGAGCATAGAAAACACAATCAATCCATATGGATGTCATATCACTCTAGGTAAACGGTTTCATGGTAGCAAAGGTAAAAATTGACTATTTTGTTGTTTTACATTCATGCATTTGATCTCATATGTCTATCCACACTAAGTAACCCACATGGCTGTGAAAAAGGGCAAAGTGATCTAGGTTTGACATTTCCTACCTCCATGTGCATGCAAAAGGAAAAAAGGGTTGCGGTAAGAGTTTTGAGTGCTTTTACACACTCATCTTTTCTTTATTTATATGCTCTTCAATAGGAGCATCTTTTATTTTCTTTTTTCATTTTTTTTCGTTTTCTTTTTCTTTGCCCTTGGTGTAGATAGGGAACATGGTGATGAGAGTGAAGCGGGGAGATATAGATGTGGCCACCCCAAACTTTTGGAGGTGGCCACAGCTGAATATGTGCACTTTGGAATCCTTTCATGAGGCGAGAGGTAAGAAGATGGTATAACAAAAGTTTTTCAAAGAGGGGTTACTAGTGTGGACATCAACATGAGATCTCCTGCATAAAATTTACTCCAACAATTTCATTAAGCAATGACACACCACATGAATGAAACATATTAAAACTACATTTCTATCATGTGATTCAATAAAACTCTAAGCATTTGTGACTTGCTTCAATCATAATTCAACCAAATAGCTCACAAGCATAAGAGAGGTGCTTCACATGTAAAATATCAAGATTGAGGCCATCTAGCAATAAACCATGATAATTCATTTGCATTTGTCCAAGGTCATCATTTTCAATCCAACAAGTACAGATTGGATCAAAACACACTTTTAGGCAAGAAATTCTAAATTTAAGCAAAATTGGTCAAAACGGTGCCAAGCCGCCTTCAATCACATCTAAGCTTTCATTATGGAAAAATAAAGTAGGAAAAAAGTAAATCCTAGTTAAAACATGTAAAAATTATCAAAAATCTACATGATGGGCAATGCATGGCAAAAAGAGCAATTTTTTTGAAAATTACCCAAAAATTGAGAAAAAAGTAAACTACATGATATGAAAGCATGCAAAGGAGGTAAAATCTAATATGGATAGAAAGAGAAAGGAAAGAAAATTAAATATTAGGTGAAATGCAAAATGAGTGAAATGGGAAAAGGGCATACCGCCCTACCACCATAAACTTTTGGATCGTGTTGCCCTCGGCATGACACTAAAGTGTTGGAGTGATAGGGTAGATGATCATTGTGGTGGCTCTGGTGGTGGTCCTCCCTATGTTGGAGGATGCTGGTAGTATGTGCCTCAGTAGTCTAACTGTGGTGGTGGGTAGGAATCCTAGTATACATACAATGTTCCATACCAATCTTCCCCCCACTGGGGGTTCCTCTGTGTCTGGGCATACTGAAATTAATACATGTGGTTCATCTGATAATCCATCTACTAATGATCCAACCACATTGCATTATGTGTGTGCTGGTAAACTTCATGTGCCCTCAGTATCCTATCATGTGTGCTATGAATGCCCTCTAGCTGTGCCTGTATTGTCGACATGTCGTATGCATTCACTAAAGGATGTTGTGGTTGTTGTGATGTCTCCGCCTCTCATCACCTCACCCTATGTGTCTCTCTCTCCTCAGTTATCCTCCACCTCTTGACGGCATCATGTGACTCTCCAAGACCTTCAGTCAGATCTCTGGGCTACTACTACCATGTGTCTATAGAGTGCTTCTCTTTCCACCTCCTGAAGATATCTAAAAAATCTGGAGATGGACCACACCCCTCTAGGAGATGTGTGGCATGGTAGGGGAGCTCCAATGAAACTCTTTCATAAGGAGGGTTGACCTGGTATAAAATCTTATGATCAATCACTAAAATGATGGATGAGCGATTCAAGTAGTCCAGGTCTATGAGATTCCCTCCTTCTATCTTGGTGTAACCAAATACATCATGCTCTAGGTCCAGAGAAATTGAAGTCACAATCCATCCCATAATATTATGATTATTTCTCTTAGACTGGACTATCTTCATGCGATCAATTATGAGTGACCCCAAATTTCCATGGTTGCCTTGCACCATCCATCCCAACACAAATTGGTTTTTCTTGGTACAACTACCTTGATTCTCATACTCGGTGAAGATGGTGTTCACGAAGTCCTTCTGAATGTATCTCAAGACGAGATTGTGAAACAAACTTTTCTTTGATTTTCCCTCCATAAAGTTGCTTTGTCCTGTAAGTCTCTTCCACATGGTTGCATATTCACATTGGTTTCTCTATCTATGCTTCCCTGATCAAGTAATTCTGCTACCTCAAGGGTTGGAGTGAAATGATATTTAGAAAGGATGCAGTGACAAGGTAAGTTCCATTCCCCAAAGTGACACTAAGGGCGTCCTATAAGACTTTCTCTAGGGTAGAAAAGAACTATTGTGTAAGCTCCACATAGGTCTCTTGGATTGTGGTCAACACCTCAAATAACCCAATGGGTTCTAAGATATCCTGAAAAAATCAAAGATACCCAAAGTCTCCAATGTCTCCTAACCAACATGTGAGTGGCAATCACTTGGCGTGTCATGCACTGTGGGTGCTTTGGCTTCTTCACCTTCTAGCTCTTTCCCTCGAGTGTTGACTCATGATGTGCCTTAGGTATATCCTCCTACCATTCATCTAGAATTACTTCACCATCATCATTTATAAGTAGCCACTGTCGTGCTCTCTGTTGTGGATATTGTGCTATAGATGCTGAAGGATGGGTCGAAGTCGATGCCCGAGCCATTGAAGTAGATGGTTGAGGTGGTGATGGAAGTGATGCTACTCGGTAGAAAACATATTTCTAGGCTACTATCCCTCCTCTACTAGGTAATCTAGGGGACTCCTCCATCACGGGATCCACCAACACCGCCATATGGGGCAATTTTCCATGTGAACTGGAGGTTGCCGATGGTGTTGGAAGAGCTAGGGATGCTGACGAAGCTGAAGATGACTTGTTCTTGGGTCGACGACTGGAGGAGATCACATCCTTGGTCTTAATCACGGATTTCTTATCCATTTGCTTCATGTTTGGCTGAAACTGGGGGAGAAATTAGGGATTTTCGGTTTTCTCTGAAGAACGGGGTTGTTGGGGAGGATTGGGGAAAAGAGGTGGATTTAGTGGATGATTTTGGGTGGAAATCATGGATGGAGGTAGAGAAAATGTTAGGGAACCGATTTGCAATTGATTTGAGGTGATTTTGTGGAGAATTAGAGGTGGAATAGGTGAAGGACGATGATGCACTACTGCTCTCGTGCGCCGAATGATCGTTTTGTTTGCACAAGGGTGAATAAGCAAGTGAAGAACAAAATTGAAAATTGCTGATTTAAGTGCTGGATCGGGCCGCAACATAGTTGTGTTGAGTGGCATTGGCCGTGGTGGCTCACCTATTGCACGGCCGTGGTGCTCCACACGACCGTTCTAACTAGGTAGCTACATAGCCATGATGCCTTGTATGGTTGTTCTGGGACTTTTCCCCAATTCTTCAATTTCATGATTTCTCGATTGATTACCACCATGGCTGTATGGTAAGTACGTTGGTAGTTCATTTCAACTTGAATATAATGAAAACATCAATTATTTGGTCCAAAATAACTTCTTATGAATTCTTTGTCAAATTTTGATCTAATGTTCCTCATTTCAACCTATTTTCACCTGCACATCTTAAAATTACACAAAAAGTGTTAAAAACATGTGTGTGTTTTCTTGGAAAAGTGTAAAAATAACCAAAAGTATCAAAAATGGTAGGTTGAGTGAAAATTTCCCAAACCTATGTGGGTTTCCTCCCACAAGCTCTGAATTACATGCCTTCAGCTGGGCTTCTTGGAGATTCTTTGATTTCTTAATCATTTGAATTCCCATGTGCCCATTCTTGGAAAAATGCATCCCTCATTTGCACTCAACCTATGGTCCTCATCGCTTTGATCACCAAAGTTGTCATCAAATCTTTCATCCAGATCTCCTTCTCTCAAATGACTAACTCGACTCTTGAAGTGATTGTGTCCAATATCCTCATCTCGAACTCGCCGGGTTGAGGACTAGTATATGTTGATCTTTATCTTCATTTCCATGAAAGAGACTATCCTTATGCCACTGTGAACGTGTACCTCAGCATCAGATGTAGATAAGAATGGTCTTCCGAAGATGATGGGGATGTTCCTATCATCTGACTCCATGTCAAGAACAATGAAATTAGTCAGGAACATTGCTCCTCTTTCCTTGTCTATCATCACCAAAACATCATCCACTCTTCCTCTTCGCACTTTGATGGAACGATTTGCCAATTGGAGAGTGAAATGTTCTTGTTTCAACTAGCCTAAGCCCATCTCAACATAAGCACTATATGGCATCAAATTCACACTAGATCCCAAATCAAGTAGGTTTTTGTCTATGCGATGTCCCCCAAAGTAGCTAGGTATGGTTGTGGCTCATGGGTCTTTCCTCTTCACTGGAAGTTAGTGTTAGAGGATGGAGCTCATTTGTTCGGTCAACTTGACTTTCTTTGGTATTCTTCCATTTACTTTCTCATCACAGTGCATAAGTTCTAAAGAAACTTGGCATATGATGGGATCTGCTTGATAGCGTCCAACAATGGAATGTTGACCTTCACTTGAAGAAATGCCTCAAGAATGTCAACATTGTGTTTTTGTCTCCTCCTTACTTTTGGTGGCTCATCTAATGCTTCAACGAATGGTGGCTCACTTGCTTTGGCCTTACTTGCATCAACATAATTCTCTTGTGGCATGTCATGAACTAGAACACTAGGGATGGAAGGACCTACAAATGGAGTGTGAGATGGAGCACATGGTACCCCAAGCTCAACATGCAGTATCACAGAATAATCTTCGACAATATTAATCAAAGTATCACTACTTGGTGCCTTTGCTTTATCAACCTTTCTTTGACTTGCAGGCTGCTCAAGAGATTTCCCACTCCTTAGAACTGTTACAATACTTCCTTGCTCGTGGTGTAGAGGGGGATCTAGTTGTAGCTATGTAGGAGGTGGAGGTGGAATTTGGTATTGAAATTGAGGTGGAGGGGGAAATTGAGATTGGAAGGTGAATTGGTTGGAAAGTTGTGGTGATGAAGTGGGAGGAGTGTAAGGCCTAGGATTTCCTTGCAAGTGGTATATGGGCTGCACTTGCATGGGAGGTGGACTATAGAAAACTTGTGAAGAAGGCATTGATCCACTTGCTTCATTGAAACTTAAGATGGGCTTTGAAGACAACTTCTCTTCTTGGAGAGCAAGTATGGAAGAAAGTTGATCTATTCTTTCCTCAAGTCTTGTCACACTCATTTTCATGTCATCAAAGCTCTTCAACCTAAAGAGAAATTCTTCCTCAAACTTTGAGCTATATGTAAAGAAGTGAAATCACCACCTCTTTACTATGTAACAAACAAAAGACCAACAAATAGCAACAGAAGTGTATAAATTTTAACTATATTCAATTTAAAATAAAGTGTACATAAAAATTTTCCCCCAAAAATGGTGTACATACTTTACTCAAGAGAAAGGACCTAAGTAGAGGGAAATGACTACAACAATATGTCTCCAATAAAAACTAACTTAACCAATCATTTTATGAGATAAGGATGGACTCCTTTCCTAGCCTTGGGCTGGTTCACCATGCTCCTGATGTGCACTCTGATCCTATACCTGGGTGGTTGGGGTCACCCAGTAAGAGGAGATAAAACATATGTTCCAAAATAGAGAGTAAGGACAATTATAAACTAAAATAGGAAACAACATAGATTCACTATACTAAGAGGGTCGAGAATTTGAGGCAAATAAAACAATAAGAATTTTTGCCAAGTCAAATAATAGTAACATTTGCATGAATGATTTAATTTGACTATATTAAACTAATATAGGGCTGAGGCACCTATCGGACCTCAACCTCTGGGTGAGGGAGAATTTACACATTCCCAAGCACCTGAATATATATATATGGTGGGGAGAATTGCCACATTCCCCTGAGAATTATCATGTTTCCCTGGGCTCATGCCCAAAACTATGGGTGGTTTGTACTCATGTACACAACATTAGTTAATTAGTCAATTATATCATCATGCCAAAATAATCCAATGGTAGACATAAGAATTTTTATAACAATTGCAAGTGAGGTCCAAGTCCCTAGAATAATTGAAGTGAAAATGCCACAAAAGGCAACAAAGGGAATAAAGGATAAGCAATGCCTCATTGGAAAATTAGGTTTGGGTAAAAATGCCCAACTTAGGGTTAGATGCACATACCTCAATTGAGAATTCTTAAAGAAGACTTTTCATCAATTAAATGGAATATTTGTGCAATTCCCATTCATTATCATAAAAGTGGGTAATTGTGAATTACACCCTCAAGAAAGGCTCAATTTCAATATTTAGGCCAAAGAAGATACAAAAGAAGGGAAATTTATGAAAAATGTCCTAAAGAACTAGAAAGGAAATAAAACTTAAAAATGGGTAAATTGTAAAGAAGACCCTAGAATTCAATATGTTACACTATATCATGGACATTGTGGTTCCGTGTAGCTATAAGAGTGGGGTATCTTATTTTCTTCACAATAGAACTCAATAGAATTGATCGAGAGGCTAGGAACATTTGTCACTTGGTTCTTCATCAAGCTCACCATGTCAGCAAGAATCTTCATTACTTGCGGGCTTGAGTCATTATGAGTCAGAGATGTCACATAAAAGGGACAGTCACCATCATTTATCATGCTAGAAGCTCAGATTCTTGATCCTTCTGCCAAATTCTCAAACAATGTCCATATCTCCGCAGGTGGCCTAGCCATGAAAACTCTTCCATAAGAAGATTCTACTGAAGCTTGACTCTTTGGAGATAGACCAGAGTAAAAGGACTGAACCAACTTCCACAAAGGGATCTCATGGTGCAGGCACTCTCTCAACATCTTGTTAAATCTCTCCCAAGCATTATGAACTACTCACTGCCCATTTGACTGAAACTCACTATGGCATGCCACATTTGTGTCAACCTTGAAATAGAGTAGAATTGACTTAAGAATGCATTCTTCATCACTTCTCAACTCATGATGTCCCTCCTTGAATCATACCAATCTATGGCTTTGTCTTTGGGGAGAATGAGAACAAGGTCAACTAGATTGTGTCATCACTGGATGTCGACATCCTGAAGGTGGATCATACTTCAACAAATGAGTCCAAGTTCTCGTAGGGGTTCTAACTCTCTGAGCCGTAGAATGCTAGTGGGATCTCAAGAAGACCAGGAGGGATGGAGAATTTGTAACATCCTAGGATTTGAGGCCTCGGATAACATGATCTTAAAAGGAATGATTGGACTACCCATATCACCAAGGTGCACCTCCTTTTCTGGGAGCCCATCACTAAGAACTCCAGTCGTCATTCCTGAACCTCTACTAGAGCATTGGGCAGTGGGCCCGGGCGTTACAAATGGTATAATAGCCATAACCCCTCCAGTAGGTGGGGCCCACATGGACATGGCATGCCAGTCTTGAGTTGTGTGGTCCAGGCATGTAGGAAAGGGTTGTCCATGGTTGACGTAGCCACCATTACATTGGTATTCTGTGATCGGGAGATGGGTGTCCATGAGCCATTGTGGGTCTACACTAAAATAGGGAAGAGATTATGAGGCCTTATAGTTGAGCCTTGATGAGGATGTCAAGAGCCTAAGTGGGGGAGATTGTAACATCCTAAGATTTGAGGCCTCAGATAACATGATTTTAAAAGGAATGATTGGACTACCCATATCACCAAGGTGCACCTCCTTTTCTGGGAGCCCATCACTAAGAACTCCATAGTTAAGCGTGCTCATCTTGGAGTAGTACTGGGATGGGTGACCTATCGGGAAGTTGATCCTGGGATGCGCGTGAGTGAGGACAAATTGCGTAGTTAAGGCTAGTGGTGGTCTGTGGGGCCAGTCGTCATTCCTAAAACTCTACTAGATCCTTGGGCAGTGGGCCCGGGCGTTACAGAATTTCCCCAGTGGCATTTGATCAACTCTATTAGAAATTGACAATTTGTTGTTGTTTGGCATGAAGTAGCCTTGAAGTGGCTTGTGAGGTGCATTTTGTCCATCCATCTCGTCTTGCCCGAGTGGCTTGTCACATGAACAAGGCACAAACAAACAAAAGAAAACAAGTTACAAACAAATATGCACAAAGAATGCAAAGAATAAAGAATAAATAATAGAAATGATGAGGGTCGTAGGAAAAGATCAAAGTGAAACTAACTACCTAGCCTGAGTGCCTCTACACCCAGCCAACAATGCAGAAACCTTGGTGCTTTCCTGCTAATGGTGTTACACACTACTCCATTGGGACTCCATGAGCAAACAACACACAGATGGATTAACTTGCAAAAATTTTAATGACCTACACTTAACACACCTACTTCTACAAAAAACACTACACCTGCCAGAGCATGGGGGTCGTGTCGTAGTATAGGAGGGCGGCAAGTATAGGGTCAATCAATAGGGAGAAAAGGGGGCACTAGAACTAGGTTAGTTTTTAGGATAGGTTCCTACAATAAAGGCTAGGATTGAAGGGTTTGAAAGTTGTTTTGATCATTTACATAAAGGGTTGAGAAAACAATAAATTAAAGGAGAGCAAAAAAGATTAAAACCTAAGTTAACCCTAGACATTTAATACTACTAAGCGAGAAAAGACAAGGCAAACAAAGAAAGAGGTCTACACTACACTAAGCTAGAAAATAGGGCAAAAGAGAAATTAAAGACCTAAATTAGAAAGAACAAAGCAAGAACATGGCAAGAAGCTAACTCAACAAGTAAATAACTAACTAAGCTAACACTAGCTAAGCATGAAGGCAATTAGGGTTTTAAAGCAATAAAGGGATGTGTGGGCTGTTTGGGGGATGCACTTATCAATAAGGTTGGGGAGTAACATGTGATCATTATGCTTTCATTTAGATTAGAAAACCAAACAACAAGCTAGAATCTAATGAATTATCCTAAACTAGTTGGCCATGCATATGCTAGGTTGTGTATAGGGGAACTAGACCCTAACACCCCCTATTACCCTTGTGAGGCTCAATTGGGTTAGGGTTTAGGTGCAATTCTATTAGATTCTAAACAAGCCTAGGTCTCTATGTTAGATGATCTTCGGATGCTTAAGGGCTGAAGTTAATAATGGGAGTGGAAATGAGGTTTTAGACCTCCCATCACCCACATTATAGCCTTAAGAAAGCTCCATGCTAAGCACACTAAATTCAACTAAACTAGATACTTAGATCTCTCAACTAGGGTTAGGATAATTTATTAGAATGTATCAGGATGGGTAGCTAGACAGGGTTCCATGAATTGGGCCTAGGAGCAAATCCCAAAATTCACACATATAAGCAATTTACCTAAATTCCTAGATGATTTCAATCACAAACCAACAAGAAATTTATGAAGAGTGAGAAAGAAATAGAGCATAATCATTAGCAAATGAAATTACAATGTTTACACATGATTTTCTGCAAACATGGTATCAAAGTAACATTTTTGGCCCCAAACAGCCCACCTAAGGGGCCTAGCTTCTCATGGAAATGCAAAATACAAAAAGAAAGGAGAAAGAGGTAGAAGGAGCCATGGATCTCAAAGTAGATGGAGAAATCATCCTCTTCATCTACTGCAAGATGTCCTCCTCCTTCCTCCAAGGTGCAAGGGGCATGGGATGATGTTGGAATAGGGTTAAAACACTAGGAAACTAGGGTTTTTCTGGTAGAAATGGTGAAATGGAGTGAAATGGAGGTGGAAACAAAGTGGAATGGGTCAAAAGAAAAAATGGGGTGATAGGAGTGAGCTAGGGGTGGCCTAACTCATTCTCCAGCCACCACTTAGGTATATATAGGTGTAGGGGAAGCAATAGGTCAAGTAGGGGTAAAGTGGGAAATGCAGTGCAAAAGTAGCTAAGTTTTTGTGACTAGCACATCTGTGGTGGTCACCATGGTCGTGGTGGAGTGGGGTGAGAACAGTCGTGGTAGAGTGGAACGACCATGGTGATAAATGGAGAAAAATCACAGTAACTACGTCATTTTTATACATGAAGTAGCACGGCCGTGGTAGTCACCATGGCCGTGGTGGGGCAAGGGTAGCACGGATGTGGTGATCACCATGGCAGTGGTGGCATGGAGTACCCTGCTCATTCTTTGTACCACAGTCGTTTTGTGTTAGCTGCCACATGACCGTGCAAGGTGGCACGGCCGTCCTGGGTCCGTCTACTACGACCATTTTGAATGGCATGATCGTAGTGATCTCTTCACTTTCTTGAGTTGAATCTGTTGTCCTTGAATGAGCTAGTATGACCGTTCTGTGGTACCACAGTCGTGCTAGTCTCAGAATTAGGACTTTGACTTGGACATTTGTTCATTCATGTACATCTTTGCTTCAATGGAGCTTTGGCCACTATGGGTCAGTTGAGGTAGCCTCAGGCTTCACTTTTGGCCTCTCTAAGGCCAGAGAAACTCTAGGTTCACTCCTTCTGTCTCTTCCATCCAAGCATGGACCAAATACCTGAAAAACATGCAAATAATGTCCATAAGTGCATTTTATACAAATATGCATATTAGGGGAAATAACATGTAATCTAACATGTATAGATGTGATTGAAATTCAATATGACACAAGATGAAGTTCTAAAATAGGGTTGCATCATATACATCTACTTTTCAATTTTTCATGTTACTAATTATTCTAGAATGCTTATTGTTAATTCATGTCAACTTTTGTTACATGTCAAGTAAAATTATTTTGCTTTTGTTTTAAAAGTTACAGTACCATTTACTGATATGTCGATTTTCCCCTTTGCATGGATGGGGATGCGATGTCCCTAGGAGTTGGAGAAAGTAATGTCTCAACAGGAGAAATCAATGAGTATAAGACCTTCAAGAGCCAATTGGTAGGGTGCCATTTTTACTAGGATTTCCAATCGTTTAGAATGTTTACTTTCGTGATTAGTTTTTTTCATGTTTAGAAGTGAATGGATACTTAGACATGTTATACAAGTTAGTTAGAATTTTGTATTCATACAACAATGTATGAATCTTAATTGTAATTCATTTATTTATTTTCAATGGTTACCTTATTCTGACATCCTCCCTCAAGATGAATTCTTTCGCTCAGTTATGTTGTATATTAAAAGACTGGGGTATTACAAAGGCCAACCATAAAGTCCATAATGACATGATTCCATTTCCACATAGCTTTTCACAATGGTTGTAAAAAGTGTCTATGTGTCGGATGCTCTACCGTGATAAGATAATAGACACGACACTTGGACACAAACTCTACCATGTCATGCATCTTCCCTGATCTTGAATACAAGTCCTCCAAGTTATAGTACATATTAGAATTTCTAGGATGCATAGAATACATCAAGGAATATGCTTCCTCATGCACCATATCCCTTAAACCTCTATCATTAACAACCACCATCTTGTTGTGAAAGAACATTGTCCTATACTTTATTCCATGAAAACCATCATACTCAATTCTTTTTTTTTGGTCGGTCAAAACTCCTGTTGCTTTTTTTAATTTTTCATTTGTGAAAATACAAGGCATGTTAGTTCTCATAACGAGAAACCAACTAAAGAGGAAAAAACTTATCTATACATCCGGGGAAGAAAAAGAGGAAGAACCTCAGGAAAACCTCCACCAACAAAACTATATAGCAATAGGTCAAGAGAACATAGACTCCTTCACAATAGACAATGTGTCTGAATTTGAATAATCAGGAAAAGGGACCCAATCAACTTCTGGCTACTTCTCCATGAGAGAGCTCTTCCACTCCAAAATGGATAAGCTCTTCTATACAAGAAAACTTCAGAGAGCAAAAAAATAGGGAAAACCAAACCAGTCAATTTCAGCCTCTAGAGAAAACCTTCTTTCAGAATAGAAGCCCATCATCTTCCACGTACAAAGAACAACAGCCAAAGAGGAGACCAATTGCAGATCAAAAACATCCAACCAAAAAATGAGAACTTGGTATCAACAACCCAACAATATGTCAGGTGCTATGTACTCAACAAAAAACATCGCCTCTAACTAATCTGACTCAAGGACCATAGAACCAAAACCAACCATCATCTCACACTAACAACTCAGCATAGAAAGAGAAAAAAGCTAAGCAACTCGTCTAACATCTGAGAACAAATCATACAGAAAAAAACATATCAACCAAACAACCATCACTTGAGTGAGCTCTTCCACTCCAGAGGATAAGCTCAACCTCTTAAGAAACAACTTAAACACCAGAGGAAACCTCAAGAAAAAAGGAGACTAAACCAAGGAACTTGGCATTTTATCCTTCAGAAAAACATCACTGCCATTCCAACCATAAAAAACCCATACTAGAGAAGCATGGACGATCAACCATATCAGACCAACCGCAAGAACAATAGCCAAAGGAGAGACAGATTGTTGGTCAGAAACATTCAAACTAAGCCTTGATCGAGCTCTGCCACTCCAATAGGATAAGCTCATCCACATAATTCAAGACAAAACATCCATCTTCGAACCCAGGCAGGAAACATCTCCATCAGAGAGGGAAAAAACAAAAGGCTCACCAACCATCATATCATGAGCATATATACAGGCTCATCCATATCAAAGAGAGATCTGAAAGCTTGGTAACCAACAAGGTGTCAACAAAAGATATTGCCTCTAGCTTAAAACTGACTCAAGTACCAGAGAACCAAAACCATCCTTCAGCTGTCGCTCACCAACAAAGCTATGCAGCACGGACCAAGAAAAGCATAGGTACCTTGAGTGAGCTCTGCCACTCTAGATGATAAGCTCGACCACTCAAGATACCACATAAAACACCTGATGAACACTCAAGAAATAGAGACTACTCCAAGGTAAAAAGACCAGAAAAAAAAACATAGATAGGAATAACTCAAAACCTCAGGGCCACATCACAACACAAGCCACTGAACCTTCAAATTTTAGCAATACAACTCTACCACTCCATCCAGTAACACACGAACATGAGAAGCATGGATGATAATCTAGAGAAGCACTCAGGCCAGCCTCATGAACATCATGTAGAGAAGAGAATCACTTCTAACTAGACATAAGGACCAGAGAACCAAAACCGTCCCTCAAATGTCACTCCACCATACAACAAGGGCCAAGAGAAGCATAGGCTCCGCAAATCAAACAAGCTTGAACTTGAACCACCAGGAAAGGGAACCAAGCAACATCTGACAAAAATCCAATAAAGAGCTATGCCACTCCATAACGGATAAGCTCATCCATGAAGCTAACTTCAGAGAACAACAACAAGATGATAGGAACACCAAGCCGATCTACTTCAGCCTCCAGAGAACATGTCAAACCAGAAGAGAAGCCCATCAAAAATTGTGCCCAAAGAAACAAAGAAATCATCCAAAAAGCACAGAAACCAAAAGACCAACACTTGAGTGAGCTCTACCACTCCATCGGATAAGCTCAACCACTCAATAAAAAGAAACTACTCCAAGGCACAAAGACCAGAAAAAAAACACAACCAAGATTAACTCAAAACCTCAGGGCCACAACATAATTCAAACCACTGAAACTTCAACACTTCACATGACATCTCTGCCACTCCAACCAGCTAATCCTCGAACTTGAGAATCATGGATGATGAAACCAGAGAAACACTCATACCAACCACAAGAACAACAACCAGAGAAGAGACGCTCTATAGTTCAGCTACTTCCAGACAGAGAGTGTAGCTTGGTATCATCAAACTAATAGGATGTCAAATACTACATACTCTACAAAGGACAACACCTCCACTTCAACTCTCACTGTCAATAGAGAAATAGATCATGCCACAGATACAACCACCAAAAAGAAACCAAAAACCAAGAACGCTTATAGAAGGAAATAATTGTCACTAGAAATAGAGTTCTAGAGCACCTCAGGTTTCTTATACTCGTTCTTATGGACCCTCCTATTCCTCTCAATCCATTAATGATAGAGAATTAATGGACAATTGATGGACTCACTCCTAGAATTGAAATCCACGGGATCATTCCATTTCATAGGCATGCTTCCAATCAATTTGTTTTGTATGGCAAGGCTCCATGGGACTTTAGTATAATTACAGTCAAAACAAATATGGCATGTATCTTCATACCCATTCATACAAAGGAAAAAAAACAAAAACCACAGTGATACCCCTACTTGAATAATCAGATGTAGGAAGATTATTGAGACAAGCTTTCCAAACATGAAACTTGATGTTAAGACTGCTCTTAGAATCCCAGATCCATTTGAAAATAGATTTCTTCTCACGTCTAGATCTGATAGTATTCCATAAAAGCATGATGTTCACTTTATCCTCACCTTGGAAAAGGTAACAATCTTCTTCTACCCCATGGATAACGACCTTATCCAGAATGTCAATGATAATATGAGAGCATCTAGATTTACTAATATTCCATTTTCTGTCCTTAATAATATGAGATAGAAAAGAATCATGAGGAATACCAGCTCTAACGAGCATGCTACTATCCATCTTATCCATCAGAAAGTTACCCTTAAGACAAGGGTCTTTCCAAATTTTGATACTATTTCCAGGCCCAATCTTAATATCAAAATATGGAAGGAGGATACTACGCATCCTTAAGATAGAGTTGAACATCCAAGAAAAGTTTGGGGATATACAAATGCTCCAAAAAGTTTCTCTTTTTAAGTATTTTTCACTTATCCATTTTACCCAGAGAGAATCATTTTTACTTGCCACGTTCCATGCATTCATAATCAAATAGGTAGTGGCCATATCCTTACTCTTCCTCAACCCTAACTCCCCTTCAACTTTAGGAAGGGTAATGGTATCCCATTTAATGAGGTGAATATTGTTCTTCTTTTCAGAATGGCCCCACAAAAAATCCCTGCAAAGCTTATTGATTTCCTCCAAAATGGAACTAGGAATGGGAAAAGAGAAGATCCAATAGAGGTGCATCGTAGACAAAGTAGATTTAATCAGCTCAGCCCTCCCAACAAGAGAAAGAGTACTAGCTTTCCAACTATCAAGCTTCTTTCTGATTCTGTCAATCAACTTAAAACAATGCTTCCTGTTGAGTTTACCAGCAAAGAGAGGAACCCCGAGATACTTAGTATCTTCCATACAGCCCAGCTTAATACCCAAAACAACCAAAATATCGTCAGCTTTCTTATTGTCCCCAAGAAGAATAACACTCTTGTCATGATTAACTTTAAGACCAGACATATCCACAAACATATCCAAAAGGGATTTGATGTTGTTAGTGTTACTGATATCAGCCTTCGCAAAGATCATAAGATCATCTGCAAAAATCATATGAGAAAGGGACAAGTTTTTTGACGCATGGAAGGGATGGATATCTTTAGATGCACATCTAATCTTCATGAGTTCAGAAAACCCTTGCATAGAAATGACAAATAAGTAGGGGGCGATGGGATCCCCTTGTCTTACCCCATTTGAAGGAAAAATGGGAGAAGTAGGTTCCCCATTAACCAGTATTTGATAAGAGGTAGTGTTAAAAATTGTATCAATCCAATTGATCCATTTAAGAGAGAATCTCATTTTAATGAGAATGGAGAACAAGAATCTCCAGCTAACAAAATCATATGCTTTGGAAACATCAGCTTGAATACACATGCATGTACCATTTCTCTTAAAATCGCTGAAAATCTCATTTGTGACCAAAATAGCATCCTTGATGCTTCTCCCTTTCATAAAGGTGCATTAGCTATCATCAATAATAGAAGGTAGAACCGACTAAAGCCTATTAGCAAGAATTTTGGAAATAATTTTGTAAAAGATGTTACACAGGGCAATGGGAAGCCAATTAGCAATTTGGGAAGTATCCTTACCCTTGGAGAGCAGGGTCAGAAGCATTCTATTAGCTTCTTTATGAAGGCAACATTTCATATAAAACTCATTCACAACTTCAATCACATCAGGTCCTATAATATGCCAAGCTTTTTAAAGAAATGTCCATTAAAACCATCAGGGCCTGGGCTTTTATCTTCATTCAAGTTCATAACCACATCTTCAATTTCTTCTTTGGTGAAAGGCAATGTAAGATGGGTGTTTTGTTGTGGAGAGACATGAGGGCCAACCCAAGGACCTTCCCGAGCTTTACCTTTGTCCTCTTTGCAAAATAAATTCTCACAAAAATGACAAATAGCATCTTTGATACAAAGTTCATATCTGAATGCATCTCCATCAACAAGGATACACTTAATGGTTTTTCTAATTCTTCTGGTTCTAAGAGACGAGTAGAAAAAATTCGTATTCTAATTTCCTTCCTTGAGTCAATGAACTCGAGATTTTTGTCTCAAAAGAGACTCTTCAACCTTCTCCGCATCTCTAGCCACCTTTCTAAGAACTTTGGCATTTTCCCTGAGCAAAACATTAGTAGAGTTTAAATCCACATCAATTTGAGCTTTAATAGCATTCATTATGGTCATGTTAAGGTTATCAAACACATCACCAAACTCCTCCTATTCCATTGCTTTATCATAGACTTAAGATTCTCCAATTTCCTGTACATCTGAAACATAGCAAACCCCTCTACCTTGAAGTCCCAGGCATCCTTAAGCACATTAATGAAGCTCTTATGTTCAGTCCAGCTGTTTATAAAATAAAAAGGAGTTCTTTTCCTTTTAGGACTGCCCATAATAAGAGAAATTCTTTTATGGTCACTGACCGTATTTGAGATACTTTCACCATGAAAATTAGTAAACTTGTTTTGGAACTCAGAGTTGTAAAGGATACTGTCTATTTTAGAAGTAATGAAATCATCACCATCCTGATGGTTATCCCATATATAGTAAGGTCCATTAAGCTCAAGATCAAATAGGAAATTGTCCAGGACAATATCATTGAAGTCTTCCATAGACTTCTTAGAAGGAGGTTGCTTACTAATTCTATCTTCATATTTTCTAACAACATTCATATCTCCAATAATGACCCAAGGATCAACAATACCTTTGTTGAAAGTTTCCAAGTCATTCCAAAGCCTAACCCTGTCATTATCATCATTGTGCCCATACACGGTCGAAAGAAATAAACTGACCTCATCCTTTTCAATCATCACGTGAACAACTTGATCGCTTTCGGAAATTTTAGTGGCACTGCACACATCTTCTTTCCACAAGATAAAGACTCTCCCTAGAGCATGAATTGTTATTATAAACCCATTTATAGTCTTGGAAGTGCTTCCTCATGAACTTATCAACTTTTTTTGTTCTTAGCTTCGTTTCATTTAGAACAAACACATCACTGTTTGCTCTGTGTACCTCCTCTTAGACCCCAGGGATTTTATACCTATACCCCTGACGTTCCAAGAGGATATAGATAGATGGGGCATCATTTGATCACTGGGGAAGTTGGACTGACAACCTCAGTTTTATCTCCAACAATTTCCAAACCACTAGGCATGGGTGAGAATACCGAATTTACTACTCTATGGTAGATGCCAACATTAAGCTTTGTTTGATATTTGGGGGGGATTTTCCCCTGGCCTTAGCCACATTCGGCTCAGGATCTAAAAATTCTTGGGAACTCTAAATACTCTCTGGGGAAACCTTTGGGAAAACAAGGACTACACTAGGCATGGATGGCATAGATGTGTTGGTTCCTATTTTAGAACTGGAGGTCTTTTCAGCAAATTGTGCCTCATGATTCACCAAGCTTACCTCAATTGGTTCAGACACTTTAGAATTACCCTCTGAGCAGAGAATTTGAACAACTTCCTGGCTGCTTTTGGAAACAACCTTCCTCTCCCATCTTTTCTTCGGGATTCCATTTCTGTCATTGTTTGTAGAAGATTTGCTATTGCTCTGGTATTTATCATGACCCAACAATCCACACACATTACACCTATAAGGAATCCACTCATATTCTAGGGATATTTGATATTCATCTCCGTCATCACTAGACAGATTAATACTCCTTCTGTAGGTTGCATCATCCTTCATCAAAACTTGAATACGGGAAAATTCTAGGTGTCTACAACTAAAAGTAAGATCATCCATCCTGAAAGGAGTTCCCAGAAGAGACCCTATTCTTTCGAACATACTTACATCCCAAAGCTCAAGAGGTAGATTCCTGATTCTAACCAGACCAGAGCATCTTCCAATTTTAGTTTGGTATGCTTATCTCCGATCTTCCACTTTTTGAATATAACAAGATGACTTCTCACATACCAATCACCCTTCAAAGCCTCTTCCAGATCGCTGCTATCAGAAAAACGAACTAAGAAGAACACTTCACCTCTTTCAAAGATTTCAAACGAACCCTTAACTCTGCATATTGAAGCAAAATGGTCTACCAGGGTCGGGATGTGAGGCCTAAAGTCTATTATATAGCCAATCAAACATTTGCTCCAGTGATCTGCTATTTCAATGGCCTCCTTCATCGGGTATATCAATTTCCCATCAGCACAACAAATCTCCTTCAGCTTAAGCTCAAGCGTATTATCATCTTTTTTGGGTTTTAGGCTTCCCCTTCTCCTTTGATGTGGATCTAGATCATCTTTCGGTTTGGGTGAATGATCTTCATTGCTTTCTGTAACATCCTTCCCATATCTCGAATCCTTCTCTCTACTATTACTACTCCATGGTGGCGGTTGGGGATGGAGATCCGTCGCTTTGCCTGTCGCATTCACGTACACTGCAGATAGGGAGACGGAAGCCATTGTTTCATACTTAATTCTTCCAAACTCTAATCTAATATTTTCTTATCACGACATCATCATCATGTGCATCCTTGTTCTTCAATATCAGCATCTGCTTTCTCCACAATTGTGCTAAAAACCCTCCAAGAAAAGAAACCTCTAGTTGCATGTTCATCTTCTAATGAAACAATAACATGTCTCTCCTTCATCAATCATTGGAGTACTAGTGTAATTTATCTATAGAAGATAGTGAAGAAAACTTTTCTCAACAAATCAACCACTACATTCACCTACTTAGGTGATAGTATATTTTACAATTGTTGTCCTTATTAAATAAACCCATCCCCTCTATCTCATTTTAAACTATTACTATTATAATATATATATTTGAGATTCTTATTATGCACAAAGATCTGCTACTTCTCCCTAGGAAGGTAGTGCATCCATGTTGTTTGAGGTAGGGCCACAACTTCTAACTCCAAATCATGCATCAGGATGCACTCTTCATGCTTTTTGATTTTCCTAGAAGCAAAAGTGATCACATGATTTACCTACATCACCGCACAAACTAATCCATTCTTCAAAGCTTCACATAAAATATTGTAGCCTTTACTAGGATCTAAAAAATAGCCATTGATGCTGACATGAACTTCTCTTCATCAAATGAAAACTACACGGATATCCTTCCATCCCCACAGAAGGCACTTACTTCATAGTTAATCTAGTTAATGGTAAGGGTACAACACTGGAATTTGTTGCAAACCATGTACAATTACTAAGTACCATAGGAAAACTTCAAAAATTTGTCAGTGTCTTGGGATGCTCCCACTTCTCCACCAAAGCCACGTTCTAAGATCTACAAAAATCTCCTTCCTTGAGATGACATGACCAAGATAAAACACCTCATTAAGCCATAAATTATACTTGTAAAACTTAGCACAATACTGATGCATCCTCAAAAACTTCAAAGATGTATATGTAGATGCATCTTATGCCGTTCTTTGTCAATGGAGTAAATAAAGATACCATCTATGAAGAATACAACAAATTAATCCAAATAATTCTTGAACACTCTATCATATGATCCTTCAAGTTGCAAGCGAATTGGTCACTCCACATCACATAACCACAAACTCTTAATGAAAATACATAGTCTTAATACATATCTAAGGTGTATTATCCACCCTGATCTCCAACTACATGTACCCATATCTCATATTTACATTAGGGAAAAATATCAAACCCTTTTGTAATGATGTAGGTCATCTATACTTAGCATCAAATACTTTTTATTCACTATCACCATGTTCAACTATCTATGTTATGGATTGTTAACATGGATCTACATTGGTCACAAAATGAATCTATCTATGAAGTGGGACATCTAGAAACTCATTAGGAAACAAAACCTCACCCGCACAACAAATGCATCGTCCATATTGGGATCTTTTCCATGGTATCTATAAAATGTGCCATGGAAGATGTAGAACCCTACCACATCATCCTTCCTTATATTGATTCCAAAACCTAACATGTAGGGATAGTCTTCCTATCTCCTACCAATAACCAGTAGATATAACCATACCTTATCTCAACAACCTTAGAGCCTTAATCCAAACAACCTTACTTCTCTACACATCCATCCATAAGATCACATCAAATCCATGAATGGAAAGTGGCATGAGATCCACACAAATGTTGTTTCATGAGAAACTGAGAACAGAACATGGACACACGTCTAGGAAAATAGAGGACAATAAAATAGGGTTTCCAATAAAAGTTGATTAGATGTACTATTAGAAAGCTAGCTGCAAAGATTCATCAGCTCTCTATTGATAAATGGGTGTGTTGCACCATTGTCAAACAAGATAGATTCATATAATGAGGTAGACATGTTAGACTAAAAAAGTTCCTTATGACCTATTATTACTTGTGCATTGAGAACTCCTTCCAAGTATGTCATAACGTACACATGAGCCATGGTCTAGAAGTGTCCCTATCCATAACTTCTCCCCTCTAGTCCAGATGACCTTGTCTAAATTTCACATTTTCCTCTCCCAAATCCCCCATTGAATTGTTGTGAGCCCTACGATCTCTACCAATACCAGTGAGTCGCTTTCTAGTACAAATATGGGAAATAGTTCTTCATGTGCCCAAACTACCCACACCAATAATAGTTATCAATCGAGAAGGACTAAAGTGATGAGTGTTGAACATGAAATATTTCATTGTATATTCTAGCCTAGAAAACTGTATCACAAACATATTTCCTAAATGGTTTTCCCTACAAGAAAAATTACCTCATCCTCTTCCCTTACTGGGAGACCAATGACAATAAAATAGTTTCTTGATCTTAGTTTCTATTGTGAATGTTGTTACTACAATTATTTTTGTGGCACCCAATGCTCAGGATGCTTATGAGCTTTAGATTTTTGACCATGGGATTGGAATTATTTCTTCCTCAAATTAGTATATAGATGGGTCCTCATTGTTCTCTCCATCCTACTCACTAAAATCCCACAAAGTCAAGAACTTTACATTCTCCTCTAGAGTAGACACCAACTGTTCCAATTGAACTATGGGCACCCATCACATATGTATGATATTACCCAAAATAGAATATTGACCCTTAATTTAGTAATGATGCCACTAAAATGCAAATTAAATAAAAAATAAAAATATGAATCCAAAATAGTTGCATAGAGTTCCAAATGTTCCATATATATATATATATATATATATATATATATATATATATATATATATATATATATATATATATATATATATATATATGTATGTATATAAAGTACAAGAGTTTAGTGTAATCAACCAAAACCATTATAAAGAAGTATACATAACCATATATTAAATATAAACACTATGAAAGTATAATCATACCAAATTATCATGCTAGGTCTTCATAGCATAGGGATGACTCTAGGGCATGACACGAAAAGAGATCCACCAACCTCCATGCTACCGCTACACAATCAAGAAAAGTTCCTCCTCACAAGTTTAGATCACATTGGGGACCACGTGAAATGATGTAGAGAGCCACAAGATGAGATCCATGCCACAATGATGTCATAACAACTGATAAAATTTATTTCTTACAAGAAGGTATACGAACATGACATAGAAATTTTATCAATCAAATGTATTATTTTTTAAATGTTGATATAAACTATGATAAATGTAGTACAAATAATAAAGTAGTAAAACAATATACTAGATCAATGGAAGGACATAAAGTTATTCAATAAGATACTATGAATGAATAAATATAAATGAGTTGACAACTTTCTTAATATAAACCTTGGGATTACCATTCAATATAGGAATCCTCAACCGCACAAACCTAACATACATCCAACAAGTAGGTACCAAAGACACTGCCTTTGGGCACCACAAACTATCAAACTAGTGCCAACAATAAAACCTTCACTCACCAACAACCTAGCATTGGTGCCAAAGACATGTCCTTTAGTTACCACATACATCAGCTAGTGTAAAGACATAACCTTCGATCACCACAAACCTACACACTTGTGCCAAAAATATAACCTTTGGTCACCAAAAACTTACACGCTCATGATAAAGACACAACCTTTTCTCACCACAACCCAGCAAGCTAGTTTTAACCTCACAAACTTTGGTGACAACAACCTAACACAATGGTGCCATTGACACAACCATTACTCACCACATCACCTCCGCATGCCAACAAAATAGACATTATAATTCACATGTACTTACAAGTATAAACCACCTATCATTAAGATACTTAATCATATATATTTTGAGTCAATAGGTTACAAACAAGATATATAGTTGTAGTTGTGATACTAAACAAGTATACAATTCCTTATGATATAAAGCATACTAAAACATATATCATGTTACTCATGGGTCGTATACTTTCTCCGGCTATTTCAAGGTAGTAACCACCATATTATGGTGCATGAAGTCCATTTTACCAATTTCAACCACAATAACATCGAAAAAACAAACCTATATTGCCATTGTTGGCCATAAGAATTCCCATAGCATCAATTTGATAGTCTTGAATCCCACTTAGTCATAGAAGGTGCAACAAGGCCTAAGTCACCACATTATGGAACAACAAAAATCAAAATCATCACAAAGTCCACTATAAAGCCAATTCCTTGTAGAAATTATATATACATCACAAATGTTGGAATATAAATAACATTTTAGTATCACCCTTCCATGAACAATTTCAACTTAAAATTTTGAAGGCATGTGAATGAATTATCTAATACATGTTCAAACATGACAAGAATTCCATTATTCATGAATGTGCAACCTTTGTTATTGAAACTCATTTAAAGAATAAATTGAAAACATAAAACTTAGGAAAACCTCTTTTTATCATGCTAGATCCACCTAAAGCAAAATGGAACATGATCCCACTATTTTACCCATCACATGGTTTCCATTATTACGAAAGAGGGACTTTTACAACAATTTTACTCATATTACTGATTTTTTAGACTTATAACAATTATGAGGAAGATTAGTATCATATTTTATCACCGTGATAATAATAAGAGAATTGTAGAATTTTTTACTCATGCATAAACCAATCCATATGGACACATTAGGGAACCAATGTACCATTTTCTATGTTTAGCCTTATAAAGTATTAAGAAACATCTTCATATCATTATGAACCACAACTAAGAGAGATATAAGATCGTACAAATCTATATTTCCATCTTTCTTAGTCAAAATAATTCAAGAAAAAGTTCTTCTTTTTGGCCTATAACACAAGTTTACATGTAAAAGAGTCTCCTTTATAGTAAAAGAGCCTTTTTTATAGAAAGTCTAACTCAAATAAATTTCCAGCAGCGTGATGGTTGTTAAAAAGACGAAATATCATTATATAAAACTTCCTATACAAAAGAATAGAATTTATCTTGATTTCTCATCACATGCTAACGAATTACCATAATGGCACCTTTCTTAGGAGCTTGTTCACAGGTATTCAAAATTTCAACCTATTGCATGGTGAAATGAATGTGTAATCATGGTTGTTAACTATTTTTATAAGGTTAAGATGAACATGCAAATTATGATTTTCCTTATATTTATTCAAAATAGTTCACTATATAACATCTTCTAACATATTATAGAGGTTTTAAGCAAATTTATGATTTTCATGCATTCTGAAGGCAATAAATACAACACATGTCATACCACATTCCTTCCTAGAGACTAATCAAAAATTGTAGGAAATAAAGCAACAATTAAATCCAATACCCAAGCTTCCACTTCTTCAAGTTTCAAAATGAGCAACCTGCTACCAAATGCTAGGGTAAGTAAGCAAGAGGGAGAGAAAAGCATGGTTTTTAGTCACTAGGGAAAGCTTCCACCATGGTCAACCATGCAAAATGATGAGGGAAGAAGTAGATGGGAAGATCAGTAAGGAAGTAGATGAGGATAAATAATCATTTGTGTTCCAATGTTTAGAAGAAGATGTCACAACTTGTTGTCACCAAGGGACAAATAAGAACAAGCATGCACAAACATGCACAAGAAAGAAAAGATAAACCTAGGTCTATCGACTTGGAAAATTATTGACTTGCATTCTTCAATAGTCAAAATGGTGCTCTTCCACTCTTTTCTTTAGTAGTAATAGACCAAAACAAGGATGAAGGGAAGGAATAGATGTAATACATATATGACAATGGTGAGGGTTAGAAGGAATAGAGATGTGGTTGGGTTTCTCTCGGCGAGGTCATTAGGTTTGTTTTTGGTCATCAAAATTGGGTTCCTCATTGACTTACATGACTAGTATCTTGTAGACCTAGGACTATCATTGGTTGACAATTCTTCATCACAGATTCTCTATTGGACTATCTTCGGCCCTTGGCCATCGTCCTATGGCTCGTAATGATGTAGGAGGAGGTTCTCTTCTCTCCATGGTGCATCAATTCTTATCAGTTGTTGCAACTTGACACCATTAGCAGTTGTCAGTTCAGGCAAAATCGCTCCTCATTTGTTGTCTACCATTGGTTTCTCTCTTTCTTTCTCTATCTCTCACAATTGGTCTATCGAGCACATGGGAACATTTTTAGTAGATCCTAGTGCCAAAAACCTTGCTTTCAAGTATATTTGTGGATGATAGCTCTTATATTCCATAGACAACTTTGGTAAAGAGAAGCCATTGGTATCCAACTGCTAGAATAGACAAGGATTGGGGTTTGGGCCCATCTAGACTACATCACAACAAACACACAAGGCACATGCTACACAACCACACATAGCTAGGTATATATATTTACTTTAGAAATAGTTATGTGTAAAGGGATTATACCCAATTAAACTAGGATTAAAAGAATGAAACATACACATAATGGAGAGAAATAACCAATCTAAGATAATCATGGGTACATATTATGACAAATTTTCAACATACAATGATATTGCAATAAGTCCACAATGTGGATGAAATTGCAAGCTTAGACAATAAAATGTAAAGTAAGGTCAATTTAAGGTAAAATGAATTAGGATTTCATTCATGTCAATATGTGGCTTGAACCTAAGACCTCTTAGTAATAAATCAAGGATCTAACCATGTATGTGTCCCATCATAGACAATTTGACGCACTATTCAATTAATTCATTATTAAATCAGTCTAATCATGAAATTCAACTATTCACTCACCCAATGAAGATAGTTAAACATATTTTGAGAGTTAATCTAAGTCAGTAAGGATAATAACCCTAAACTCTCATAAGGATTTCACCCACAAAATACTTGAGAGTGGGGTAGAGAACATCAACATGCAACACAAAGTTCTTATCTAAATGTTTCTTAAGCTCTGATTACGTTACTCCATCGTCACTAGTTTACTTAAATGATTTTTTTCAAAAAAACCATATGGTTAATATATGTCGTTAAACTTCTAAGCTGAACTTTGTGCACATCATTCAATGATTTTATCTAAGATCATTCCATAAATTAGGGACTGGCAACATTATTGTATTCCATTGTCATTTATTGTTGTCTCTTTTAAGCTTCTTATGTACCTTCTCACATATTATAGTTTTTGTTCATTCTATAATGGTAAATGCATCATATTTATGCTCACTTGCATATAATTAATTCTCTCGTTAGGTGTTTGTACTTCACTTCTAGTTAAACCTTTCTGAACCTAACATGAGTCCCATATTTGTTTAAATATTTATCTAATTATTTTCTCTGCTAAATCTTATATTATTACATTTTAGGGTAATTTTCCCAACTAGGTACTTAGTTAGAGTACCATGCATGAGAACCATTTGAGAGTCCACACTTAGTATTTCTTAATACTTTGATACTTGAATATGGATGTACATATTATGAATTTGAAGTATGAGTCATGTAATTTTTATATCCATCACTCAATTATTATTAAATTCCAAGGAAACAAGATGAAATTTACTATATCTCATTACCATAGTGTGCACTATCACCTATCTTACAATAACCATGTGTGACATAATTAGATGAAACAAAATAATATATATATGTGTATATGTATGCATACAGACACACACACACACACACACATATATATAGCCATCAAGGAGTGGCTCAAATAGTGAATCACGGTGTCCCCTAACAAAGGGACCTAGGTTTTTATCCCAGCTACACCTTGGTTTACCACCCTCCCGAACATTCGGCCTCCATCACGAGCATTGGAGATGGAGAGAGAATGCCTCTTCTAATCCTATATATATATATATATATATATATATATATATATATATATATATATATATATATATATATATATATATATATATATATATATATATATATATATATATATATATATATATATATATATATATATATGTGTGTGTGTGTGTGTGTGTGTAAACATGTGGATAATTCAAAATGGATGAGCTCAATATAACATGTGATGAGCCATGAATTAATGACTCAATCTGGCTGACTCACAACATAAAATCTAGCCATTTCATATGATCCCCCTTAATATAAACATCTTCCTATTCGTCATAAAGACCCTACATGAGAAGTTTACCCATGACTGTTTCCATATCCATTGTAGTGTTGTGATCTATAATAGTCTTTCTCTTCTACTGTGTACCTTCTTAATTCAATTTTAGGAAAAAGGGCCTCACATATCTAGGATGAACACCCTAACATGCAGTCAAATCATATCATCATGAATCCAAGTGATGGTATTACAAATGAAACATATCCTCTCCTACCTAGTCTAAAATATCCTATCATTGACAGGGATCATAAGCTATTCTTCAAGATGGTGGAAAACCACATCCTCTATCGTTATTAGGAGACCACTTTGGAATTTGTTAATGTTGCAATGCATAAGACTTTTGTTTCTTATGACCACTTGTCTAGTGACGATATAATTGAGCATACCTCTTCTTGGGATCAATGTCATGAAGGTTCATGGTTGTCCTTTATATTTCATTGAGTACCTCCACAAAGCTGGAAAACCTATAGAGTCAGTCTAGAGTGAATGTGATATGTTCCAACTTAGCATATCCAACTTAGCATTCAAACTAAATCTCAAACATAATAATTATCTCCATTTAGGTGTCTCCAAGATGAGGGAAAAACCTCAACAAATTCATAAATTTCTCCTGATACCGACTTATTAACATTGTTTTCTAACACAACCTCTCATATTGTAACATCCTTTCATCTAGATATGATAGAGGGAAGTATAGTTACTCATATTTTCTCTTACACTAGGCCTATATGATCACCCCACTGACCATCCTATCTTTCTCTATATTCCACCAATGGTTGACACCATCCATTAATAAGTAGATAACAAGCTATACCTTCTCCTCCTCTATGATATCTAAGAGTCTGAATGGCTTCTCTAGTTCCATCAATTATAGATCAATATCTATAAGATCTTCCATGCCCAAAAATTCTATGGTGCCAACAAACATCAATCGTTAAAATGTATTAATATAACTTCAAGACTCCACTTTTAGATTGGTACCTTCTCAACAAATCTTAGTAACTCCAACATCACCTTCCTACACATTATACGAAATGTCATGTTAATTGGTCCCATAGGGTCCAAGGTACGAAATAAGCCCTTCTATAGACCCATCTCAATCACTCTAGGTTTGGGTACTCTCTGTCACTCATCACCTCCAAGTGCTACAACACTACTCTCCACATCCTCTTCATGTGACTTAAACTTATATGCACAACCACTATCAGTTGTTACATATGGTGGACACATAATAATAAATACAACATCATATGTCCCTATAGACTCAATGACCCTTGGATCTAGTACAAAACTTTTGATCACAGGTCAGACAAGTTAAAGACTACTACTAAATATTTATTGATCAATCAATGATCAATGATAATAGCATAATTAGGCAGATCCCCAAAAATCAAAAATCATATAAAAAATAATTGCACAAAGGTCTAAATATCAACATATAATGTGTTATTGTATAAGAGTTCAGTGGCCTCGGTGAGACCCTGTGTATAAAAGTATATATTGCTAGACATTTACACCATACATACTTTGCAAGTTAGTCACCCAAAAACTGAAGTCAATATACAATTGTACCAAATAATCCTACCCAAATTTGAGAGTAAATGGACAGTTCTAATATACGAAACAAAAAGAGATCCATCAATTCCTACGCTATTGTTTTTCACTCAATAAAAGCTCCTCCTTAGTAGAGTTTTAATCACATTGTAAACCATATAAAAAGGTGTGGACAACAATGATGTGGGACCTATGTCCAAGATATACGATACAAATTGATAACATTTATTTCTTATGAGTGGGTATTAAAAGAAATTACTCATATGTAATATTGTAACACCTGGGCCCACTTCCCAAGGCTCTAGTTGAGTTTCAGGAATAATGACTGGCCCCATACACCACCAGTAGCCCTAACTGTGTGCTTTGTCCTCACTCACATGCAAGATAGGATAAACTTCCTTACTGGTCATCCATCATAGTACTACTCTGGGTTGAGCATGCTTAACCACATAGTTATTTAGTCATGGGATTCCTAAAAAGGAGGTGCACCTTGGTGATATGGGTAGTGTAATCATTACTTTTAAGATCATTTTATCTGGGTCCACAAATCTTGAGACATTACAACACCCCTGCTTAGACTCTTGACATCCTCGTCAAGGCTCAACTATATGGCCCCATAATATTTTCCCCATTTTAGTGCAGACCAAGAATGGTCCATGGACACCCAGCTCCAGATCACAGAATACTAGCGCAAGGGTGGCTACATCACCATGGATAGCCCTTTCCAACATGCCTGGACCGCACGACCCATGACTAGCATGCCATATGCCCATGTTGGTCCCACCTACTAGAGGGGTCATGAATCTGATACCATCTGTAACACCTGGGTCCACTACCCAAGGCTCTAGTATAGTTTTAGGAATGATGACTGGATCCACATACCATAACTAGCCTTAACTATGCACTTTGTCCTCGACCATCCTAGTCCTACTATGGGTTGAGCACAATTAACCACAGAGTTCTTTAGTGATGGGCTCCCTAAGAAGGAGGTTCATCTTGGTGATATGGGTAGTCCAATCATTCCTTTTAAGAACATTTTATCTGAGGCCTCAAATCTTGTCATGTTACAAATATATTCTAAATATAGATAAAATTATAGAGTACATATAGTAAGAATAATTGAGTAGTAGTTGTGCTATAGCCAGAATAATAAAAGAACATAAAATGACTTGGAAGACATTTTGAATGAATAAGTCACACAACTTGATGAATTGCTTAAACATATATCCTTAGATTACTAGTCTCCATATGAATCCTCAACTACAAACCTATCCAACCTAGAATGGGTGCTAAGGACATCCTTCAATCATAAAATAACATCACACTAGTGCCAAATACACAACCTTCATACTCCAAAAAACAACACCCTGGTGGTAATTACACAACCATTGGTCACCAACAACCTATTATGTTACAAAAGGGACATCCTTCGATAACATAATCCTCTTCACTAGTGAAAAATACAAAACCTTTCATAAATACAAACCTACACACTAGTGTTAGAGACACAACATTTAGTAACCATTACCGACAAACTAGTTACGTAGACACAATCTTCGATCAACAAAAACCAAAATACAACAGAAAATAAACAAGCTTCAGTCACCAGACCACCTATGGATGCCTACAATCAAGAAATACACATCCATGTATACTCCCAAGTTTATGACTCCTATCACATGAAGATTAGGGTCACTCATGATTAATTAAGCTACTTACTTGACTAATCATTGATTTAATGATGTTATAAATAAGGTAGTGATGTGTAGTGTGAAGTAATCAAGCATGCAACTCAAAAATATATATATATGTGGTACAACATGTATCAAGTTAATAATATGTCATTTACCTTCTATGTCCATTTCACGTTCAAACCACTGAAATAACATGTATCAAACCAATATTATCATTATCGGCCACAATAAGGCCCAAACATCAAACACATCTTACCATTTTGTCCACAACTAGGTCGATAACATCAATACAATGCTAATCATGCCCCACCTGACGCTAGTAACCACAATAATGCCTAAGTCACAACACTATGGTACAACAAATCTTAAATCATCACAATGACCATAACAAGGTGTTCAACCCTACCCAAAAAATGTGTTTTGCACACATCTTCCACAACAAACTTCTTGTTGCCATCACATTATAAAATAATAAAAAAGTTGTGATGTGAGTCACCACCATGTTTTACTTGTAAAATAAGGAAAAGAAGAAAAATGGTATGTATTTCATGGAGGAAATTCGATTGACTCTAGTATCAATGTCTAGATAGATACAAACAACAATGTGCAACCAGAAATTGGATTCAATATTTTTTTTACAATTTAGAAAGGAAAAACACCCCATCCCAGTTGACAGGACTGACATTCTAGAGACGATACTTGAGAAAATTTTGGTTCTAAATTTCTCAGGCTCTCTAATGAAGGATGTCCATATCTGTAGTGCTACAGTAAGAGAGAGCCACTCAACAGGACAGCTGGAGCAGGAGCAGACACTTGGCGAGGCAGACTGTCACCGTGGAAGAGGTAGAGATCACCGTTTCTAGGCCCCCACTAATCGTCCTCATACTCTTGAGATCCTGTAATACAAAAAAAGAAGGTCCAAAAGTTATCGTACATTTCACAGTATCAATCAACTTAGCAACAGATAGAAGATTAAAAGGAAAAGCAGAACATGAACTAAATTCTAAAAAAATACAAATATTTTAGGTTGGGTTAAAAAGGAAAAAAAATAAAGTAATAAAAATTGAATTTCAATGGGTTGCAAGACATTGGGGCTAGAGATGTTCAGGACATTCCCATCATATCCCAAAAGGTCCAAATTTTAGGTTTGATTGTGAACGATATCCTTCACATGAAAGTAGGATTGATGCATAGGAAGAATAAGAGGATGACTAGAAAAATATAGATATAGAAGCAAGATTTAATCTTACTCTTAGTAGCTACAAATGATTTATATAAATAGATCATATTGTGAAAGAGAAACCTAGTTGGTAGACATGTGGATGTGAAGTTTTAAAAGTAGTTAAGAGTAGTTAAGAGATAGCAATTAGAAGTACAATCTATTTACTATCATGCATGCTAACAATACTTATAAGGTAGGTGGTGATAGAGGAAGGATCCTATGAACACGGGTAATGAAAAAAACAAAGGAATATATAGTCACTACCTTGCTTTAATAGAGTCAAAAGGGGCCTAGGATACAATGGATATGTGGGGGTTATTTATTGGTAGATTTTACGGTTCAAGGCTATGAATAAATGTCTATTGAAGAGACAACACATCACGGGATGCAAAATGAAAGCTTGGCACATGGATTGAGGGGATCCACCATGTGTCACATGACAAATGTATCTGATCCTCTAGGTGGCCCAAGAAGGATAAAGCATGTCTCTCAAAAATTTAGATATTCTAGTAATATCCTAGAGAAAAAAAATGGAGTTTGAATAAAAGTCAAATAAATAATGAAGGATGAGGAAAACACAATAATTTAGGAATATTGATCACCATTATCAAAAAAATATGTATGTTTTATTGAAAGGAAATTGAATATTTGTGGTGATAAAGCAATATTTTTTCAGGATAATTCAACTAATTAATTTTTGAAAAAGGCTTATAGAAAAGTGTAATTGGTGGGCAAAATGTGCTTTACTTTGGAACATAATAATCCTATTCAAATAGCCACTGTTACAACCCCAATCTTTGGGTTCCTTTGTTGAGAAATGTGTTTTCTCATATTAAAAATATTGGAACAGATAAAGATATAATATCGATTTTGTTTACAATATCCTTGATGATTGTGTTGTGGGCTTTGTTGGCTATTGGGCCCAATAACGAGGAAATTCAATTAGTAAATGAATAATTGAGTTTTTGAGAAAAGAAAGGTGTGGAAACCTCTAGAAGGCAAGAGAATATAATCCAAGGATGGATTTCGTGCCTCTTGAGTTCCTTGGATTCCAAGGAGTCCAAAATTGCATAAAGAATACAATAAGAAAAGAAAAGATCAAATGAGTATTTCCTTGTTAATAAAGAAATTGAAAACATTGATGAAATGTGGAAAATAAGTGAAAAGAGGTATAATTGAGTTATCCTTGGTGGAATTTCATATCCCAAGAATTCCTAATGTTAAAAGGAATACCAATGAGGAAAATAAAAGAGAAATAAAGAGAAATCCTCAAAAAGGGATATTTTAATAAGAAATCAACATAATAATGAGAAATAATGCATATAGATGCATGTAGAAGGATAATAAGTATCCTTATGAAGTATTTCGAAATAATAAGTTTCTTGTGATCCAAGGAGTCCCAATAAAGAGGAAAGAAAGAGAAAATTTCAATAAAGCAAAATAAGAGAATAATGTAATGCATAATGAAGGAATTTCTTGGTATTATTAAAAGGGAGATATTTTTCTACAAAAGGAAAATAGAATTTCGTGCCATGGGTTAAAAGTCAAGCAATAAAGAGAGTACGTGAGAGAGAATCTTGCTTCTCATTGAAGGAATAGGAGTCCTAATGGGAGTGGGACTTGTTTACTCTTATATGAACGTTCTGGGGCGCAGATACCCTCCCCTATATATAGGGGTAGAGCCTTGGCCAAGTCCAGGAGAATCCCAAGCACTTTTCTCTCCTCTTCTTCCATGATTTCATCCATAAACCTAACCAAGATGATAGTTCCATCCCTAGATCAATGCAGGGTTGTGGAATCGTATGGTTGGAGGCGGGATGCTTCAAAAACAACCCTAGACTAATAGCCTACCATCTCGATGACCTTAACTTCACGCAGCTTCCACCAAAATACTGCAAGACCAGCTGTAGTTGCAGCAGCAGTCGTGCTCTTCTCCCGCTTGGGAGAGGCCACATTGGCGGCCAAATAAGGGAGCCCCAAGGGAGGCGGTGTGCGACGGAGCTAGAGGAAGGGCTGGCGGAAACCCTCGTGCCTCAGGTAAGGAGGTGTGACCCCGCAAATTGCTGCGTTCAGCAGCAGCCGCGGAGTCCGGATGTAGAAGAAGACCTACGGTCGGTTGGACCATTTTACCCCTCAGGGTTATGAAGTGTCGACCATTTAAGTAAGGGGCAGAAGCATCTTTTAATTATATTTCCAAACCAGGCGGGTTACATTGCATGAAGGGGCCGACGTGTCAGCCTCTGATTGGCTCAAGTAAGTGAACTTTTACAAAAATCATATCTATTTAACCGTAGCTTGGATGGATGCACATTATACATGATTTTTGGTCAGAAAAACGAGAGGAATCTAATAAAAATACATTTAGAGGCCAATTCCTCTTACAATTAGAAAAGTAATGGAAGTTATTAACTTTAATGAATTAATGGTCAAGAAACCCTATTTTGATATAATTAATGTGATTAATAGGGTTTAATTGATGATTAAAGTTGATATTAGTCTGTTAATGATGAAAAGGAACATTAGGAACAAAGAGGATGAACTTTGCATATAATTAGTTAATTTAGAGTTTCATGCGCATGTATACGTTTTAATGGGCCTTGAAACCCTAATATTAGTAAATGTGACTCATAATGGTTTTAATTATTCAAAATCATGAATAGTGTTGAGATATGATAATTCCAAGCTATTTCAAGCATTAAAGTTCCTAATTGTGGTTAAATACCCTTAATGTGAAAATTAAGGTTTCCTAGTGGATAAAAGGTAGAATTAATGATAAATAATATTCATATGTGAATTATATCATAATGAACTACGAATTGATGATAAACGAGCATAATGACTTTGTCATAGATTAAAAAGGATAAAAATGATAGCTTTGATGTAAAAGAGGCATAATGGACTTAATCGATGTTTAATTGTGTTTGTGCCTTAATATGAAGTTAGGGTTACATGTTGCTAAAAGGTAACCTTAATATCTTTCTTGAAGAATAGATGAGATAAATAGGGTTTGAGAGTAATTATATTAAATTAGGGTTTAAAATAGTAAAAGGTTAAGGAAAACCCTAATTGCAATGGAAACCCTAAAAGTGGACTAGAAACCCTAGGAAGTGAGCTAGATTTAATAGATCTTGATGACATGAGTAATAAAAGGAAATTGTATAATTATTTCAGGATCTTGATATGTGTGCTTGCTTGCTTGGATTTCTTTCTTGCATGGATTATTCTATCCATAAATCATCCTGACAGGTATGTGGTTACGCATATGAATATCTCGAGTTAGTTTTCTGAGGTTTTCCGAAGTTTTCATCGATGACTTGAATTAACTGTTGGACGAATTAAATTCATGCAAGCTATAATGTGGGTATGACTATCACATAAGATATGTGCCTACTAGCTCAGATCATGGTCCCCTCTGTGGCTTAATAGTTGACCTAGTACATGGCTACCAATGGGGTAGATCCATCAGGTCATTGGATGACTTAGTACATGGCTACCAATGGGGTAGGTCCATCAAATCACATTGAGTTAGATATTGGGCTACCTTCGGGTAGGACCATGGGGGTAAGAATCAACCTAAAAGAGAGGTAGCATACAAGTCCACTGCAGGGATAACACAAAGTTAGGGGATAGGTAAGGATCGAGTAGTATGGCTTAAAGCGTAATCTTGGTTGTTAAATGATTAATTGAATGATTACGTTGTTATTATAATTGCACGATTTTTGTTTCCCCCACATACCAACTTCTTGCTGACCGGCGTTTTGTTTGTCGGCATTTTAGGTACAAATGAAAAGAACAAACAGTAAAGTGGCATATGTGGAATTAAATGAGAAATAGCGTGCACATGAGGATTAGTTAGATTAGTATTTTCATGGACAGAAGTTTAGAAATCCCAGTATTTAAAAGGTAAGTAAAGTTTTATTTTATACCAGTTTTCAGTTTAGTTGGTAAAGTTTATTAATTGTTATTGATTATTTGGTGAACCGTTGATCCGGGTTATTGGTTAACGGCTCTGACCTTTCGGTCTCCCTTAATTGAGAGTTACTGGGAGGCGGGGTCGTTACAGCCACAAAGTGGGTAAGTGGGTGAAAATTAATAGATTAAATAGGTAGAAAATATGGAAAATTTATGCCAAATGTGGAAAAAGGATAAATAAGAAATTTGCAAAAAATGTGGAACAACTTCATGCTTTGTAGAATTAACATTAGTCGTGAATTTGTACTGAGTGGGCACAAATAAGGTTCTAATAGTTAGCTCCCCATCCCACACGATGAACATGAACTAAATTCTAAACATTTTGGAAAAATACAACGATTTTAGGTTGGGCTAAAAAGGAAAAACAAAATAAAGTAATAAAAATTTAATTTCAATGGGTTGCAAGCCATTGGGGCTAGAGATGTTTTTGACATTCCCATCATATCCTAAAAGGTCCAAATTTTAGGTTTGATTGTGGATGATATCCTTCACATGAAAGTAGGATTGATGCATAGGAAGTATTAGAGGATGGCTAGAAAAAGATAGATATAGAAGCAAGATTTAATCTTACTCTTAGTAGCTACAAATGAGTTACATAAATAGATCATATTGTGAAAGAGAAACCTAGTTAGTAGACATATTGATATGAAGTTGTAAAAGTAGTTAAGAGTAGTTAAGAGATAGCAATTAGAAGTACAATCTAATTACTATCATGCATGCTAACAATACTTAGAAGGTAGGTGGTGATAGAGGAAGGATCCTCTGAACACGAGTAATGAAAAAAACAAAGGAATATATAGTCACTACCTTGCTTCAATAGAGTCAAAAGGGGCCTAGGATACAATGGATATGTGGGGGTTATTTATTGGTAGATTTTACGATTCAAGGCTATGAATAAATGTTTGTTGATGAGACAACACATCACTGTGATGCAAAATGAAAGCTTGGCACATGGATTAAGGGGATCCACCATGTGTCACATAACAAATGTATCTGATCCTCTAGGTGGCCCAGGAAGGATAAAACATGTCTCTCAAAGTTTTAGATATTCTAGTAATATCGTAGAGAAAATAGAAAATATAGAGTTTGAATAAAAGTCAAATAAATAATGAAGGATGAGGAAAATGCAATAATTCAGTTATATTAATCACCATTATCAAAAAAATATGTATGTTTTGTTGAAAGGAAATTAAATATTTGTGGTGATAAAGCAATATTTTTTCAGGATAATTCAACTAATAAATTTTTAGAAAAGTCTTATAGAAAAGTGTAATTGGTGGGAAAAATGCGCTTGACTTTGGAACATAATAATCTTATTCAAATAGCCACAAAGTGGGTAAGTGGGTGAAAATAAATAGATTAAATAGGTAGAAAATATGGAAAATTTATGCCAAATGTGGAAAAAGGATAAATGTGAAAATTGCAAAAAATGTGGAACAACTTCATACTTTGTAGACTTAACACTAGTCATGAATTTCTGTTGAGTGGGCACAAATGAGGTTCCAATTGTTAGCTCCTCTTAGAGCAATGTTCAAGATAAAGTGAGATCTCTAGATTTGAGCCAAGTCTGACCCCAATTTTTGGTCACAAATGTCTAAAAAGGCGACTCTCATCAAAGGTATACTCATAAACCTTATAGAGAGTGAAAAGTGTAAATGGTGTCTTTTACCTTCAAGGACGAATTAATGAAATCGAAAATCATAATCGTAAAAATGACCAGGCATAAATGATACTTCCAGAATAAAGGTATCCCTCGTATGAGGCTTTTTCCTATATCTAACCAATCATTTATTCCCTTGGAGTGTTGATGATCCATCCAAGGTGTATTAGCCATGAAATTAACTCTCATCATTTTGTTCATTTTTACATCTATACATGTCTTGTTCTCTCACTACCTCATGACTTAGTGAGAGAATGTGAATGTGAAAAAGTGAAGAGTATAGAAGTTTCTCAAAGTAAATAAAACAAGGAGTATGAGATAATTGAATATCATGGAAATTGTTAGAAAAAGTCTTTGAAAATAATCATCATCTCTCTTTTTCTTTCCTACTTTTTTATTTTTTTATTTTAAAATTTTAGAGAAGTGTATGACCCTATAAGGAGGAAATGTTGTGAGTTTGCCTATCTAATATAGGTATTTGTTTGCTCAAGAATGGAGATTGGATGCCAGACATGTTTCTAGTTATTAGGTGACCTTTACGACCAATGACTATGTGGTTAGCTTCCTGCAACCTACAAATTTTGTAATGTAACAAGAGAAATTTTCTACGAAGAATGTCTAAGCAGGTTGAGACTCGGGCACTAGGTAATCATCTAGTGACATGATAGTATCTGGGACTTCTCCTTCACTCATTCATATTCATTTCACCAGATTGTCAATGATCGATTATCTGTGACTTTCTAGTTATCATTTGAATTGACCACAAGTGATTACTAAAAGTTCCTATCAGATGTAAGGATAAAAAATGTATCAAAATTAATGCTTCAAATTTTATATTTTAAGGCATAATTTGCAAAATTTATTTTTAGGGTTGGACTAGTTGAAAATTTGGACCCAATGTGATTGTCACATAAAAAATAAAGAAAAGGTGCCTTGTTAGCTCATGACTTGAGTGGGGTTGATGGTATGTCCATCATCTTCATTGTTGGTGCATGATATATATGAGGCTCAAACTTGTCATAGAAATGGGGGAAATTGGTCAAAATCTCATAAATCAACACAAAAGAAATAAAACTTAAATTCATGATCATTCTAATCTAAAATGATGAAAATGAGTGCAAAACTATGCAAAAATGCAGCGAAATTTATGATGAATATATATTCATCAAACAAACTCTAACTTATATGTTGCTTGTCCCCAAGTAACAAAAAATCTGAAACAGTAGCAATATCAATACTTTCAACCCAAATGCTTGCATAACCTTCACATCATGCTCATTTCCTTACCACCTGATCTGGTCGAGCAACACAACGTCCTACGACCATAGAACATATCTATGGCATCTTTATTTCCATATTTTCTTCCCAAAAACACCTACTCACTCCTATTCCCAATACCAAGAACATGTAAGAGTTTTTGTGAGCATTCACATAATCCCGTAGAAAAACAAGTCTGCCAATGATCTGACACTAGGACGTCTAAAAGGATATCAATATGAGACATATATTGTGTCTCTAGGTAGAAAATGGATGGAAGGGGGGTTGCGGATAGAAAATGAAGATATCTTCTATATTCAACTCGAGATTACTTTTATTTTTCAAAAATACATATGTTGCATTGCTTTTTTGTTTGTGCACACTGCCATCTTTTCTTTTAGTGGTGCACTACTATGACATAGAGATGGGTATGAAAGAATTAGATAGAGTAGGAAGAGGGTCTGGCACCACGAACTTGGAGTTTGGCATTTTTATAGCTTTTTATTTTCTTGTTGATGGATGGAAGATAAGATAATGTAAGAAGAAGTGCAGAAGATGGGTCAGATCAATATACAACTTGATATACAATCCAATGCATCTGGTTGTTCTCCTAGTCCCACTATGCTCAAATAGTGTCACGATAAGGGAAAGAGTGATGATTATGTCACATCGAAGAGCTTCATGGTGAGGAGTAGAAAACATTTCATGAACTAGAAGATCATGGCTCTCAACCAGACAAAGAGGTTGATAATGACATCCCCTCTCTCTGATCCTTCACCATCACACAAGACAATCAATCAAGGAACCTTGTCATTTTACCGAGGTTAAGTATCACAAACTCTCGATTAAAGCCATCCTTCTTGAATGTCCTACAACAAAAAGCCTTCAAGGGAGACTTGCTAGAAAATAATCCCTACCATCACCTAGATACCTTCAAAAATATATGTGATACCCTTATGATTTTATAGGGTACCTCAAGAGGTTATTTATTCCAGAGGTTTCAGGTTCTCTCTAAGAGACAAAGCACTCATTTGGTACCTTTGCCTGAAGGACATGAGCCTCAATGGCTAGAAAGTTGTAGTTGTTGCCTTGGTCACCAATTTCTACCACATAGAGAAAATGATACGATGTAGACAAAAGATCACGAGCATTATGTATAAAGCTAGTGAAATCTTAAGAAAATCTTAGAAAAGATATGAGGAGTAACAAAAAGATTTTCCGCATCACTAATTGAAATTGGGATATCTAGTGAATACCTTCTACAAATTGTTGACTACGAGTGAGAGAACATTCCTAAATGGTGATTCTAGAAGTGCCTTTATGGAGAAACTCAAAAATGTCAAAGTGGGTAATTGATAATATGACTTACTTGCAATCTAACCTAGAATGTGAAAGAGTATCACCCGATAGTGTCTCCATAGTGGGGACCACCACTGAATCTAAGGATCTTGTAGCTATTTCATCCAAAATCAAGAAGACAACTTTCAATGTTCACAAGATGAAAGATACTAGATACATAGTAAGAACCATGTTGAAACTTTAATCCATTGTGTAACCTACATAGATAGTAGGCATGGCACTAAAAATTGCATTTACACTCATTAAGAAAAGGATAACCAAGGTGGGTCAACAAATAATGTATCTTATTCCAAATTTAAGAGACCCAACCACCTTCGATTTTTCTATGGAAATAAGAATGATGCTGAAACTACTCAACAATACAACATCGGGAATAATCCACCCCTAAGGCCACCTGGCTTTGGGGGATGCAGTGGACCATCTGGGTTCACTCTTAGTACTACTTATGAGTAAAATAGGAACAATTTCAAAGAGAAAAATTAGAATCAAAGCCAAAATCAAAACCTAGGCCTGAGTCAAGGACATAACCAAACACAACCATACCTAATAATTGTAATGCTCGAGCTTGCAAAAAGGTAGACAAATGTTAATGATAAGATAAATCAAAGTGGGGTCAATAAAAACTATATGGTTAGTATGATGCAAGTACATACGGGATGTGTAACTGGCTGGTTAGATGATCTGTAGACCTAAAATTAGCAAATTTTTCCAACCTGATCAAGAACCCTCATGGAATATTCCCTTCAATGATCAAGCTAAATCATGGATCCCACGAGATAGTAAAGATTCACATGCTTAGTTCATGATCTATTCTAAAAAATACATCACCCGAAAGCTTATCATGAAAATATTCCTATTCCCAAGTCTTAGTCTGAGACTATCACAATAGAGTAGGAACCTAAAACAATAGTAATCCCTAAGTAAATGAAGTCAAAAGGAAAAACAAAGGAAACATGACAACAAAAAAATTGTAAGTTCGTATTGTTACCGAAGAGATTTCTATCAGAGATCCTTATGGATAAAGAATACCTTTTCTAAATAAGCTTATTAAGGTTCATCTCAAGAAGCAGTATGAGAAGTTCATTGAGGTGGTGAAGAAACTACACCTTGAAATTCCTTTCTTGAATGCAGTATAAGAAATTCCCACTTATGACAAATTCTTCAAAGACCTAATTTTTAAAAGTAGACACAGTTATGAGGTTGAGACGGTCAAGCTTGTGAAAATGACTGGCACAATTATACAAGACAAAATTATGACTAAGAAAAGGATCCTAGAGCCTTCATATTCCCACTCAATGTGGGAGACAATGAAGTAAGGAGAGGACTAGTTAACTTGGATAGAATCAGTTGGATGGTGCTCAACTTACCCCACGACTCGACCTCATTGGAATCCAAAACATGGGAATGAGAATTCATCTAGACGAACACACTTTCACAAGATCTATGGGCATTGTGGAAGATGTGCCTATCAATGTTGGATGACTCTTTGTTCCTTATGATATAGTAGTCATTGATATTGTAAAGGACCCTACATTCCCCATGATAATTGGAAGACCCTGCCTATCTACAGGAAGATCCTTAATAGACATTGTGGAAAGAATTATCAAGATTAGGGTCGAAAATGACCATATCAAATTCAAAGTCCAAGACAGTATGAGTGGTCCATCGCTTTGCAAATTAGTCTACTTAATGGATAGTTACATCAAGTTCTTCAAAGAGATACAAGGACATAAGAATATAGTTGATCTTTGATGAGAGCCCTAACTGATTAAAGCCTGAATGTTTAAGACCCTAGAGAGATCAAGCTCCTTGATTACCTGGATAATGAAGAAAGTGAAAACAAAGCTAAAGAAGAATTAGTAACAGAGACAGTCATATACGCTTCACTAGAGAAGACCCTTGCAGATGAAGAAACTCTAAAACATGAGCCTAAGCTTATTCAACTGCCACAAGGACTCAAGTATGAGTTCTTAGACACTACAAACTATAACCTTGTCATTATAGGCTCTTATCTATCTAAAGAGAAAGAAGAGAAACTTGTAGATGACTTAAAGATGAGAAGAAAAACTATAGGCAATCTTTTGGATGACATCAAAGGATTGAATCTCACTGATTGTATACACCACATCCACTTAGAAGCTGATGTGAAACCTCTATCCCATTGAAAAGGAGGTTAAGTTAAAACCAAAGAGTGTTAGTAAATAAGGAAGTCATAAAGCTACTTGATGTAGGTATTGTGAACTCAATTAATGATAGTAAATTGGTAAGTATGTACAGGTGGTGCCAAGAAGGGCAGCATGACCATTGTCAAAAGAGAAAATGGATATAAAATTACTCATCAAAATAGTAACATGATGGTGAAAGTGCATTGACTGTCGAAAATATAATACTGCAAGAAAGAAATATCACTTCCCTCTTCCTTTTTTCCACCAAGTGTTGGACTGTGGAGCCCATCACTCGTAAGTCTATTACCTGGGTGGGTACTCTAGTTTCTATCAAGTACCCATACATCTTGATGACAAGGAGAAAACTGCCTTCACCTATTTTTATGCTATGTAAGCCTTTGATTCGTTTAGGTAGGGCGGTTGGCCTACTAAGGGAAGCTCCTTTCCATGATTGAATCTACTAATCTCGAGAAGTAATTGTCTTTGGACTTTCCAGCAAAGAGGGGAACTCCCAAATCATGGATCAGCCAATTTGTTTTGTGGTTCCTCTCCCTCTATCATGCTCTCTTCTTGTATCAAAAGTTTTGGACAGGCATGAGTGACAACGTTCAAGCAATAGGTGTATGCCTTTTCATTTATGCAACATACTTTCTAAATTTTATAGGTGCATGATATCAATATTCTATCATGGATGAATTTTCCATATTTAACATTTCATATGATAATCATCTGAGGAATCTTTCTATTTTCCTAAAATGCTGCAAAGAGAAACATATTTTTCTTAATTGGGAAAATACCATTTTATGGTGCAAGAAGGGATTGTCCGGGGACATCAAATTTCTGAGAGAATTTTGAGGTTGTTGTAAAAAAACCTGAAGTTATATCAAAATTTATACCTCCCAAGTACTTCCTGGGAGCAAGAATCATTGTGGAACATGTTGGTTACTATAGATTTTTTATCAATGACTTCTCCATGACTTTAAATGAAAATTTAATGAAAAATGTCTAAAAGCCTATGCCACGTTGAAGAATGTTGTCATTGCTACTCCAATTATCCAAGCACCAGACTGGGATCTACAATTAAACTGATGCGTGATGAAAGTGAGTATTTTTTGGGGTGCCATCATAGGGAAGAAGGAAAAAGAACATTATGTAATTTATTATCCAAGCAAGACCTAGACAATGCCCAAGTTAATTACACTACTATAGAATAGGAGATGTTCGTGTTAGTTTATACTTTTCACAAATGTTGTTAACATCTAACAATTCTAAAGTCATTGTGTACATCGACCACATAGAAATCAAGAATATAATTATTAAGAAGGACACAAAGTGAACGTTACTAAGACATGGATCCTTTTACAAGAGTTTTATCATTAAATCATAGATAGAAGAGAACTGAGAATGTGGCAGACGACCAATTCTCAAGGATCAATTTGGGGGAAGACAACTTCATGCCTATAAATGACTACTATCTGGTTCAATCCCTTATGATGGACAAGGTTGTTGATCCTATAGTGTCATGGTACATAGACATTTGTAATTATTTTGCTTGTTAACAGTTGTCATCGAACATCACCTATAACGAGATGAAATTTCTAATATAAAGAACTACTATTGAGATTACTCGTTGGTATTCAAGAAATACTCAAATCTATATAGAAGATGCGTACTTAAGGAAGAAGTACCTCAAATTTTGTATGAATTCCGCTTTGCACCTTACTATCGACATTTGGTGACAGAACTGATACAAATATACTTCAACTAGAATTTTACTACCCTTCCCATTTAAAGATGCTCAAGCATATGTCAATACCAGTAATGAATTCTAGAGAAATAGGAACATATAAAATAGGAATCATACACCTTTTTTGATTGGATAGAGGTATATATCTTTAATGTATGCAAAATTGACTACATGGGACCTTTTCCATCAATATGCAACAATCAATACAATCTAGTTGTAGTTTCTTATGTGTCAAAATGGATGGACGTAGTAGAAACCCCTACTTTTTATTAAAACACCATGATGAGGCTCTTTGAAAAGATTATATTTCTTAGATATGAGGTTCCAAGGACTTTCATAAGTGATGGTGGAACTCGCTTTGCAAAAATCAATTTCAAGCATTCATGTAGAAATACAAAGTGAAACATAAGGTCGCCATCGTATACCACCCTTTCGTCAGGACAAGTTGAAGTATCTAATAGGTAGAGCAAGAAAATCTTAGAAAAGACTGTGGGTAGAATAAGTAAAGACTTGGAAATGATTTAGTTGATGCTTTGTAAGTATATATGACTACATGCAAGACACCTATATGAGCTACACTTTATAGGTTAATTTGTGGAAAAGCATGCCATCTTCCAGTGGGACTAGAGGATGAGGTCTTCTGGGAAAGAATATTCCTCAACATGGACCCTGACTTGATATGTACGAAGATACTATAGTTCTCCAGGAGCTTAGGAGGCATTCTTATGAGACTGGAGACATTTACAAGTAAAGAACAAAGGTGTGGCGTAATACACACCTAAAGAAAAAGTACATTAATGAAGGAGATAAAGTTATCATATTCAACTTTACCATCAGGATATTCACAAGAAAGTTGATATTAAGGTGATCATGCCCATTTAAAGATTTGAAAATTTATCCATCATTGAAAATGGAGTTGTTTAGTGAAAATTTTGGTTTTTTCCCAGTCAATAAACATAGATTAAAAAGATACTAAAAATATTATACATTAACTTGAAGAGATGAATTCCAGATTGATAGAACCACCACTAGCCTATGCTTAGAGATGACATCAATTTTCAAGCTAAAGACTATAAATAAGCACTTCATGGGAGGAAACGAAGCGTTTTTTAATCTTTTTATTTTTCATTTGTAGTTTCTATAATTTTATTTTGATATTTTAGTTTTTCCTTAATTTTCATCTTGGTCTGCTAAGTACTTTGTTTATTTGTTTGAAGAAATTTGTTTAGGAAAATTAGTGTATAAATAAGAATGTTAGTTGATAATTTTATTACTTACACAACGATCGAGGTCATTCAAGTGACAAATAGTGAGGTCTTCAAGGACTCTTGAAGATACAACCTTAAGGGGTAACATAGACATGTTAGGGTACACTTATAACATAGAGATTTAGAGCCCCATTAGTTGAGGAAGGCTTAGTAACCCGTTAGGGTGCAAAATAGGAACACCATTAGGGTCCCAGAGTAACATCTCTAACCCCCGACAATATTGAAAAAACCTTTCTGGGTACATCTCGCAACACTAGTTGGGCCCTCTTTACCGAGCCAATGAAAGTAGAATCACCTTCACAGCTCCCATGAAATTCTCATAAGTCGACGAGACCCCAATTGATCTTTGAGGGGACTAGAAAAAGTATCAAATACTTATACTAATGGGGCTTCATATTTCTCATCGTGGGGAGAAAGATCTTAAAAGGTTGTCGACTGTACCCCGGCTAGAGGACTAACTCAGAACAGTCAATAGTAGGAATGTAAAAGCATGTTATGAAGATCCTAACTAATCACAGATCCCTATTCATGTTATGTAGATCCTAACTAATAACAAATCCCTATTTTGAACTATAAGTGAAAACCCTAATCAACACCCTTAACTGTGGCTACACAATCCATCACGACAAGCTTTGTCACTAGCCATGAAATCAAAGATGCCATCACAAGCTTGTCCTCCTCCCACCACTGTCTCTCATGATCACCCTCGCCATTAACCACATTGATGACCCTACTCATTTAACATCGTCAACAGCCGATGATAGGTCCTAACTGTTAAATAAAGACAAAGTGAAGAAGAGGAAAGCCTAACATGCTCACCATTACCCTCATCGGTTCTAGAGCCACGAAACCCTAACAAATTAGGCGTGTAGCTGTGAAGCTAATAACCATCGACCAAACAATAAATAGCCCTAATAAACCAACAAAGGAGACCAATAAAACATCCACAACTGTCTAAGACTGCATGAGTATGTCCTTAACTCTGCATTTACACTACCTGAACTTCCCCTGACTACTTTTCACCTTTTACCCACCTTCTTGATTGAATATTCTTACCAACGTTTGCTTTTCCAACCTCCTTAGATTTTATTTTTGACAAGCATGACTTTAAACCAACAAGAGCATTCAGATCTACTCCAATCGATGTTCTTTTTGGCCTTCAAACCCTCTCATAAATACCTTACCATATGTTGTTTTCTCATCAAATTGACAAAATCTTCATTTGTTGACCTTCATTGACAGTCATACCGATAAATCCTACCATTGTGGATTTTACCTTCAGTTGAGATGTTCATCCTAGGTTTAATCATCAACAAATATTTCCCATGGTATTATTTCTCCTTCATTTCTCTCTATCTAACTTCACACTTTCAGCACCGACATAACCCCAATGATATTATTGAACCCTACCTCTAAACATGTTAGGAATTAACTGATGGACTGCTTGACTATCATCAATCTCTAGGATTTGTTTGTCACCCTCCATTAGTTGAGTGAAATCGATTTGTCTACTAATTTTTTTGGCTATTCCAATTAGAGAACATGATATTTGGGTCAGATCCCTACAAATTGACAGTTGTTTCTAGGGAGTAAATTAAACAATTACCCTTGGAGATAAATAAGTATCTAAAGGAGAACAACAATGTCATCCCCTCCATAAAGTACCCAGAAATACAATTGGAGTGGGATACTGTACATAATTTTTTGGAGCCAAACCACCTAAAGAGGAGGAGAGAGAGGAAACCCCTATTTCCTTTGAATATGTTCCATCAGATTATGACGTAAAGAATAAAAAGAGGAAAAAAGTTGAAGCACCCTCTAAAAGCCTAGTGAATAAGAGAACTAGGGACGGGAAGAAACTAAATCAGGGGCCAAGGATAAGGAAGTTGGATTGCCACAAACAACATCGAAGGTTACTAGTAAACCAAAAGTCCTTGTAGAGCCTACAAAAGAATCTACAACTATTGTGACCTCAAATGGTCTACCCATAACCACAATATCCATCTAGAATCCAACAAGAAAGTTTGAGCCTAAAGACAAAGATCATAAGATCAAATATGACTCATTCATGCAAAGTTGGACTTGCAGTGCCACAAGACACACATTCAGTAAAACTCTAAGGAAGTTGAGGATGAGGGAAGGGTGGAGAAAATTCTATAAGGCACCAACTTCTTATTCCATTATACCTGTCACTAATAGTCTTATACAGAACTCACAATGAATTTCTTGATGTCGTTGAATAATTATAAATAGAGAAAAAAAAGAATGGCATGGGGGAGTTTTCAAACTCTTTGTCCACATGTTTAGAAAAGAACACATCTTAAAAAAGCATATGTTGAACAAGGTTTTTTGTGAGATAGAAAAATAGGAAGATACCTCCAGTAAAGTGGACTATGACAATGAATTGAAATAGTTCAATAGAAACAAGATTTGTGAGAAATTGACTAAAGAACTCAAGCAAAAATCTAGAAGTTCTGAAGCTTCCTAGATAAACACTGAGATTATATGAATAATCCAGAAGATAGTTTTGTATACAATCTTTGCAAAGTCTGACATGGTAAATGTTAATAGAGAAAACATGTTCATTATTTGGGGCATGTTGGAGAAGAAACCCATTAATATTTGATGACTATTGATTGAGAAGTTCGACATTGCAAATTCCCCTGATGGTTTAGTAGAATTATGCATGGGGGTTTGATAACAATATTAGGCTGCAAACTCAAGTACCATCGATTCCTGAAAAATTTCACAGAGAGAAAGTGTGATAGGTCTATTGACTTGAAGTATGTACTCTCCACATCTATAGTCGCAACAAAGGGAGAGAAGCATTATTACAGTTTCACAATGGCAAACAACCTTCTTCCTCTCCTTGATATGTGAAACTCTGACTATGACAAGTTCACTATCTCCACCATGGATTTTTAAAGATCATTTCTTGTGCACCTATGCGACATGCTAGGGCTGAGATGAGTAAAATAGAACAAAGATAAAATAAGATTGAAGTAAAGAAAGTTGCAAAACAAGAATGAAAAAGAAACATAAAATTCAAAGTCTACATGGTTGTCTCCAAGGGAACAAAAATTGTAAAGGTTGCTAATTCAGATCAACCAGGAGCAGCTCCAAATAAGATGTAGAGATTGAGCCAGAAGCAACTGACACTAGAGTGGCAATTCAAGTCATGAAGGAAGACTAAAAAGACCACAATGTGGGAAATGAAGAAGTCACGAAAAAAGGAAAAGTACAAGAGGGAGACAAGGGATACTAGGTGGTCGTCGAAGAACTACCATCATTGGATTTCCATCCAAACAATATGAATAAGGATTAGCGTAGCCACCCTTAAGAGGCAAACCAAGTGAGGGAGAAGAAGTCCCAATGACAAAATAATCTACACAAGTTTCTTGATGAATGCATATCCATCTCTTGTTATCACTTCATTTAGGTCAAACATTTTAGAAATTATTTTCCTTTTTTTCATTTTTAGAATTAATTGCATTTTTTCATTTTTCATTTTTAATTAGTTTTTATATTATTTTTAATTTTATTTTTAGGTTTTATGCTCATTATCACTCCTTCAACCCCAAACCAAAAGTACACATCTAACTAGTGAATTAGAGGTTGTTCGAGCCTTCCATGTGCTAGTTGGTTGACTCGCCCACTCCATTCGACTGACTCAATAGAAGAATGAGAAGGAACCACAAACACCAATTGCTCTATTGGAATCTCTTGTCGATCGATTAAACCCAATCAAGGAAGGAATGTTTGAAAACCAAATTGGTCTAGTCACCTCGAACCGGTCGATTTGTGTACCTTAGATACAAAGTAAGATCACACTTCCCCCACTTACAAGCTCAGCAAAAAAAACAATGTTGTCGATCAGTTAGCCACTTCGTATGCCGACTCCAGAATTGTCGAGCTGCCTCCAGGCCCTTTTCTAGGTTTCCCAGGGTGCTTCCTTTGTTATAAGGAGGCAAGGAGTGTCGAAACAGACCATCAACCCATCCATTATCTTAAAACTCTATCTGAGACAACAGAGCAAGGATTAGAGCGACTGAGTTTCCAAGTATTGTTCTGAACATGCTTTTTCTTCTTTCTATCCTTATTTTTGCTTCTGTGAGTGACATGGAATAGTCCTTCCATTGTTGGGGCACGGGGACTACCCCCATGAGCCTGTAATTTGTATTAGCAAACTATAATTCCTTTAAAAATAATAATATATGAATCTTTATCGATATTTTACTATAAAAAGAGTGAATAACTTCTATTAATTACAACAATGCCACCATCCAATCACAAGGCAGAATTTTTAAAATGTTGAACTCTCTCTATTTTCTCCTTTTTCTAAGGATTTGTACTTCTATGTTTTTCTTTCTTACACAAAACCAACAAAAACACATCACTTCACTCTTAGCACCCCCTCTCTCACCACGTCCCCACACATCCCCTTGGAATAACGTCCCCTCTCTAACCCATGGCTCCTCATGGTGCGGGACTCTTCGTTTCCCATTCTTAAGTTCGAAATTCAAACTGGTGAGTTGTTAAGCGCATGTAAGTTAACAGTCTTTAACTTCCCTCTCTAATCCACAGATACTCACGGACTCTTAGTTTTCCATTCAAAAAATTCCCAATTTAAACATCGGAGTTATTAAGCACGAGGCACACGATCAAATTACCTGAGATCATCGGGATTTGCCGTTAGCTTATACAACCACACGTCCTAGAACAAACATTCTCCACTTCTCTTCTAGCCAGTCTGTTTTATACCACACATTAGTCATTGATCCTTTATTTTCCACTATTATCTACTATTTTTGAATTCATATTCTAAAAAATAATTTATCCAGATCTTGAAAATGTTACATTCCATCATTTTGTGATTCTCTCGCAAACAGTCAACCCAAAACGGGAACAGTCTGTTACACATCGGTGGACTACGAAATATTTTATTTATTTGTGAAGGATATTAATCTATTTTTAGTATTGAATACCAACTCTATCTCTCTTTTCCTTTAGACCATGTAACTACACCCCTTTATTGTAATCTTAACTCTTTCAGTTCCTCAAATTTCTCAATCCACAACCACTCAATTTTTTCCTCCACTCTCGCCCATCTCACTTTCCCGCCAAAATACATCCCATTTTTCTGACTTCAATTGTGCTCATACTAATCCTGAAATAATAGTAAGTTTTTGTCTTTCCTAATAAGTTACATCCTCAACAATCTCGCCAAGATGACCACTTCACTCCTTGATTGAAGGGTTCAAACCGGCAATGTAAACCAATAATCGTAACAGACATTAATGACTCACCATAAATTGTGGAGATGATCATCATAAATCATGGGAATGAGGATAACCACGCAATCTTTATTACTATGATTTTTTTACACTTTCATCATAAAAAAGTGAAATCAATGACAAGCACGATTGTTGACATACACTCTACCTTGCCAAACCATGATGCATTGATGATGAACGTTAGGTAAATCCACACTTTCCCTTTTTGATTGTTTGCAGAACGTGGCAGAAGAGTTTTACTCATTTTGTAATCGATCTACATGACCTCCATTCCCCACCCCACGATATCTCTCTTCTCTTTAAAAATTAGTGAACGCACACGTGCACATGCATTTGAAATATAAAATTTGTTGGAAATATATGGGGAGATGACTCGTCTGTAAAAGGGTCTCTACGATAAAAGATATTTGTGTTGGTTGTTTGAAAGAAGAGAATCAATGAACCGTTTTCGTGGATTGGAGAGAGAAATACAGAATTAAAAATAATAAAAGTTATTAGGAGAGTGAGAATAAATATTTTTAAGAACAAAATTCCTTGAAAAAAGGAGAGAAGAGAGTGAATCAGGGAGAGCGCAACATCAAACTCGCTCTTTTTATAGTAGTATAGATATGATTTTGTCACGTTCATTCTTTGTTTTCATCTCCATTGACGGAACAGTCCCCTTATCTGGCTCGAAGAAAGTTTTACTTGTTGTCTTCTTTTCCCACCTGATTGTAATCTTTCTCTCCTCGCAAAACCTTCCTGGCTCCTCACAAAACCTTCTTGTCTGGATCACCTCATCACTTTTTTGGAGAAATTTTTCTCCGATCTTTCATTTTATTTTCACATCCTGGTAGACACTATAGAAATGTTTTATCTTGAACACAGATTTAGTTAATCATGTTCATCAATTCATCCTTCATAATTTGGATATTCTGAAGTATCAGAGCAACAGTAGACAACCACTATTTTGATTCTATTTGCAGATATATGTTGTGATGATGGCTTGACAGATCAAGGGCATTCTATAACCAAGATATGGATGAATTGATATTTTGTACACGATAATATTCTTAAAGTTATTGGCGTAGGTTAATTTAACAACTTTATGGTGAGTGATGTTTATATCTTTTGGCACACTCCTTACATATGTGTTATCTGTCACCACAGTGTTCTCAGCAACAAGCCATCCACTGGTCATCAAAATGGGTCATACCATCTTTACAGACTCTATTTTGTAGCCGGATGTTTTTTAGGCATTCTATGCATCTTCATGGGTGTTGCGGCGGTACTATGTGAGTGCATGTTCTTGATATTTACTTCAAAGTTTTGGTGCGGTGACTTTTTGACTATGTGACTCTAACTTCCCATTGATATCTTGGTGGTATCTTCATTTCACGTTTACCCACTGTAATGTCTTATACGTTTCTCCTGCACTTACTCTGGATTACAAAGTGGTATGTCTTCTCATAATGTGGCGACCTGAACCAATGGATAATGGAAGAAACAGAACTGCACGAGTATAGTCACCCTCGAATCATTAATGTGTTTAAGGTCCACGAGAGGATGCTATTTTTTAAGATTGACTGCACGAGAGGATACTAGACAAAAGAATATTAACTGCAATAACTTTCAGAATAAACTTGAGAACAAACTTACCGAGTAAGTAAATGTGCGTCTTGATTTTCTGTATTCATCTTATTGTCCACTTAACCATTGCATTATAACTGTTTACTAACAATATGTCTCCGTACTAAATTGAAGAATTCTATTTTTTACTCATTCAACCTCCCATACCGATAGGATATTCCTGTATTAACACTATAATCCAATTGCTAACTTTATATCTTTTTCCTATTTGATATCCATGTGCATCATACATGATCAATTCCTTACTTAACCCAATATTTGCCTCTCTCGCACTCTTCTATAGTTTGAAAATATGTACCCCTATCTTCTATGTGTTTGTATGCCACATTTTTAATTCCTACATTTTACTTTCAAATAATCTGCATTACTTATAAAGAATCAACATTACTTTGTTTTCCGGAGATATCAATGGTTGTTGCCAGGATACAACAATTTGAAGCCCTATAAAAAATAACTCAACGAAAGGCACACTCACATCTTCGATTTAACGTGAACAAGTTGTGTTTACAATATTTTGTCTTTTCGTCCTCATACCACTAATCCTCACACCTACATTACTCATATTAAATCTATTTTGTTTGTTCAATATACCCATTCAAATAGATCGGTATTTCCTTCGAACAAAATAACCTAATTTTTATAAGCTTTTGAATACATGTAATTCTGTGGAATATGGCCCAATAAGTAACTTTGCATCTACAGCTAGCTGAATCTACTTTATAAAAATTTAATTCTTTTAGCAGTAATTAATAAACGACCTAGATACAAGTTATTGTAAATGTAAATATATCTTTTACGATTTTTCCTAAATTATAATATTTCTAATCTCAAAAAGATAACAGATCCCCTACGACTAAGGCTGTAAATGGACATGGGTATACCCTTATACCCTCAAACCCATACCCTCTAAATCCATCATGGTTGTACATTTTTATAACCATATAACCGCTTACCCTTATACCCAAATATCCACATCTTACTGAGTAAGGTTATGGTTATGTATGTATCTATATCTAGTATATCCATATATCTATTTAATTTTCTTCTTATAGATAATTTGTATTAGAATGTAATGGTGCCAACAATTATCAATCATTTTTTGTATTTTGATTTAGTAGTATCAACATGTTAATCTTTGTTGTCTATTTTAAGATGACATGTTTTGTATTTATCAACTATTGTATTCCTTCAATATAAAATGTATTTGACAACATACTAGTATTAATATCATCCCATTAGTGTCATAGTTTTTTCTATCCCGAATTTGTGGTATGTTATTGTAGTAATCATATCCATAACTGTATACCCAGTTACCCGTCCATATACCCGACGATTGTACCGATATGGGTATGGTGAAGTTATAGTTTCTAGAAAATGTGTGTATACCTAGACCCATACCCTCTTAACTAAATAGTTACGGTTATAGATATTACCATAACTTCACCATACCCTAACCACTTACAACCATACCTACTACCACTCTTGGTTCTCTCATCTACTCCTTATAACTTCCCACTATCTAGAAAAGTATCTTCCCACTACCAAGAAATGTAACTAATGTCATTCAAGTTTAGACTCCTTGATTGCATGACTCTCTCTCTCTCTCTCACTCCCATTCCAATACAACAACCTCCTCAAATTAATCCCCATTTATCTCTCTTCCTCTCTACATCTCACCCTGTAGAAAAATCTCAAATCAATAACTCCCCAAATCCTTCCCCAAATTATTGTTGCTACTAAATCTGTCAGCACCCCACTCTCCCCTTTAATTTCCAATATGCCATCTGAAACGCAAAACAAATAACTTCCATAAAAAAAAACTTCCCACTATGACTCCCATTACTCATTCCATTTCTTCTTTTGTCATTTATATTCCTTAAACCCCTTTTGTAATCAATTACTATTGAACAAACTGGCATGTTTTCTGGAGACTTGACATGTTTTTATATATGGAAATTGCACCTACACTAAGAAACCACATTTCGTGTTACTTTTAATCGCAAATAAAATAACAACAACAAATAGATAAATCCCCCTCCAATGTGTAGCTTTCATCTCTCGCTAACATTGTATAAAAAATTATAACTAACTCATTGATACAATTATAAGTTGCTCAAATCATGGTGTGAGAGATGGAGATCGTGAAAGCAAGTGCTAAAGGGGTGAACGGATATTGTACAAGAAATCCTCAATTTTTTTCAATCTACTATCCACTAGCCCAAGGTCTTCACAGAATCATTTTTGATGAAAAGCCAACTTTTAATAACAATACATTCATAGGTGGTATGGATCTAGCGTTGAAGATGCTCTTACAATCTTCTTCCCTTTTAATTAAACTTTTGAAGGTGAGTTTTTGTTGTATTTTGGATGAAATTTTGTTGTAGATTAGTTATTGATTTTGAAAACAAATTTTCAACTCAAACAATCTTTCCAGTTCTATTTTCCTTTTTATATGACAATGTTCTTATTATGATGTTCATGTTATTTTTGTTGGTACATTCTTTACCTTTTATTTTTCATGTTTATTTTCCCTTATTAGTGTAGTAACAAATTTTTTTGGTATAACAAAGAAAATTCTCTGCTCTCTGTAGGAATAAAGATGTAAGCCTCTCTACTATATCTTCTTAATTGCATTTTTGGATGATCATTCTCAAAGCATTGCTTGTTGGTCTAGAGAAGGTGATCCCTTTGGCTAGCATCCAAGGTTAGATGGCCATATTTATCTATTGTCACATGAATTATAATATATTATTGGTCACTAAATTCACAACGATAGATATCGTTTGAAGTCTACTTTGCATTTCAATAGTCTGAGATATTGTTCTAGGAAAACTTATTATCTCATTGGACATGGTTTGTTGGTTATCAAGTATGCTATAGACAGTTGACACTAATATTACCATCAATAACCTGGTGACTACTTCTTAAAATACAATGTTTCGGTCAGGTAACATGTAGATAATATCGTATAGCCATCTTCGGTGATCAAGCTGTGTCCAATGGTAATTGTGCATGATCTAACATCATCAAACTACTATAAGCCTTACATTGTTGTCGGTTTACCTTGATGATTCGATTGCCATTATGAATCTTCAATAGTAGACAACACAAGTCCAAATGCAACATCCAATAAATGATCCACTACTCTTAAACCAGTTATCAATTCTTGGTCAAATTTGTTGACAACTAATCAAGATCTCAATTTACAATTTAAAGCTGAGATGTCCTGGAATTCAACTATGTGTTTTATTCACCAAAAGCATAGTCATTTAGATGTAAGAAGGAACTTTAAGTGTTTATTTTGAGGCTTAATGCATATATATTATTTACTTTATATGTATATATTCAGATTAAATTTGTACATGATAAGTCCAAAACAAAGCATTTGTACCATTATACTATTGCAATGTCATGACATGCATTTGTTTTGACATGGAAAAGAAATTTGTAAGGCTTTTGCTACATACTAACAAACAAATAGGTTAGGAAATTTTGATTTAGTTATTGATACTCAATAATGGATAAAGTCATCTCAAAATGAATAATTTTTACACGTCATTCACTTGATTTTTTCCCTATTCAAGTACAAGGAACTCTATCAAAACCATTGTGCACCATATCTGGCATTACTCAAACATGTTAAAATTCAATGATAATCTTAAATTCAATCTCTCTCTCTCTCTGTAAACTTGTTTTCTCCTCTCTCTCTTGATTATCTCATTCCATATACTAACTATCTTTCCCATTCTTACCTTTTCATCATTACCCATGGCTTCAAATTATAATCATCTCGCTTTTGTAATGGTAAAACATTATATAGATAATTCTATCGATGGAGGTATAAACTTGGGTTAACTAAAATCAAGTTACATAATTGCTTAAACACTTTCATTTCTCCCTATTTTTTTATGACTACACAGGCTTTAGCAAGAACTTGTGTGTTTACTTTTTCTTTAAAGGTCAAACAAATTACATTACATTTTTACATCCTCCTATATAGTCATATCATTCTTCTACCACTACTTTCTAAAGAATTTATCATGAATCAAAATAATTAGATTTATCTCTCTCATTCACCACCATAAATCTCCTACAAATTTTTCTTTCTTCCGCAATTGATTGATTCCATCAAAACTTATTGAACAACTTAACTTCTTTCCTGACTCTAACCACTATCTAGCAATTGAGAGCCAAAAAAAGTTTCCAAGATAGAGAGGGTAATGGGGAAGATACTGATTGGAACATAGAAATAAATGGAGTGTCAAAACATGTTATTGTGTTAGAATATTATTTTCAAAGAAAGATGCTTTCCCATTATTAATGGATAAGATAAAAAATGGAAAATGCAAGTTAAATTGTGGTAATAGAGAGATAGATAGAGTTTTGTGATATAAGTGTAGGTCTTATAATAATTTTTTTACAATATAAATAGTTGAAATTTCTGTTGGAATGTGTTTGAGGAAATCTAAAAGGAAAATCATATAAATTATCATAGTTATGTGTTTTTACTATCCTAAACATTACTTTGGTTGCAATTATGATTTGTTTTTACCCTTTAACATGGTTGGCAAGTGTTCACTGAGGTATAATATCAAATAATAATTTTATATTATCAAATCTCCTCCTCTTTATAAAACACTGAAAAAGATCTAGTTTTAATTTAAAATTCAAAATGATTATTAAGTAATATACACACATTAACAAGTTCTTATCTTCAATTTTAATTAAAATATCCAAAAATGTAATTTTTGAAATCAATTAACTTAAATTTAATATTTAAATTGTTTCACATGCATGCGGACGTGTGAGTTCACTAGTTTATTTAAAACATAAATTTTGATCTGATAATTTTTTCTTCATGAGTTTTATGATCCATGATGTTGTGACCCCATACTTATCAACCTAAACATCACATATGTAACATCCCTGACCTGGGTTATGAACTAACCCTAGGTGTTTTGCCTAATAAAGTTGATTAGATGCTTTCTTATATTTCTTAAAAAATAATTAATGTTTTAAGGAACTTATATTTCAATTTCAGACCTTTTTGAATAATGTTGAAACATTGTTTTGTTAATAATGGACTAATGTGAAAATTACCCAACTAGAGGGGTTAACTTGCAAATTGCACATGTTAAAGATGTTCCTCTGATATGAGGCACCATAAGAATGTATAAGATGAAGTGGTACAGTTTTCACAAGCTTGAACACCAAGATATAGCTTGTAGAGCAATCCATGTGCTTTAAAACCTAGTTTTGGTATAAAGTGCAATTTTCCCAAAATTTAGGGTCCAATATGTAAAATATTCCCTCTTGAGGATCTCTCATGTTTCTTGGCATCAAGTAGAGCAAAGAAAATGAGAGGGGCGCCTCATCTGAATAATAAAAAAGGAAAGATAATCTTGATATTAAAATAATCAAGATATAAACAGATGGCTCTTTAATATACAATCTATTAAGATGTTTGGTTTCTTTCCTTTTAACCATGGATAATGGAGGAGGTTGCATGAGGTTAGTAGGTGGAAATGTGTCCAAGGATGGAGCAAGCCTTGGTGAGTATGTTTGGGAAATAAAAAGGAAGTAACTATACTTTTTCCTTTTTCTTTTAATAAGACCCATAAATATATAAAGCAATCTTTCCAATAACACAAGGGATCGTTTCCCTTAGTTCTTTCCCTTATCTTCTTGCTTTGACCGACCAAGGAGGAGCTATGGACCAGAGGAAGGACGACCAAGCAAGCTTGGTAAGTTTTGGTCATCTTCTACCTCGGATTCTTGGGGAAAAACCCTAAAGCAAGGTTTGATTCATGGTGTTCTTCACACGATTCTTCTTTCTAGCTATCTTCTTCATCCAAAACTTGAAGAACGGACCTTGGACAACTATTGGAGCTCAAGCCACCATTAAAGCTACGAAGCTTGGAGCTCTAGATCAGACCTAAAGGTGGGTTTTATAACTCTAAACCTTGAGCTTTGTTTATGCATCTTCATCTCCATGAAAAATCGTTAGTTATTCTTCTTCCTTTGCTACCCTTGTGTTCTTGCTAGAAATTCCGTGAAGAACAGACTCTATTCTTGAGGTAGACGAAGGTGACTTTAACTTCAATGCTTATCCAAGAATTTTACTTTAGCAAACGGTCTCCCAACCTTGCTCAAACGGTTTGCCAAACTGTTTGGAGCAAACAGTTTCAAACCGTTTGAATGCAAATAGTTTCACAAAGACGCTTGGGAGCAAATGGTCCAAGACCATTTGGAAGAGTTGACCAGGAATTGACCATTTGGAGGTCTGTTGAGAATAATATAGACTAATTACCTACCAAAAATCATCAACTAATTCCAAGTGGATCACCAAGTGAAGGCCCATCAACCATCAAAACCCTAATCGGGTTAAGTGCTGATTTCAATAATTGAACTAAGTTGAAGTTTGGGTTGAGTGGCCCAAACGATTTCAAAACCATTTGGGGATCACCCAAACGGTCTCAAGACCGTTTGGTGACCACCCAAGACCATTTGGAGGTCTATGGTTAAGTAGGGTTGACCAATTGAGGGTCCAATGATATTAAGTTGATGAATGATTGATTGCTGATTTGGTGACCAAACCTAGGGTTCAAACCTTAATTGAATGACTTGGTTTTTGATGAAATAATGGGAAAATGGTCTCAAAACTGTTTGGAGGATATCCAAACGATCCCAAGACCATTTGGGGGTCAACCAAGACTGTTTGTAGGTCTAGGGTTGACTATGGTTAAATGGTTGAATATCTAAATGTAACAAGTTGAAGTGCAATTTATTGTTGTTCTAGTGATCAAACCAATGAGCCAAACCTTAATTGGTTGAGTCGGTTTTTGATGTTGACTTGAGAAAACGGTATCAAGACCATTTGGAGGTCATCCAAATGATCCCCAGACCGTTTTGGGTCAGGTCATGATCAAATTGAATAATGGTTCAATGGGTTCAAATCAAATAGACTCATGTTGAAACATGTTGAAGGGTAATCGATTTCAAACCCTAATCCTATTGATCCAAGCCCTAATTGATGATCAATTGAGGGTCAATTGAGTGTCAAACCAGTTGAGGGTTGACCTAATTGACTCAATTGATGAGTGTCTAACCAGTGCATGATCGATTGAGGGGTTCAACATTGGAAATCCTAACTCAATTGAAGTGGTTCAGACACTTTTTGGTCCTTGTGGTTTTGAGGTGGTTTGATCCAAATGGTCTGAAGGTTGTTTGAGTCCAAACGGTCTCAAGACCGTTTGGTACCAAATGATCTTAAAACCGTTTGGGACCAAAAGATCCCAAACCATTTAGTCTCATGCGGTTTCAAGATCGGTTATGTCCATGCGGTTTCAAAGTCAAACTTGACCAAACGGTCAACAAGACCAAACAGTCTTCACCCCATCTTGGGCACATGGTCTTGAGTGTGCACTTTACCAAACAGTTTCAAAGTCAAACATGACCAAACGGTCAACAACACCGAATGGTTTCAAGGTCAGTCCAAGATCGTTTGGGGGTTTAGTGTGCAAGACCGTTTGAGATCTATGAAGGTCAAGATCGTTTGATGCTTTAGTGGTCAAGATGGTTTAATGGTTGATTAACCTAAACCTCATAGATACCTAAATTGATTAAGGGACTAAGTAATTAGTTGACTAATTCATGTTATAATCAGTGGTGATCATTACATAGGTATCTTTGATGGAATAAAATGATTAGTACTCCTTGAATGAGTAAAGCCTTAATGACCACAATAGTAATGACATAACCTATGATGTCAATGTTGAATTGACTTAGCCTAATCAAGGGTGATGCAAACATCAACTTATAGAAAGAGGAGAGAGAAGACTTCTTATATGAATGATTAATCAAGTAATGGACATCCAACATGAATGAATACCTAATTAGGGTATGACCCATGATAGTGAGATCATGAAACCCTAATTATGATAGTTAATGAATCTTAACCCTAATTGAGGGCATTAATGGATGCAATCCTAATACATGATGATGGTATGATCTTAATTCATTATAATGTGAATAATAAACCCTAATCTAGGGTAATGTGATGATGTGAATAGTAAACCCTAATGTAGGGTAATGTGATGATGTGAACAGTAAACCCTAATTCTGGGTTATGCTTTTAAGCATGAAACTCTATGATTGAATTATGAAATGAGGAATCACTATTCCTGTTTAAGCTAAAGGGGTTGGTTAATCTTAATTGAATTGAATAGGGAAACCCTAACCCTGGAAAGCAGTCGTGGTGATGTAAAATGGTCATGGTAATCTTCTGTAGCACGAGCGTGCACGGTAGCACGGCCGTGGTGGCTTCCCCTTGCACGGCCGTTCTTAGCTGCACGGCCATGGTGTTCTATACTTGACTTGGAAATAATTTGTATTGTGCCAATATAGATATAATGTGCATGTTATCAATTGTGTTAGTCATGCAGGTCTTTATAAAGTAGTGAGCATAGCCAGGTAAGGGTTATGATGTCATATTCATTTAAAGCACTTTATAAACTTTGAAAGTAATGATATGCTATGTTGCCTAGTGAGAGGTAACATATGAGATTGATAGGATGTATGAGCCATGAGAAATATCTGCATTGCTACAATCATGTTCATACTGTCAAATTACTTGATGACAATATGTTACTTGGTAACAAGTGTTTTGATGATCTAAGGGTTTGAAAACCCATATTCTTGAGTCATAATGATGAGATGGTTAGGGATTGATATCCCAATGTTAACAAGATGTGAAATGAACTTGATTCAATTAGTACTTTTTATTTATAGCACCTATTTTATTGGTTGATGTTTGAAAACATGTCTGATGCTAAAAGAATACCATAATGTACTTAAATAATCAAGTATAATGATATCATGTAGAGCCCTGACCATAGGTCCATCATTGTTAGAAGTTAAATGATGGTGAAACAGGTTTTCCTAAGGGAACTCCTGGAGAGCATACTTTTGAGTATGTGGGGGTTATGGACGTGAATATCCTTACGTCCTAATGAGGGAATTGATGTGAGATGTATATTTAATCTCTCAATCCTTCATTATATGTTTATGCCGGGATGATGTATCACTAATCTCCCGATGATGTTGTTAATGCCGCATCGATGTGAGATAAACAAGAAATCCCTCGATGGCGAAGAGAGTATAGCATGCCACTGTAACTCTAATAGCGAAGTTGCCAGAATACCCTGGAAATCTATTATAGCAGAGACACAAGATGTCCTGCATGTTGTTCCTCACATTGACTGAGGATGATGGGGTCCTAGGAATCTGGCTCTTCTGATGACCTATGTATGGTACCGATTGCGATTTCGAAATGGTCGGTTGGAGTATGAGAGGTATACCTCATCTCCTCTCATCTCCTTAGGGCATAAGTATGTTTGAAAAACGTAATCAGTCGTATAGCATAAATGCTTAGGTTGAACTACGAGAAACAATGATTGATGATACATTGTGTATAATGTTCTAGTTGAATAACTAGTACACATGTTCTTCATATTCCTTATTGATTATATGTCTTGTCATTTAATCAAGTATTATTGAAATGATTGCATAGAAAATATTGTTCTACTTAGCTTATTCAATGTATTGCCTACTGTTGAATAAATATGATTCTACTGCTCATTGTTATCTTAATCTTTGCAATAACAATACTTCAGGCAAAGATTTATAACTCTTGCTGGGACAATTATTCAATTGTCTCACCTCCATGGGATTAAATTTTTAGGTAGATGTTGAGGACGAAGAAACCCTTCAGTGGGTGAGCAACAACAACAGCAGCAACAGCAACATCAGGGACATCAGTGATCCTCAGGTGGAGACATTGTCTGTCAAATCTTGTAGATAGAATGTCCTATGTGTCGTCTCTGTACTCTCAGTTCCTAGGAGTCAGTAGATGGTTTAATATAGATCTGAGATTTTTGGCAAAATGCCTCGAGTTTTTGTATCTTGCCTTGTACAATTAACAAGGCAGTTGATGCTTGTAACCTCAAGATGTGGTGATACAGAGATATGTTGATACATCAGTTTGTAAATAACTTACCTTATTTCTTAAAGAAAGAGTTTCACAGTTTGTAGATCTCTTTACGAAAAGTTTCAATTTTTAGTGATTTTTAGTAATTCTGCTGCTAATTAATCACTTCTGCATAGTTAATAATGTTTTATCCGAGACGAGTGATCACAACCAGTGGTATTAGAGCTCTAGGTTTGCTGAGTTTACAGAGACGTAGGGCATAGGTTGTTGAGTCTGTTCTAGTGTCTTCCAATATATCTGATAGTGTCTTCTACTCATATAGCAGGAGAAGATAAAACTAAAGATGTTTGGGTCACACGAGGAACATGTTGTAGAGAGTAGTGTCGCTGCACCCAGAGGAGGTGCAAGGGACCAAGAGAGGGAAGAACATGTACCTGAACCACCCCAGTTAAATCCAACTGACATGGGGAACCGAGCCGTCCAAGCCATGTTTGGGCAGTTTATGACTGCCATGACACATAAGACTGATAGGATGCCTATACATGTACCTAGGGCACCTACCCATCCAGAAGGACAAGGATCCGGCAAGACGTTTGAACGAATTCGTCGAGTTGGAGCCACGGAGTATGCTGGAACAGCTGACCCAACATATGCTGACTTATGGTTGACTGAATTAGAGAAGGCCTTTAGAATCCTAAACATCCCAGAAGCTGAGAAGGTTAGACATGTTGTGTATCTTCTCAAGGGGAGTGCTAGTCACTGGTGGACCATGGAGGAAGGGAAAAGGTCAGGTGTGGAGATTGAGTGGGAAGTTTTCTGACGGGAATTTATCAAGATATACTTCCCTAAGACATTCGTGGATGAGAAAATCTCTCAGTTTGAGAGGTTAAGACAGGGTCTAATGAACATTAGCGAGTATGATGCTAAGTTCATGGAGCTGTTGCGTTTCTATCCGCACATGGAAACTATAGATGAAGAAAGGATTAGGCATTTTGAGAAAGGATTAAACGCTGAGTTGACCACTCCTGTGTCTGCTCTGGAGAATAGGGAAAGGTTTGCTACCTTTGTGGAGTATGTTAGAAGGGTAGAGAGGTCTATGGTAGAAAAGAGACAGACCAAGAACAAGAAGATGTATCCCTAGTTCCAAGGATCCTCATCCAAGGGTTTCAAGAGACTGAGGTTTTCTGTGCCTACACCACCACCTAGATTCAGTAACCAGACGCAATGGACGTCAAATAGGGGTAGAGGATGAATTTTACCACTAGAAGGAGCTCGTAGCTCAATATCTGAGTCAGTTACAGGACCACCCATACCACAACATCTGAATAGAAGCTATTACATATGTGGAAAGATGGGGCATCTGATGAAGGATTGCAGAGCCAGAGAAGTAAGTGTGACTCAACCTCAAAGGCAGAGTCAGCAAGGTTCTCAAAGGAGATATTTTCCAGGTAATGCTAGAGGACGTGGACAAGCGTCCCAAGCTGGATCATCAGCACCTAGTCATTGAGCATCGAATCAACCACAATCAACGACAAGATTCTACGCGATGAATCCACCTGATGCAGTTTTCAACCCTCAGGTTGTGGCAGGTAAGATGGAATTGTTACATTCTGATATGTCTACATCTTGCGTTGTATCTATTTTAATTGATACGGGTGCTACACATTCCTTTATCAATCGAAGAGTGATTCTTGACTGCAATCTGACTACAAGTCATAGAGCAGATAGTTTGTTGCTAGAAACACCTTTAATGGGATCTATTGTGTTGCAGGAGGTATGTTCTCCCTGCATTCTCTTCTTTTCTGAACATCGCATTCAAGTGGATCTTATACCACTTGAGATGCATGGATTCAATGTAATCCTTGGGATGGATACCTTAGAAAGGTATAAGGTTGTCTTGGATTGTGAGTCCAAGCAAGTTGTGTTCGCTGATGATAGTGACACATGGATCTTTCAAGGAGATCTCCCACTACCATTAGTGAAGATTGATTAATCATGTACAAGAGATTCATGTCTCTTACTGGTTCTCTAACCAAAAGAGTCTAGATTTATCCATCATATGGAAACTAGAAATGAATTTCTCATGATTGATGCTAATTTGATCGTTTGAGTTATCAATAACTTTAGGTATCATTTTATCTTATGCATACCATGTATCACAAGATAAACAAGGCATTGCCACAAAGATCATATATTTGAGATTGAAACATCAACTTTATTAATTGCCATCATTGTCATACAATATGCAATAATAAAGTGTTTCTATCTATTATCAATATATGAAATAGCAGTTCTCAACTCTATTTCGTGCTCTTTAGGTTGAAATAAACTGAAAGATACTCCTATCTATGGCAGCAACACTTGCTCCAATGATGGGTACTTCTTTCTTGGTCCTTTCACAAAGGCCATCACTTCTTTGTGGATATTGCATATCATATATGACATATCCATCTCTTGGTATCATATACCTCAGATAAAGAAGTGGTTTCATTTCATGATACCTTAGGTGGAGATCTCCATCCCCTCCTTCATCTTCTTTTGTTCTTCCAGATATAGAGGGCAATCCCTCATAGACCCTTTCCCCATGTGCCTTGAGGCTGAAGACGGCTTGGATTTCTGGCTAGCATCAGAACACTTCTTAGCTTTGCCCTTGTCCTTGCCCTTAAGAATTACCTTTTCTTTGATCACATCAAAGACTATGGTTTGTCTTTCTTCATCTTTGCCTGTACTATCCTCAACATGTCCAACAACTCTGTCAACGCTTGTCAAAGTTGTTCATGTTGTAGCTTATCATGAATTGTATGATTCTTACAACATTTGCAGTATCATACCAATAGCCAACTCTTGGCTCAGAGGGAATCCTTCTTTATCAGGTTTTCCACATACCCAATCACATTGAGTGTGTGAATACCTTACTGGATCTCCTTCTGTCATGACATACTAGGACAGTATCTTGAAGACATCATATGTCTCATGTTGTCTCTACAACTCATAGTTCAGAGAACACAACATCAAGCACTCTTCATCAATGTCATCCTTGGTATGCTTCCATAAGCATACTTTCAGCCATTGATGTGGTGGGATCGAGTTCATCTGGTTCTGGTATAACTAGGACTTAGAGCTTTCGCTCCTTGATTGAGAACACTTCTCATCATCCTAACCAGTCGTGGAATTATTCCCATTTAATTTGTTGATCTCAAAGACCGATCGCAAATAAAGTGATTTGTTGATTAACCATTTATTTTATCAAAAGGAAATATATGCAATTTTAGTCCAAAACTCTTTTGACTTGTTTGATTGATTTGAAAAGTTGACGATAAAATTAGGCCTTTAATTAATTATCGCTCCCACTATTTTACTTCAAATTGATAGCCCTCACCATCAATTCGGAAGATTGCAGCGTACAACCTTCTAGTGGGCAAGATCCTGAAATCCTCTAAGCCATGGACCAGCTAGGGCTGTCACCCACAACATAGATCTCTCAGGTAGGCAACTTTTGCCAATTGCATCATATGCAACTCTTGATAAGATGTCATCTACAACTCCTTGCAATGATCATCTCCATGCCTCAAGGCACTAGATCCTATCTAGGTCACCTTGTTAAGTCCGACCCAAAGCAAACACGATGAACATGCGCCCTGCTAGGGTAGAACCACACATTCATCCTTCACGCTTCCACGAGGTAGACGGTGCACCACGCTAGGGCGTGCCCACACTTGGTCGAACAAGCTTTTCACGTGAGTCACATTTGGAAGGCATCTAAAACTTAATATTTTAATGAGGGATTTGGTTTTATATACATATACATATCCAATCACCACAATACATAGTACGTATCATATACATGCTATATCCCACATAAAACATGCACAAACGATAAAAAACGATGATTATTGCCATCCTAATGTGATTCCTCGAGCCAAGAGGATTCTCGGTCATCTAGGTCTACATCACATGCAACCTGTACAAGATGAACATATGTGCCTTGCCATCCGAGTTGATCAACTCATCACATGAATGATTTGTACTCTCCAGCCATCGTCTGGGTGCCACCAGCCGATCGGTTGGCTCCTCCAACCGATCGGTTCGCCTGGTCGTCGTGCATCTCGTCATGTCCGCCACCCGCTCGTCTCGCTCCTCGAACCGGTCAACAACCGATCGGTTCATTCCTTGAACCGACCGTCTGGAACGTCAACCGATCGGTTCACTCCTTGAACCGATCGTTTCAGTTGTCGTCTTGATGTCCGCCGGTCTTTGACATAATAGGAAATAAAAATCTATCCTATTATTACATTTCTTTAAAAAAAGGGAAACCCCGAGTTACATTCGGGGGGAGCAAAGGTAGGAAAGAATCTCGAATTATTTCGAGTTACATCAGGAATAAGAGAGGGAAGATCGGTGCGCAGACCGAGATGCAAGCAACCACAAACAACCACACACAGATAGGGGTTTATAGGCCATAATCATGCTACACACATCCACCACAAAACTCGTTTAAGGGCAACGCATATCGAGTGCATTAATAATACATATCATATATGTAATTAGGGATTTTTGGATTTAGGATTGGACATGCATAAAGCCGATATTATTCGCATCGTATGCAATAAATAAAGGCAACAAACCAAAATCGATCATATCGATATTCCTAAAATATAGAATAGTTGACGTGGCTCTGATACCACTGTTGGGTTTTAGGGGAGACGGAGAAGGCAGCGGAAACAAAAAATTTTCTCCCCCAACCCATACCGAGGAAATGCGTCAACGTCTATATAATAGGAAAGGATGGTTTGTGGAATCATACCTTGTCCCGAGGCTTGCTCGGTGACAATACCTCACGCAATGCACGGTCTACAACTCTGGTCTTGGACGGTGTCTGTGCAGCTCCTGGTCGCACCGGGACTGACGACTCCTCCTCCTACCGGACTGTCAGATGACAGTTGTCCTCCTGAGCGGCAGTGTCCTCCCGCCTCTGTAGTAGTCCACACGGACCACCTGGAACTCCACACTCCTTGTCCCACAAGGAAGTGGAAGGAGTCGCACCCTCCTGTTGACGTACTAGTCGCCAACACACTCTCCTGCTGCTAGTTGCAACTGCAGTTGTCCTTCCCTTGCTGCACCTCCCTTTTGCGGGAAGCACTTGCTCGAGATCTCTCACGGTTACCAAAACCAGAGAGAACGACAACTTTGCAAAGCAACCGGCTTGCATTGAGTTGTTCTTTGAGAACCCCCCAATACCCCTATATATATAGGCGGGTCATGGGAAAGGGTTCTCTGTGCCCGGAAATATGGGACTAAAGAAGGAGTAGAAGGGTTCGAGAATTTTCACAAAAAAAAAGCAACTGGTTCGCAACTTGAAATGATCGGTTCACAACTGAACCGATCGGTTCGGCCATTGAGCCAATCGGTTGGACCTGAGCCGATCGTTTGGGGCACTCCAACCGATCGGTTGGTGCCCTGAACCGATCGGTTCATAGTCCTAATCAGGCTCAAAAAGACTTTCCTTGTTTCGTTCCCAATTGGTATCAAATACCAATGTTATTCCCAATCGAATTGGGCAATTTGAAACCAAAGGAAAATTCTTGCCGAGATGACTTTCCCAACTGGTCGGTTGCACCAGTTAAGCCGATCGGTTCAACTCTTGAACCGGTCATTTCAACCTGGGCATGAGCCGATCGGCCTGGACACTCCAGTCGACCGGTTCAGCACCTCAGCCGACCGATTCATCACATGAGCCGATCGGTTGGGAGCACAGGTTGGACAAAATCAGTCAATTGCGATTTCAATCAATCTGATACTCCAATCAATGCGTCCAACACCTTGAACCATACGATATTGAGCCATCAACTGATTGAGTGTTTAATTGAACTACTAAACTCCTTTAGTAATCAATCTAAACATTGCTTGTGGACAAAACTCCTCTTCCAGATTAAATCCTATGTGTGTGACCCTGCAGGTCCATTTCACGTTGGCAGTGAAAGTCCATAACACTTATGACTTCACAAGCAAAGAGCGGTGCCTAGTCACACATCAGTGCTACCCAAGTGAAAGTAGAAAGTTGGAGAACAACTTTCATCCTACAATCCGTGAATGGTGTTACAGTGAATGTATAATTCCTTTGTCACTGATATCCCGAATGAACTCAAGGCATGGAACTGTCATCCTGCCAACGTTCATTCACTTTCTTGATCTCAGAGTAGATTGAGGGAGATATGTATGACATCAATATCACATACTGATTCACACATGTGTGTGCACGCCTATCTCAATCCTACTCATCAAGTGGCCATGGATATCATACTCCCTCAGGAGGGACAAATCCCATATCTATCACTCACCCCTCAAAAGCCCCATGTGTCAAAGCCACCCAATCATCACCTTTATAACAACCCATGTTTCAGGACTGTGTTTGATGATGTCAAAGTGTTCCCAACGACATGTGTTGAGTGTAGTGATTTCAGGTCAAAGAATCACACTCACCACCATCACTATGAGTACTGACTGTGACTACCATCTCATGGTTCCATGTGTCAAACTCACGGTGGGTCTGTCCGGTACACTTGTTCTCTAACAAGTACCTATGTGTTTGGTTTGACATCTCTATATCATGACTAATGAGATTCTGTCATCAACCAACACCACAATCTAGTCTTGTGTGTCATTGCTGTCTATCTACCTTCCACAATGACATCTGACTAGGGACATAACAAGAATGTACAAACTCTTAGCATCCGTATGATCTCATCGTTCAGGTCATGAACCTGAAGGCATACGTCATTGAGTATTGTCATTCTCTAGACATTCAATCTGTTCTATCACTATCTCATATGACTGAACCAGAAAGAATTGGAAGCTTTCCTTTGATGTTTATCAAATCAATCTTAATGTATCCCACCAATCATCCCATGATTGGCTCTCAGGGCATACATACCAACAATACCCTACTCTTTTCTCTTAATATGCTTTTGTAATGATTTTGGGGAAGAAATCCTTGTAAGGGGCGGATAATTTGTAACATCCCTGACCTGGGTTATGAACTAACCCTAGGTGTTTTGCCTAATAAAGTTGATTAGATGCTTGCTATATTTCTTAAAAATTAATTAAAGTTTTTAAGGAACTTATATTTCAATTTTAGACCTTTTTGAATAATGTTGAAACATTGTTTTGTTAATAATGGACTAATGTGCAAATTACCCAAGTAGAGGGGTTAACTTGCAGATTGCACATGTTAAAGATGTTCCTCTGATGTGAGGCACCATAAGAATGTATAAGATGAAGTGGTACAATTTTCACAAGCTTCAACACCAAGATATAGCTTGTAGAGCAATCCTTGTGCTTTAAAACCTAATTTTGGTGTAAAGAGCAATTTACCCAAAATATAGGGTCCAATATGTAAAATATGCCCCCTTGAGGATCTCTCATGTTTCTTGGAATCAAGTAGAGCAAAGAAAATGAGAGGGGCGCCTGATCTGAATAATCAAGAAGGAAAGATAATCTTGATATTAGAATAATCAAGATATAAACAAATGGCTCTTTAATATACAATCTATTAAGATGTTTGGTTTCTTTCCTTTTAACCATGGATAATGGAGGAGGTTGCATGAGGTTAGTAGGTGGAAATGTGGCCTAGGATGGATCAAGCCTTGGTGAGTATGTTTGGGAAATAAAAAGGAAGTAACTATCCTTTTTCCTTTTTGTTTTAATAAGAACCATAAATATATAAAGCAATCTTTCCAATAACACAAGGGATCGTTTCCCTTAGTTCTTTCCCTTATCTTCTTGCTTTGACCGACCAAGGAGGAGCTCTGGACCATAGGAAGGATGACCAAGCAAGCTTGGTAAGTTTTGGTCATCTTCTACCTCGGATTCTTGGGGGAAAACCCTAAAGCAAGGTTAGATTCATGGTCTTCTTCACACGATTCTTCTTTCTAGCTATCTTCTTCATCCAAAACTTGAAGAATGGACCTTGGACAACTACTGGAGCTCAATACACCATTAAAGATACGAATCTTGGAGCTCTAGATCAGACCTAAAGGCGGGTTTTATAACTCTAAACCTTGAGCTTTGTTTATGCATATTAATCTCCATTAAAAATCGTTAGTTATTCTTCTTCCTTTGCTACCCTTGTGTTCTTGCTAGAAATTCCGTGAAGAACAACCTCTGTTCTTGAGGTAGACGAAGGTGACGTTAACTTCAATGATTATCTAAGAATTTTACTTTAGCAAATGGTCTCCCAACCTTGCTCAAACGGTTTTCCAAACCATTTGGAGCAAACGGTTTCAAACCGTTTGAATGCAAACGGTTTCACAAAGACGCTTGGGAGCAAACGGTCCAAGACCGTTTGTAAGGGTTGACCAGGTGTTGACCATTTGGAGGTCTGTTGAGAATAATATAGACTAATTACCTACCAAAAATCATCAACTAATTTCAAGTGGATCACCAACTGAAGGCCCATCAACCATCAAAACCCTAATCGGGTTAAGTGTTGATTTCAATAATTGAACTAACTTGAAGTTTGGGTTGAGTCGCCCAAGGGATCACCCAAATGGTCTCAAGACCATTTGGTGATCACCCAAGACCATTTGGAGGTCTAGGGTTAAGTAGGGTTGACCAATTGAGGGTTCAATGATATTAAGTTGATGAATGATTGATTGTTGATTTGGTGACCAAACCTAGGGTTCAAACCTTAATTGAATGACTTGGTTTTTGATGAAATAATGGGAAAACGGTCTCAAGACCGTTTGGAGGATATCTAAATGATCCCAAGACCATTAGGGGGTCAACCAAGACCATTTTGAGGTCTAGGGTTGACTATGGTTAAATGGTTGAAGATCGAAATGTAACAAGTTGAAGTGCAATTGATTGTTGATCTAGTGATCAAACCAATGAGACAAACCTTAATTGGTTGAGTGGGTTTTTGATGTTGACTTGAGAAAACGGTCTCAAGACCATTTGTAGGTCATCCAAATGATCCCAAGACCGTTTGGGGTCAGGTCATGATCAAATTTAATAATAGTTCAATGGGTTCAAATCAAATAGACTCACGTTGAAACATGTTGAAGGGTAATTGATTTCAAACCCTAATCCAATTGATCCAAGCCCTAATTGATGATCAATTGAGGGTCAATTGAGTGTCAAATCAGTTTAGGGTTGAACTAATTGACTCAATTGATGAGTGGCTAACCAGTGCATGATCGATTGAGGGGTTCAACATTGGAAATCCTAACTCAATTGAAGTGGTTGAGACACTTTTTGGTCCTTGCGGTTTTGAGGTGGTTTGGACCAAACAGTCTCAAGACCGTTTGGGTCCAAAAGCTCCCAAACCGTGTAGTCTCATGCGGTTTCAAGATCAGTTATGTCCATGCGGTTTCAAAGTCAAACTTGACCGAATGGTCAACAAGACCAAATGGTCTTCACCCCATCTTGGGCAAACGGTCTTGAGTGTGCACTTTACCAAACGGTTTCAAAGTCAAACATGACCAAATGGTCAAAAACACCGAACGGTTTCAAGGTCAGTCCAAGACCGTTTGGGGGTTTAGTGTGCAAGACTGTTTGAGATCTATGAAGGTCAAGATCGTTTGATGCTTTAGTGGTCAAGATGGTTTAATGGTTGATTAACCTAAACCTCATAGATACCTAAAGTGATTAAGGGACTAAGTAATTAGTTGACTAATGCATGTTATAATCAGTGGTGATCATTACAAAGGTATCCTTGATGGAATAAAATGATTAGTACTCCTTGAATGAGTAAAGCCTTAATGACCACAATAGTAATGACATAACCTATGATGTCAATGTTGAATTGACTTAGCCTAATCAAGGGTGATGCAAACATCAACTTATAGAAAGAGGAGAGAGAATACTTCTTATATGAATGATTAATCAAGTAATGGACATCCAACATGAATGAATACCTAATTAGGGTATGACCCATGATAGTGATCTCATGAAACCCTAATTATGATGGTTAATGAATCTTAACCCAAATTGAGGGCATTAATGGATGTAATTCTAATACATGATGATGGTATGATCTTAATTCATTATAATGTGAATAATAAACCCTAATCTAGGGTAATGTGATGAAGTGAATAGTAAACCCTAATATAGGGTAATGTGATGATGTGAACAGTAAACCCTAATTCTGGGTTATGCTTTTAAGCATGAAACTCTATGATTGAATTATGAAATGAGGAATCATTATTCCTGTTTAAGCTAAAGGGGTTGGTTAATCTTAATTGAATTGAATAGGGAAACCCTAACCCTGGAAAGTAGCCATGGTGATGTAAAACGGGCGTGGTAATCTTCTATAGAACGACCGTGCAAGGTAGCACGACCGTGGTGGCTTCCCCTTGCACGGCCGTTCTTAGCTGCACGGCCGTGGTGTTCTATACATGACTTGGAAATAATTTGTATTGTGCCGATATCGATATAATGTGCATGTTATCAATTGTGTTAGTCATGCAGGTCTTTATAAAGTAGTGAGCATAGCCAGGTAAGGGTTATGATGTCATATTCATTGAAAGAACTTTATAAACTTTGAAAGTAATGATATGATATGTTGCCTAGTGAGAGGTAACATATGAGATTGATAGGCTGTATGAGCCATGAGAAATATCTACATTGCTACAATCACGTTCATACTGTTAAATGACTTGATGACAATATGTTACTTGGTAACAAGTGTTTTGAAGATCTAATGGTTTGAAAACCCATATTCTTGAGTCATAATGATGAGATGGTTAGGGATTGATATCCCAATGTTAACAAGATGTGAAATGAACTTGATTCAATTAGTACTTTTTCTTTATAGCATATGTTTTATTGGTTTATGTTTGAAAACATGCCTGATGCTAAAAGAATGCCATAATGTACTTAAATAATCAAGTATAATGATATCATGTAGAGCCCTGACCATAGATCCATAATTGTCAGAAGTTAAATGATGGTGAAATAGGTTTTCCTAAGGGAACTCCTGGAGAGCATACTTTTGAGTATGTGGGGGTTATGGATGCAAATATCCTTACGTCCTAATGAGGGAATTGATGTGAGATGTATATTTAATATCTCAATCCTTCATTATATGTTTATGCTGGGATGATGTATCACTAATCTCCCGATGATGTTTTTAATGCCACATCGATGTGAGATAAACAAGAAATCCCTCGATGGCGAAGAGAGTACAGCATGCCACTGTAACTCTAATAGCGAAGTTGCCAGAATACCCTGGAAAGCTATTATAGTAGAGACACAAGATGACCTGCATGTTGTTCCTCACACTGACTGAGGATGATGGGGTCATAGGAATCCGACTCTTCTGATGACCTATGTATGGTACCGATTGCGATTTCGAAATGGTCAGTTGGAGTATGAGAGGTATACCTCATCTCCTCAGGGCATAAGTATGTTTGAAAAATGTAATCATCCGTATAGCATAAATGCTTAGGTTGAACTACGAGTAACAATGATTGATTATACATTGTGTATAATGTTCTAGTTGAATAACTAGTATACATGTTCTTCATATTCCTTATTGATTATATGTCTTGTCATTTAATCAAGTATAATTGAAATGATTGCATAGAAAATATTGTTCTAGTTAGCTTATTCAATGTATTGCCTGCTGTTGAATAAATATGATTCTACTGCTCATTGTTATCTTAATCTTTGCAATAAAAATGCTTCTGGCGAAGAGTTATAACTCTCGCTGGGATAATTATTCAATTGTCTCACCCCCGTGAGATTAAATTTTTAGGTAGATGCCGAGGATGAAGAAACCCTTCAGTGGGTGAGCAACAACAACAGCAACATCAGCAACATCAGGGACAACAATGATCCTCAGGTGGAGACATTGTCTATCAAGTCTTGTAGATAGAATGTCATATGTGTCGTCTTTGTACTCTCAAGTCCTAGGAGTCAGTAGATGGTTTAATATAGATCTGAGATTTTTGGCAAAATGCCTCGAGTTTTTGTATCTTGCCTTGTACAGTTAACAGGGCAGTTGATGTTTGTAACCTCGAGATGTGGTGATATAGAGATATGCTGATACATCAGTTTGTAAATAACTTACCTTATTTCTTAATGAAAGAGTTTCACAGTTTGTAGATCTGTTTATGAAAAGTTTCATTTTTTAGTGATTTTCAGTAATTCCACTGCTAATTAATCGCTTCCGCATAGTTAATAACGTTTTATCCGAGACGAGTCCCCACAACATAGGTCTCACAAGTTTTTTAATGAGACCCCGGACATGTACTTGTTGGATGATTGAACCATGACCCATAGAATGGCAGTCCCTAGAGTTTACTGATAGCTTAATCCATGAGATATGTCTCCAAAAGAAACATATCTACATGATACTAATTTAAAATTCATTTGAAAAGGATAAAAAGTGGATAAAATAATTAGAAAGGCCTATGGTGGATAAAAACATACTTCTAGTAATTCACATTAACTGAAATTAATCTTTTATTTATTGTTTCATTTGATCTTTAGTTTAAATTTCTCTTGATAACTTAATTTTTACTATTGCAAAATTACTTCTTGTTCAGTTTTTCTCTTAAATATTTAGTTCCATTTCTACAAGTTTATTTTGTCATTCTAGTTTAATCACTCTCCTCAAAAATCAGTTTTCACATTTTGTTCATTGCAACTAATTCAGATTAACTCTTGATAAGTCATTCCTTGGTATTGATACCTTTGCATACTAAAATTTTAAATAGCCTGATAAATACATGCCAACACCTACATAAACCGCTTTGCAGAGGGGAAACAAAAATCAATTTTCTTATTTATAATTGGATTTACATCTCTTAAAAGGTTAAATTCTAGGGACAATTTTGATAGTGATTTTTTTGTGTAAAGGATGGCGCATCAAATTTTTTCTTCACTGTCAGGGACTATGGTAGGGGGTTTATTTCAAACTCAATTGCTTCAATTAATTAGGTTTTTTCTTGATTTTTGAAATACACCCCTGTCTTCTTAAATATTCAATTATCTTCCCTTTTGCTTATGTATTAACGGTATATGCGACGCTCCAAAGGCTCAGACAGTTCATTATTCATCTTTGATCCTGAGATTGATAATACCTTTAACCATTTAAATTGAACCCATCAGAACATGATGAATCAAGAATAGGCCAATAGATAGATCCAACGAGCCCTCACCAAACATAGAAAACCCATCTTGTCTGAATCAAAGACAACCTCTATTGCCAAACTAGAAGCATGAGAGTCTCAAAAAAATAAGTAGAGTGGCAAAAACAACTTAAGGATTTTTTGGTCCCCTTGACCACTATAGCAATGCATCTTGTTGTACCCCCCTATTATTACCTCTTCATAGTTTCATATTCACACATAGTGGATCGCCATGCTTTAATGAAGTGCATTTATAGGGTGTTTGAAGAAAAATGTCTAGACCGCCTCTAATATTTTATTAGTCTATGGACTTTACTGAAGGTGCCAGGAATTTTGGATGACACCCTCAAATTGTGACTATTCAAATACTCAATCATAGATCTCATCATCAGATGGTACAATGCCATGGAAGGTGGTCGCTTCACCACCTAACACCCTCTTGGTCAATTTTTTTTGAAAAATACTACCCTCGGTCCTTACATATCAAATTTGGGGTTAGATTATGTAGTTCTGCATGGTATCATGAGAGACTGTTATAAGCTCAGTTTCGTTTGTATTTTACCTAGTTGAATTGCAATGCTTTGAATAAAAGAGACATATTAGAAATGTGCGTGCATTGTTTTATAAGAAAGGTTCCCCTTACAAATTTCCCTTGGTTGTTGATTTCATGATTTCTATGGTATTGTTGATCCAATAATGGATATAAGCGAAAAGGGAGAGAATAAAATCCAATAATAAAAAAGAGCCAAAGAAAATAGATAATGACCAAGTTACTTGTGAGAATTGTGTGGAATCCTCTATAAAGTGGTATGGATGGCAACTAATAATTGGTTTTCATTTGTACATGGTTTCTAATAAGAAAAGTAATTGAAATAAAGAGTAGAGAAATGAAAGGAAGAGAAAAGGATGTGCTTTAATGCTTGAAACATGCCTTATAAGAAAATACTTGGATATTAAGTTAATCATCTTCTCTTTTCAATATTTTATCTCAAATCATGCCCACGGTTAGACAAAGTAATTATAGACGTTCCTTTAAAAGTTTAGAGAAAAAGGGTTAAAGATATGAGAGATATGGATTTTACGAAAAATCCATAAAGTGAGAGGCTTAACTTGGTTTACATTAAATGTCACAATACATTTACAGAATTAGAAAATCCTTTTCGGACCTTTTACTACACATGTGGAATGAGGGACATTGGAGTTGAGATCTAATGGTGACAGTATCGTCACCTACCCCATCCAACAAAGGAAACAAGGACTTAACTACAATAACTTCCTGTGCAATTTCCTAAAAAATAATGTGTATATGAATCCAACAAAGGAAACAAGGACTTAACTGCAATAACTTCCTGTGCAATTTCCTAAAAACAATGTGTATATGAATCTAACAACCTCTCTGATAGATCTAAGAGAAGAAACAACATAGTTTGGTCATAGGTTTCAATACATTTGGAAATCTCAATTTTCTCGTCGACCATCCACCATAGCCATAGGCTATAAAAGGGGATCCACCCCATCTATGAGACTACTACCTCCTTCATGAGTTTCTACGAGACATATTCTAGTCATATGTGTCTCCAATTTCATCTCAAGTCCCCGTTTTCCCTTCTTATTCTTCTCTTCTATCTGATGGAGCACCACCTACCTTTCCTCTCTATCGACTACTTCATTGATGAGAAGTGGAAAGAATGGGGTCTTTGTCCGGCAGCTTGGGAGTCCAGACGTCATTAGCCAATGGAGTTGACTGCCAAGCCAACACTATGTTGCAAGAAGAGAATGGCTCATGATGTTGAAGAAGGGGATGTACGAATTTACCAACATGCCCATGCAACGCGTTAGGACCAAACCCAAGGGTATGGGGTGAAAAGGGTATTTCATCTCAGCTCGAAGTCCCACCCACGTGGAGCACACCACACACATGGCTAGAGCTAATTAACAGAGCCCATACCACATGGATTATTAGTTAAACCATGATGCTCGCGTGACAATACCTCATTGGCTAAAAAGTGACATTTCTTATAAAAATCATAACTATTAATAGGATGATCCAAGGAGGACAAGTAATATATAAATTTTTTTTAGAAAAATACAAAGAATTCAATAAAAATATAATCAATGAATAGATCTACTTCTGATTCAAAAGGTAATTAAAGTTACCCTCAAATGACTTGAGATTTAAGAGGAGAATGTCCCCCGAAAACATCTGCTCCAGATGCAATCAAATCTAGGAATCCACCCTTCATGCCTTACACGACTGCACCAGAGCTAAGCAAACCTGACAACTATTGATTCCATGAGACGAAACTCTACTCTTCACGTTTGACTCCTAGAGGAGTGGATTGTGTATAACCTCAAAAGGGTAAAAGCTACTGAAGGTTGGTGAAGCCTCTTCCTTATAACATGTTGGTTTATCTAGAAAGATAGGAATTCCTACATTTTTAAAGGAACCTCACTACCTCTGTCAATCCTTGGTATTTCCTGTCGGTCCCAGTAGGCATCTGTTTCCTAAACCTTCGTACCTCATCCAAGGAGTGTTCATATTCTCTCTTCGTCATCATCTATCATTGAGATCAATCCCGGCCAATTCATCATGCACCTTGATGTCATTGTTGATTGTAAACACAACCCTAAATCCATGGACTAGATTCTTAGAGATCCTAATGGGCAATGTCTTGGAGTTTTGGCCTCGTTAATGGCAGGTCAGACCCCACTGATGGAAAATTGTTGGCTATTTGGATGGCTTGACCTTTACTTCAGAGAACAAGGTACCACTATGAGTTATCATCAATGACTCTAGCAATGCAGTTACATGGGACAACAAGAACAAGGATCCCCTAGTAAAGCACATGCTCATTGTGGAAGCAATTCTCTTTCAATGGAGGAAGGCCAGGAACGTAAAGATATGCCATAGGAAATGAAATCAGAAGCACCTAGCAGACCAACTAGCCAAGCATTGTTTGAAGCAGCCGACTTAGAATATCTTCTAGAGCTCTTTTCTGACCTTCCTACTCAACAACAATCACAAGGAAGTCCTTACCTTTTTTGAAGGGTTCCATGTTAAACCCTCTACTTTCCCGCCCTAAAATGGCTTTCTACTAGTTTTCTTTTTTTCAAAAAAGATAGTACTTAAAATTACCAACTTTAATGTGGTTAATGCATAAGAACCTAATTTCTAGGTTTTGATGGTCTAAATGTGTTTAACTTATATTAATAATCAAAGATTGATCTTTTTCGATAAAAGGGAACTTGGATCTAATTTGATATTAACCTCCCATGATTTGATGAATTAGGGTTTTTCTTGATATTAAAGAAGTGCAATTAATGATAGGATTAGTGTTTGTAAACCAAAAAGGCATGAAAAGTGATGACTAGGGTTTAGAAAGACAAAACCATAATGAAACCCTAACTTGAGACCCAAGTCCGTCCTAATGATGGAAATTCAATAAAATAATGATACATAGGTGTTACACGTTAACTTTTAGGATAGTTATTGGTTGGTTGCATTAATTGCACTTTTATTATTGGACATCAAATACTACTGATCAAGGTATTTGGTCATGCCTACGACTACCAACATTAGTTCGTTGGCATTTTCTGAGGTTTTCTAAATTCCTTGAAAACAAATGCTTGCTTGTTTATTTATTTCCTACAATCTATAAAGTCACTATGGATAGCACATTATATTCTTATTACTTGCACGAACCCCTCATACCAACTCTAGAAGTTTGAATAGAAGGAATGAAGATTCATGATGATGACTAAAGACTAGGACCCAGATTGGGAAGGTCAGATGAGGCCATGTCCCAGATTGGGAAAACCAACATGGCACCTAACTCCAGATGGAGAGGTGGCCTAGCGTTTACTGCTGGGATAAGACCCTTAGAGATGGTATCCCACATGTTGAGTAAAAATAGGTTGAGAATTTATGATGAAAAAAATCATTCGATTTCTGTAACAATAATTGATGTGGATACGTTGTTACAACTGGATGCAAACATTTTATTTCACCGACATACCAATATAACTTGTTATATTGATTGTGATTTTGTTTCATGGTGTTTTAGATTAATCTTCTATTATTCTGCAAGTATGATGAAAATGGATATTTAAGAAAAGAAGGAACCAAAAGGAAAGACACTAATGTAATCATGGAGGTTATATTTAGTTAGTCTTTACAAACATTTTGCAACATTAGTGGAGAATGTAACTTGTTATCTTGTACCAAACTCTTTCCCTATTTAGTGAAAAAATTATTAATTATTTTTGGTTATTTTCTAAACCATTAGTCCTACATATATGGTAATGGATCTTGCCCTCTCAGTCCGCCTGAATAGGGATAACATGGGGAGGGGGGTCATTACATTTGGTATCACATTTGGTTTACCATTTAACCTCTAATAATTATTAAATTTTAAGAATTTTGTATAGTACAAAGGGACTTACTAGAGTATTTTCCAAAGATGATGGTGCCTACAAAGGACCATGATCTGGGGATGGCAATTTTTTCCTCTGTACCACTAGTCGGCTTACAAGGACTCCCGGACCCATGCATCTGACCTGGCCAAAGCTAGAGGATTTTACTCAAAATAAAAGACCTCTAGGATTCTCATCTAATTTCATCACTTCTCTACTCCCTTTACTCACTAAACCCTAGGTAACTCTAATTTCTCTTTTTATACCTTCTAAGTATTAGGGTTATGGATATTAGGATTAAGGGATGCTCTGCCAAATTTAAATGTGGACATAATGATAAAGAAATATGTCTTATTAGTTTTTCCCCTATAAATGTAAACTGTTTATGGAACTAGGGTTGGGAAACAACTTTAGGAGGTCAAAGGAATCTCAAAACCCTATGGTACATGTTGTAACCACTAACCTCGATCCTGGGATATGAACAACGTAGGAGAAAAAAAATAACCTCACCTTAATAAACTTTAAGAAGTGGATAGAGAAAGAGAGAACCCAATAAGTTGGCATACCTTAGTTGTCCATGCAAGCAAGAACATAGAATAAGGCATGAATGATACATGTGAAGAACTTGGATATGCATGTGAAACATAGAGAAAAAGTGGATGCATAAACTTTAGTGCAACTTTTTGATATTGGTGTTCCGATACGGGGTGGGTTGACCCTAGAGAGAAGAAAAGAGTAGGAGAGAAATAAAACTTTAAGTTCAGGTTATGACTAGAAAGTCTAAACTCCTTTTGGTGGGAAAATTAATAGGAAATGTGTTCCCACTCAGATACTAGTAGGAGGTAGACATGCATCTATGTGAAAGAGAGTGAAATAAAGGCTGGAAAAGGGATTATTTCTAAGCCAGAAGGGTTTATGCCCATTGGATTATGAGATAGGCATGCTAGATTGAATGTAGAAGGAGTTAATATCACATAATGAGATGATATAGTTTATGGTGACCTTAGTGGGTTTGAGAGTTTGACATATGATTAGATGATGCAAGTATATATGATCCTTCTAAATTTAATAAAGATAGGATGTGAATCAATAGGAGCCTCAAACTCTTCTAAAAAAGGGAACCCCTAGTGTTAGGACCAATGATAAGATAAATCTTGAGAGAGTGGGACCCAGAATGAGAAGGTTGGGGACCTAGACTCCAAGACATGAGGAATTACAAGACATATTTGTATTACATGTCCTAAACTAGACTACCCTCAGTGGATGCGTTGAGTTTCTACTTATATGATCCCTACAGGATTGGTGTACCTTGGATGACCCGGGAAGGACCAAACCATAGAGAAGGAGAAAGAGGTTGCTTGCATATCCGTGTATATGATATGAGTAACTATCATCTAGGTGAGGGATAGGGAGTAACAAGATCCTGGAGAGCTAATGAATTGTAGTATGGTAATGCCTCGTACTCGGGTTGGTAGTCCATGTGTAGGACCCAAAGGTTTTGTGTATATGAAAGAGAGAGAGTTGTATAAGAATATTTAGCAAATAGGAATCTAAGAAGAAAATGTCATATCATGACTTGGCTTGGTATGTGCTTGAGTAGTTTAATAATGTGGTTTGGTTCATCAATTCTAAGGAGGTAAACCCGAAGTCCCTAGACCAGAGGGAAAGTGTTGGTATCTAGTTCATATAATGCATATAGAATTGAGTGAGCTCATCGAGGTTGATCCTAGAACTTCCCTCAAGCATTGAGCTTAGGGAAACCCCCAATTTTAATATATTTTGATGAGTCTCATATACAAGTTGGTTTGGCACCGCCTTGGTATCATACATTGATCTAACCTAAAGAGGTGAAAATGTGAAGAAACTAGCTAACCTCATGTTAAACTTGTAATGAAATATTGCATCCTAATGCTAGAAAGTATATATATATATATATATATATATATATATATATATATATGTGTGTGTGTGTGTGTGTGTGTGTGTGTGTGTGCGTGTGGGTGTGTGTGTGTGTGTATAAACATCTATATACATACATATATATATTTATATATGTATATATATGCATATATATGTATATATCTACATCATATATATATATATATATATATATATATATATATATATATATATATATATATATATATATATATATATATATATATGATGGGGTTGTAGTTGACATGAGGGATATGTGATGAATAATTTTGCATTCTTCAGAATACACTTTTCTCTTTGGCCTACCATATGGTATGGATTGGATAATGTACTTGGCATATGATGTCGAATGCATAGTTTCTCCTATAGCCCTAAACACATGAGACATAATACATCTATCACATTGCAACCAAATGATTCAATTTGTGGTAGTATGGTACCAAGAGTTATTCTTGTGTGGTAGATCATGGGATATAATAATATATCTCCTAGATAGCTACTACATGGATGGAATAAAAGGAAGTATGCCTAAAGGACATGTCCTCATATAATAATATAAACTTTGGATTCAAGTCTATTTTTTATCCTTGGTACCGTCAAGTATTAGTTTTTTTCTTGTCCTAGGATGAGACCTCTCCTATAAGGGTGAGTTAACAAAGTAGTGTAAGAATTGAGGTAACATTAAAAGTGACTTAAAACTCAAGAGATTACGTGCAAGAAGAGTAAAATCACATATGTTGGGTACGATTCCTTGGATCCCTCTATGACCATCCCTAAGGGGAATGAGGGAAAGTCCCTAGGAAGTGACAAGTAAAATGGGACAAGGCCCAAAGGGGAAGGTCACCATAAACCCAATTAAGGGAAAGAATAAAACTATATATGCTCAAGGGATGAAGTAAATTTAGGTACAAGAATGTTGAAGGATATATTTTGCTTATTAGAGTAACCACAAGCAAATTGTGTGATGACATAAAATAAAGTTAAGACATATAAATAGAACCCTAAGTCAATCCTAAGGTCAAGTAGGGATGAGACCAATGGGAGTAGGAGTTGATTGTTCCCTGAATGCACAAGACCATGTTGTCTAAACTCCTTTTGGTGGAAACCTTAATAGGAAATGTGTTCCCACTCAGATACGAGTAGGAGGTAGACATGCATCTATGTTAAAAAGAGTGAAATAAAGGATAGAAAAGGGATTATTTCTAAGCCAGAAGGGTTTATGCCCATTGGATTATGAGATAGGCATGCTAGATTGAATGTACGAGGAGTTAATATCACATAATGAGATGATATAGTTTATGGTGACCTTAGTGGAATTGAGAGTTTGACATATGATTAGATGATGCAAGTATATATGATCCTTCTAAATTTAATAAAGATGGGATGTGAATCAACAGGAGCCTCAAACTCTTCTAAATAAAGGAACCCCTAGTGTTAGGACGAGCGATAAGATAAATCCTGAGAGAGTGTGACCCAGAATGAGAAGGTTGGGGACCTAGACTCCAAGACAGCAGGAATTACAAGATATATTTTTATGACATGTCCTATACTAGACTACCCAGAGTGGATGCGTTGAGTTTCTACTTGTATGATCTCTAGAGGATTGTTGTACCTTGGATGTCCCGGGAAGGACAAAACCATAGAGATGGAGAAAGAGGCTACTTGCATATCCGTGTATATGATATGAGTAGCTATCATCTAGGTGATAGATAGGGAGTCCCAAGATCCTGGAGAGCTAATGAATGGTAGTATGCTAACGCCTCATACTCAGGTTGGTAGTCCCTGTGTAGGACCCTAAGGTTTTGTTTATATGAAAGAGAGAGAATTGTATAAGAATATTTATCAATAGGAATCTAAGAAGAAAATGTCATATCATGACTTGGCTCGGTGTGTGCTTGAGTAGTTTAATAATGTGGTTTGGATGATCAATTCTAAGGAGGTAAACCCGAAGTCCCTAGACTAGAGGGAAAGTGTTGGTATCTAGTGCATATAATGCATATATAATTGAGTGAGCTCATCGAGGTTGATCCTAGCACTTCCCTCAAGCATTGAGCTTAGGGAAACCCCCATGGATTTTGATATCTTTTGATGAGTCTCATATACAAGTTGGTTTGGCACCGCCTTGGTATCATACATTGATCTAACCTAAAGAGGTGAAAATGTGAAGAAACTAGCTAACCTCAGATTAAACTTCTAATGAAAAATTGCAACCTAATGCTAGAAAGTATATATATATACATACATACATATATATATATATATATATATATATATATATATATATATATATATGTGTGTGTGTGTGTGTGTATGTGTGTATGCATATATATGTATATATATACATCTATATACATATATATGTTTATATATATATATATATATATATATATATATATATATATATATATATATATGATGGGGTTGCAGTTGACATGAGGGATATGTGATGAATAATTTTGCATTCTTCAAAATACGCTTTTCTTTTTGGCCTGCCATATGGTATGGATTGGATAATGTACTTGGCATATGATGTCAAATGCAATAGTTTCTCCCATAGCCCTAAACACATGAGACATAATACATCTATCACATTGCAACCAAAAGTTTCAATTTGTGGTAGTATGGTACCAAGAGTTATTCTTGTGTGGTAGATCATGGGATATAATAATATAGCTCCCAGATAGCTAATGCATGGATGGAATAAAAGGAAATATGCCTAAAGGACATGTCCTCATGTAATAATATAAACTTTGTATTCAAGTGTGTTTTTGATCCTTGGTACCGTCAATTATTAGTTTTTTTCTTCTCCTGGGATGGGCCTCTCCTAAAAGGGTGAGTTAACAAAGTAGGGTAATGTTACAACCCCAATTTTTGGGTTCAATTGGTGAGAAATGTAATTTCTCATATTACAGATATTTGAACAAATAATGATATAATATGATCTGAATAAATGGATATTGTTTACAATAGCCTTGATGTTTGTGTTATGGGCTTTATTGGCTATTGGGCCCAAATAACAAGAAAATTCAATTAGTGAATAAATAATTGAATATTTGAGAAAAGAAAAATGTGGAAACCTCTAGAAGGCAAATCCAAAGAGGGATTTCGGGCCTCTTGGGTTCATTTGGTTCCAAGGAGTGCAAAGTTGCAAAAAGAAAGCAATAAGAAAAGAAAATATTAATTAAGTGTTTCTTTAGTAAGAAAGAAATTGAAAATAATGTTAAAATGTTGGAAATAAGTGGAAAAAGGTATAATTGAGTGATCCTTTGTGGATTTTCGTATCCCAAGGATTCCTAATGATAAAATGAATACCAATGAGGAAAAAAAGAGAAATCCTCAAAAAGAACTATTTTAATAAGAAATAAATAAGATAATGAGAAATAATGAAGAATGATGCATATAGATGTATCTAGAAGGATAATAAATATCCTTGGAAAAGAATTTCGAAATAATAGAGTTCCTTGGGATCCAAGGAGTCCCAATAAAGAGGAAAGAAAGAGAAAATACTAAATTTACAAAATAAAGTCAAATAAGAAGATAATATAATGCTTAATTAATGAATTTCATGGTATTGTTGAAGAAAGGGTATTTTCTACTAAAAGGAAATATAATTTCGTGGCTAACAGGTTAAAAGCCAAGAATATAGAGTGTAAGGGAGAGGATTTTCATATTTCCAATCACCCATGAAATAAAGCATAACAAAAGGATAATGACGAGAGAGAAGGATACTTCTCCTAGAAGGAATATGATTCCTTATGGAAAAGGACTCATTGAGTCGAGTATAAGCCTATCTAGGGCTTCATTTCTCACCCCTATATAAGGGGTAGAGCCCTAGTTCTAAGGGAAAGAGAATCCCACGTTTGTCTAACCTCTTCTTCTTCTTCTTCCATGCTAACCCTAACCAGGTGAGCACATGGCGGTTTCAGGGACTTTAGCGGCTGCGGCACGATCTTGGTGGAGGCACGATTCTGCTCCTAGGATCAAGGGTGGTTTTCCACCTTTCCCAGGCCGCCACCATCGCACAGTAACCTGCAGCACGGCTGCCAGGCCGGACGTAGATGACAGGCTCGGCCAGCGTAGGCCAGCCGCCCTGGCTGCGTGAAAGGGGCACCATCAGGTGCGTGGGAGCATGGCAGAGGGAGGCGGAGGATGGAGGACCATCGCCGGCACCATGGAGACCAAGGATGGATAGGGAAAGCTCCCCCGAGTCGCTGAAGGCAGCGACCTAGGGTTGCTCGCGAGGTAGGAGAAGCACGAGCGGTTTTTGATGAATATACCCTCCACGAGATATAGTGTCAATCGACTTAAGGGAGGGCATAACAGACTTTTTGAAATGTTTTCCATCGCGTGAGCTTTGCATGGAAACAGCCACGTGGCGCTCTTTGATTGACCAAGTAAGTGAAACTTTGCTAAATTCGTAATTAAATATTCTTAACTCTGATTAGGACAAGTAATATATGAATTTTGATCAGGAGAACGAAAGGAATCCAATAAAAATAATATTAAAGATTGATTCCGTTCCTAATTACAAAAGTACTATAAGTTAATGAAAAGTACATTAAAGTTAAGTTAAAAACTCTATTTGTGACTAAAGGTTGAATCTAGTATGTCTAATGGGTTAATTTAAGTATTAATAACCTGTTGAATGGTAATGTTAGATTCGAACCTGATCTAGATGTGAAATTGCATGATTTAGGGTTTTTACCCCATATGAGAATGATTAAGTATTTAGAAACCCTAATTTAGGGTCAAAGAGGATAAGATCATATTTAATTTGAAAATATGTTGTTATATGATGGTTCTAATCTATTTCGAGCATTAAAGTCCTTAATTCTAGATAAATACCCTAAATGTAGTAATTAGGGTTTTCTCATGAATAAAAGGTAGAAGTAATGGAAAATCGAGTTCATATGTTAATTAGACCATAATGAACTTTGAATTGATGATAAAGGCGTATAATGATCTTGTCATGAATTAAAAGGATAAAAATAGTAGCTTTAATGTAAAAGACGCTTAATGAAATTTATTAATGGTTAATGGTGCCTTTAAATCCGAAAATAGGGTTATATGTTGTTAAGATAACCTTAATATTGAAGAATAGATGAGATAATTATGGTTTACGAGTAATAGCATAAAATTAGGGTTTGATATGGTAAAAGATGAAGGGAAACCCTAATTACAAAATGAAACCCTAAAATGGATACAGAAACCCTAGAAAGTGAATCCAAGTCAATAAAGTAGATTTTTGATAAAGTGTGTAATAAATAGAGTACATATTCTTTTCAGGAATTATGTGATTGTTGAATTGCCTACTTGGATTGCTTTCTTGGTTGGATTTGCTTAATACTTGTGAAATCATCAAATCAGGTATGTGGTTACGCTTATGATTATCCCTACTAGTTTTCCGGGGATTTTATCGACATTTCCCTCATGGCTTGAAATAACTGTTGGATGCTTTTATTTCATGCAACTATAGAGTGACTATGACTATCACTATGAATATACATGTATAACTGGCTAGATCTGGGTCCACCTCTGTTACTTGTAAAGGCTAAAAAGGGGTAACCTACAGTAAGATCTAGGTTATCATGGGTTAGAAATTGGGCTACCAAGTGTAGTGCCATGAGACCCATTAGCCTGCCATGAGTTAAGGAGTGGGCTACTTACGAGTAGTGCCATGTGACTCAACCCTAGAAACTGGTTCACCTATAGGTATAACCATGAGGGGTTTAATGGGGATCTACCATAAGGAATGTAGTATCCAAGTCCACTGCAGGGATAGCACAGAGGATAGGGTACTCATGGATCGCTGAGTTATATTTAAACTGTAATCTTGATTGTTAAATGATTAATTGAATGAATACATTGTTAACATATTTGTATGATTATTGTTTCCCCCACATACCAGCTTCGGCTGACCGACGTTTTGTTTGTCAGAGTTTTAGGTACAAGCCAAAAGAACAAACAGTAAATTGTCATATTGTGAAATACATGAAGTAAAATACAAGGAGGATTAGTTAGAGTAGAATCCTTAAGTGGATAGAAGTTTAGAGATCCAAGTTTTTAAAAAAAAGGTATGCAAAAGTTTATTTTCTTACAGCTTTTCAGTTTAGTGTGTTAAAATTTAATAATTGTTCTTGGTTAATTGTCGAACCTTTCATCCGAAAATTATGGGTGCGGCTTTGACCTCTCGGTCTCCCTTAATTGGGGGTTACCGGAAGGTGGGGTCGTAACATTTGGTATCAGAGCGTAGGTTCCTCACTTAACCATTAATAATTATTAAAATTTTCAAACTCCATAGAACCCAAGGGAGTTATTAGAGGATTATCTGAAAGACGAAGGTGTCTAGAAAAGGATCACGACCAGGGGCTGGCAATATTTTCCTCCGCACCGCTAGTCGGAATACGAAGACTCCCAGATCCGTGTGACTGCCTGGCCAAAGTCTTAGGGTATGAATCGAAATAAGATACCTTTAGGACTTTCTCATCTTATTCATCCCTTCTCAACTCAAATTCTGTTAAGGACCTTAAGGATTAGGGTTTTCTCTCTTCTCCTCACCCTCTTGAGGTATGGGTAAGGTTAACTGGGTCTAAAGGAATCCTCCACCAAATTAATGAAAAAGTATGTAAATAAGATATCATGGACATAAGATTAATAGATTAAGAGTAAAGGAATAGATACATGCTTAGGTCGTATGACATAAGTTGTCATGTCCTCAGAATAGACCTGAGGTGAGACCTTCTTGTCAGGAGGATAAGTAAAGAGAGTTAGTCTTAGAGATAGAGATCTCCATTGCAAGTAGAGACATGACACATCCTTTGAGGATGATGTTAACCCTAAGTGAAGGTTTGAGAGAGAGATGGCATGATGAGTTAGATGTCATGGTAAACCAGGCATTTGGATAGACATGCCTTGGATGATGTATGAGCCGTGAAAGGTTGGATGACCTAGTACCTTTGGCGACCCAACACTAGGAAGGGTCGTGCATGTTAGAGTGAAGGATAGCTCCTTCATTGATGAGATTAGAGAAGAACCTATGGAAACTACATGAGCTTATATGGGCATAATAGGCACCCAGAACGTATCTAGTGCGAGCAATAGGTTGAAATCTGGGCCAAGTGAGCATGTTGGATAGCTTATGAGATAAGCATAAAGAGCTATGGATAACCTTGAGCTAACATTATAGGCTTCACCCACGTGGAGGTATGCTTGTGAGCTTGATCCTCCTTGGAGAGAGAACCTTGGGTAGTAAGGTAGTTGGTAGGGTTAGCTCTAGAGAGAGAGCATGACCCATGCAAGAAGGTTGGAAGCCTAGACTCTGAGATATGAGGAATAGTGGGGAGTTGAGGAGGATGCGACCTACGTAAGTGATAATGGTTGCCTCATGCTTGATCCTTGGAGGTTGATGATATCTTGGTTGCCATTAGAGGAACCAAACCCTAGAGAGAGGATGAGGCTTCTGGTACCTAGGTGCCCATGGTGTAGGTGGTTACCTTCTGAGATAGGAAGGAGAGTTCTTAAGACCTGGAGAGGTTTAGTAGCAGGTTGTAAGGCCTTATACCTTGTTGTTTGTCCTTGAGGAAGACTCAACCCTAAGGTGATGCTCGAATAAAAGGATCATGAGAGTACATGACATACCTTGGACATGTTGGATTCATGGATAAGAGATTGAGCATGCAGTTGGATACCCAAGGGTGAACCTAGGGTTCCTAGGCCTAAGCGGGGAAGATATGTACCTGATGCTCATGATGAGAGTTGAGTTTCTATAGAAGCAAGCATGGTACTTCTTATGTTAAGAGGAAGGAAAACCCCTTAAGATTAAAGGTATGTTTGATGAACCCCTCCTAGCTATGTTGATGAAAAGGGAAGGTATGATCCAATGTTGAGGGATGAGAACAAGTATGACCTAGCATGGTTAGTTAGTGGTCCACTTGTGCCTTAGCAGCTACTGGGTTAGGCATGCTCATATGGATGTAAACCCTAAGGATGTTTGTGACCTTGTTGTAGTTTCTTCCCATCCTGGGAGAGGGACCCTTTTTGTAGGGTGTATACCAGTTTTGTTGGTTTAAGTAACCTAAAGAGGTCTCATAGGATCTTGAGAAGCTAAGTGAAAAGTACATGGTATGACAATGAACCTGTAGACCCATAGATATCCATCTCTAAGTGCATGTGGATGTGTTACCATGGAGGTAACCGGTAAGGGGCCTGACCAAGGTAGGCAGGTCACCATGACCCCTATGAAGGGATGGATGTCAGCCCATGTATACAAACAGAGATGATGAAGGCTTGGGCAAGGTTCTAAGTTGGACATGTACTATAAATGGAGAATCGTAAGTCTATCCTAGGGTTAGGTGGGGATAAGACCGATGGAAGTAGGAGTTGCCTAATTCCCTAGTTGCACATGACCATAGGGTCGGGAGGTAACAACTATCATTGTCTGAAGGCAATGGGTTAGGAAATTGATCACCTTCATGAACTCATGGGTCCCAAAGTGCAGATGAGTAGGGCACTCTCGGGATGCATAAGGGAAGAGGGATGACCCTAAAAGTGTCGACACCCTATAGACCTAGAGGAGATGACCAAGGATTGTGTGGTGACCCAAGTAGGTTCCAGATCAGTTTTCCATGGAAGTAACTTTGACATCAAGATGGTTGTGATGTTGAGACATAAGATGCACGTTTCAACTTAAAGGTGTACTGGCAAGGTGGGATGTACCATCTCTACTCTTGGAATAGGAAGAACTCTATATTTGGACTACAGCCAAATGCTTATTTCCTCTTATTATAGGAATGAGAGATAGGACAATACGCATTTCATACACCAAGGATAAAGATGATGTGGGTTGGAACGTTGCCACGAGATATGGGAATAGAGAAGATAACATACCCTAGTAAAGTGAATGGTACATGGATGGTTTGCAAACACTAAGAGGAATGAGGTAGTCACCTTATGAGGATGTTTTTATCATGAGATATGAGTCATAAAAGGTTGATTTGATCACCAAGAAGATGAGCTCAAAGTGTTCTCAATGAAGATAGACTTAGAGTTCGAGTTTGAGATGTTAAGTGAAATACATGGAAGTATATGTTTTCAATGTTACCTAATACATAAGAAGGTAAAGTGGTAATGGATGCCCGGGTTGAGATGTATCTGCCTAGTTTGGCTAGAAGAGGTTGTTAGACAAACCCTAAGTTTGGAAAAGAAGATATGTTTGGCTAACACTCGGATGTAATGAGATATGTTGAACAAGTTAATGGTTGTTTGGTTATTCAGCCTAGGCCTTGATGCAATGAAAGGATGGTTGTAGAGTCTCAAATGCACTTCTTTGGAAAGGAAGGTGATGAAACCCCGACTAAAGTGGTTTAAGGTTTCTGAGGAATCGATCTTGAGGAATCATGTCATACAGGAAATCATGATTGAAGATCACCATACACCATGGTACTACCAAGATAATAAGTGACAGTAGTACATTAGATGCCTAAGATGAAGTTGCATGTGGTTTATGGTCATGCAAGTCGTAGGTGAAGGACGAACACCAGTAACCCATTGCATTGATATAGAGGATTTCGAAAAGAGAAAGGGAGTTCATCACTATGGATGTTGTAAGTTTCCCCTGGACCAAGGAAGGTCGAGATGCAATATGGGGTATGGTAGATCACCTCACCTAGAAGACATGAGAAAGAAAGAGTACTGTCAAGGGACAGATCGGGTAGAACTACATATGAGAGATATGGTTCAACTACACCATCAGGTGAGTACAAATGTTATTGAGTATAACCTAAAGGTTCACTTCTGTGAGGTGGAAGTAGAAACATGAAGAACCCTACGTTAGTACGGTTTATCACCCCTAACTAATGCTTAGTATGATCCAGACTAAAGGGTCTGATGAGAACATATGTGTTCATTCAGGGTGATAGCTAGAGACAGTTCTTGTCCAATGAAAGATGTGATGATAACCACCATAGCCAGTATTAGGATTTAAAGAAGCTCTGTAAGGAAGGTTGTGTCGGTCACCACTTTAGTAAGGTGATGTTGGTGAAAGGACCACGTGATGGTTAGAAAAGGGCCACAGTGTGTGTAGATGAAGTCGCTTTAATCGTGCAATCACTGAAAGGAGCCTAGAGACGATGAGAGTCATGGGAAGATGAAAAGAAGACTGACATGCAGTTCACTGTGGAAAATATGTGACATAAAAATTCGACCCCTCTGAGCTATAGCTAAGAAAGATGAGTCTCTGATACATGGGTCCATTTGAGATGGATTGGTGGAGAAGGTTATGGCTAACCTTACCCCTCAGGATAAAGAAATGTGACATGAGTTCCAAGTGTTCAATTCAGAGCACTATGTGAGGCACCCCGACCATGTGTTGAGAAATGAACCTAGTGAGCCACAAGGGAGGCTGAAATGGCCTGAGTCACTTGTGCAATTTATAGATGCCAGGATGAAAGAACTCAGAGAAAAGAATATGTGATGATAAAGGTTCTTTCGAAGTGCCGTGGGTAAGGTAAAGCCACATAGGCGACAGTGATGGACATGGAAAAGTCTTATCCTGAATTGTTTGTTTGCTTGATAGAATTTTGAGGACAAAATTCCAATAATAGGGGAAGGATGTTACAACCTCAATTTTTGGGTTCAATTGGTGAGAAATGTAATTTCTCATATTAAATATATTTGAACAAATAATGATATAATATGATCGGAATAAATGGATTTTGTTTACAATAGCCTTGATGTTTGTGTTATGGGCTTTATTGGCTATTGGTCCCAAATAACAAGAAAATTCAATTAGTGAATGAATAATTGAATATTTGAGAAAAGAAAAATGTGGAAACCTCTAGAAGGCAAATGCAAAGAGGGATTTCGTGCCTCTTGGGTTCCTTGGGTTCCAAGGAGTCCAAAGTTGCAAAAAGAAAGAAATAAGAAAAGAAAAGATTAATTAAGTATTTCTTTAGTAAGAAAGAAATTGAAAATAATGTTAAAATGTTGGAAATAAGTGGAAAAAGGTATAATTGAGTGATCCTTTGTGGATTTTCGTATCCCAAGGATTCCTAATGATAAAATGAATACCAATGAGGAAAAAAAAGAGAAATAAAGAGAAATCCTCAAAAAGAACTATTTTAATAAGAAATAAACAAGATAATGAGAAATAATGAAGAATGATGCATATAGATGCATCTAGAAGGATAATAAATATTCTAAACCGTGCGGTACTCTTCCTCCGTGCAGTACTCAGAAGTCCGACAGGGTTGTGATCGGAACCTATCCTAGGGAGGTTCTCACATATAACATAGGGGTACTCTTGAATCCATTCCCTGTTTGCCAAGGCGCGGTCAAGCCGTTCATGTAGAAGCCCTTTTTTGTAGGTGAAAGCGTAGCTTGTGCTACCAATATCAGCAAGGCCCGCCTGGGTAATTGCCATGCTGAATCTCGTAGCTTCAGAGACATTGAACCTCTTACTTCCTATCTTCTCATCCGGGTTTAACATACAGTTGAAGTCGCCTATAGTAACCCAAGGCTTATCGATCGATTTGCTGAGTCTAATCAGGTGTTCCCAAAGGACAGGGCGCCCTCCAGGGTTAGGGGAAGCGTAGACGAAGGTACAAAGAGTCTTATTGTTAATACAGCAGTGGATGAAATACTTGTGACTCTCCAGAATCTGGATTTCACAATCGTCATCATTCCAGAGTAACCATATACCGCCTGAAAACTCATTGGCCTCTACTCTATGTGAGCTAGCGAAACCAATGTCCTGGATAGCAGATTGCACCTCCTTGCCCGAGATGCGGGGCTCAAGAATGGAAACCAGCTTCACTTTGTGTTTAACAACCAAATTTTTGATGATTTGCCTAGCTGCCGGCTTTCCGGCACCTCTTATATTCCAAACGATCGTATTAATCATAGAGAGGTTTGGGTGGAAGGAGGGGTTCCTCCGTCAGTAGCCTCAGTCTCCCGCCGCGATCTATTCCTGGTAACATACTGATGTTCTGTTTGTGGACTGCTCGTGTCGAGCTGATGCATCTTCTCTTTTGCTTTCCTTCCTTGCAGAGCAGGTTTTCCGGTTCCATTGTTAGGATTAGATTTATCTGCTGTTGGCCTAACTTCCTCGACTACGATATGGGTAGTTCTGTTAGGTGTAATAGTGTGGATGTCTGTTCTCCCCTCGATGACCTCATTACCTATAGGTCTGACGACGGTGTGCTTTGGATTGGCCTCTGTAGCAGGTTGCGCCTCTTTCTCTGGAATACGATCCTCATTTGTCTTTTTGGTTGACACATCAATGTCTTCGTTTCTTCTTTGCTTCTTCCTCCAGGCTTTGGGTCCACGGGCATCAACAGGATATGCTGGCGCATGTGTTTCTTCACTGGTATTCTCCTTCTCGATGGCTATCCCGTCCTCCTCACTGTCTAAGGCCTGGAACTTGTTGGCCGACGCCCTGGTTTTCTTTGGTTCGTTATTCTGTTGTGGTCTCCGGGCCATCACATTCCTACCATAGTACACCTGCCATTTTTCCCCTTCCTCTAACCATCTAACCCCCGCTTCATCTTCATTCGGTTCTGCGGCGGCCTGATGTGGGTCTGCACTGGAACCCCTACGCCCCATTCCATACTGCTCTATGCAATGCTAAAGAACATATTACCAAATGGGACAACAGGTTGAGGAACGACCAGAACAAAACCAAGCAAACGCTCATCAACGAAATAGCCAATCTACAACGGGGGATGGAAAGGTCATACACTAAAGAACACGACCGGAAGTGCCACAAGCTCGAGAATGAGCTGCAAAACTTCATGCTGAAAGAGGAAGAAAACTGGAAACAGAAGAGCCACATTAACTGGCTTGAGAATGGCGATAGTAACACCAAGTTTTATCATGCTTATGTCAACAATAGACGCAGACTTAATAACATCACTAGCCTTAAAGACAACGAGGGGAACTGGATCTCCAACAGCACTGAGTTGAAATTGCTAATCCTTAATCACTTTGAAAGCATGTTCACCAAAACAAAGCCTCCGAACACTACTACCATGAATGACATTCCTGCTAGGTTCAAAGCTCTCACATCTCGCCAATTGCGCATGTTGGGCGCGGTGACTACTGAGACGGAGATCTGGAAAATTGTTAAACAGGCAAATCCATTCAAGGCAGCAGGGCCCGATGGTACAGATATGCATTTCATCAAGTCGAACTGGAAGACTGTTAAACAGTCCCTGCTCACTTCGATTAGAAGCATGATAAATGGCAATGAGATTCCGAGCACAGTCGCGGATGCAAGCATTGTGCTTATACCAAAAGTGAAACATCCTACTAATTGCAGCCAACTCAGACCGATTATGTTAAATAATGTCTGTCTCAAGCTGGCTTCCAAGGTTATAGTGGGCAGAATCAAAAGATACATGTCTCAGTGGGTTTCTCCGGTGCAGGCGAGCTTCATTCTGGGAAGGTGTATTTCTGACAATATCATCATTGTCCAGGAGATCATACATAACCTGAGGCGCAAAACGAGTGCTCCCTATATGGCCATTAAGGTGGATCTTTCCAAAGCATATGATAGAATGTCATGGAATTTCATCGAGAACACCTTAAATATGATGACCTGGCCTCCACATATTAAATCCTATATCATGAATTCGCTTTCAGCTGGTAACACGAGTATCATTCTCAATGGGGAGTCTCTCCCACCCTTTAAAACCTCCAGAGGTCTCAGACAAGGCGACCCGCTGGCCCCGTACCTGTTTGTTCTGTGCATGGAGCGTCTAACGCAGCTAATCAACCAGGCTGTGGAGGCAAAACAATGGAACCCAATCAAGATCTCTCAACAGGGACCCTACATTTCCCACATCAGTTTCGCCGACGATATTGTCATCTTCGCTAAAGCTTCTCTGGAACAGATGACTATCATAAACCAATGCTTCAAGAGGTTCGAGGCAGCATCGGGCCAGAAAATCTCGATTGAAAAGTCTAAGATTTACTTTGCAAGCTCTGTTAGTAGCGGCACTAGATCAGCTATCTGTAGAACCAGTGGGATCATGGAAACCGACGACCTCGGCAAGTATCTGGGTGTACCCCTTTTGCACAAAAAAGTGAGCAAACACACCTATTCATTCCTTGCTAACAACCTGGAATCTAAGGCAAATGGCTGGACGGCTAGGACTCTATCCTTGGCGGGGCGGATTTGCCTTGCCAAATCGGTGATGACGACCCTCCCAACCTACGTAATGCAAACTGCCACTATTCCCATGTCCATCTGCAGCAAGCTAGATAGAATTACCCGCAATTTTATCTGGGGTGGTTGTCAAAAAGAGAATCATGTCTCCCTAGTTGCATGGAGCAAAGTGACTACTACAATGAGCAATGGAGGACTGGGCATCAAGTCCATGGCCGACTGGAACAAGGCGCTCATCTGGAAGAATGGCTGGAGGTTTCTGAACTACAAAAATTCGCTCTGGGTAGAGGGGATGCAGCACAAATATAAGAACTATAATGAGCACTCTAGCAGGAGGGCGACCCCAGTATGGAGAAGTATATATGAGGGGCTTGACTTCATTAAAGATAATTGCATCAAAACAATTAACAATGGGACTACGACGCTGGTCTGGAAGGACCATTGGGTCCCTGGTTTCAAAGACCTGGGGGCTAACTGTACTCATCCTATTGGCACTGACATTGCCGACCTTACTGTTGATTGCCTAAGAGACCTCAACGGAAATTGGGACAAGGAGTTTCTATCTAGCTACCTCCCTACTGCCTGTGTTAACCGTATCATGGACCTCCCAGTTCCTGCTATGAGCAAGGGAGAAGACACTTGGAGCTGGATGCATAATGACAATGGCGAGTATAATGTATCTGCTGCTTACGACATCATCCGGAATGATAACCAGTACCCCCATAATAAGCTGTGGCACTTAATCTGGAATTTGCAGGTACCAAACAAAATCAGAACCTTTATTTGGTTGGTCGCTCATGAGGCTATTATGACCAATGTCAGACGGAGACAAAGGAAGTTTACAGATTGCTCTATCTGTCCCAGATGCGAAGCCTATGAGGAAGACGCTTTGCATGCCCTTTGGCTATGCCCTAATGCACAGGAAGTTTGGCTCAGACTTAATCTCACCAACCCACCCGATCAGCCATTTATTACCATCCAAGAATGGCTCATGCATCACTTGCAAGTAAAGGGAGATCACCCGGCACAGTTTTCTGTAGCCTGCTGGATTATCTGGAAGACTAGAAATAAGGCAGTGTTCGATACGGTTCCTGTTGGTACAACTAAACAACTTGTTCAGTTCAACGATCTTTGGAATAAAATCCTCACTGCTAGATACAGGAAGGAGTCAGCTAAAAACAACCACGCAGACGAGGATCACGAGAACACAAGCATTCTGGATCATGTCAGAATTTGCTATGTTGACGCTGCTGTTAAAGGAAAGGAGGCTGCTATAGCTGTCGCGTCTCTGGATGAGAACAAGTGCTGGGCTGGTGGGTTTGCTAACCTTGTTCATGTTGAGTCTGTGACTGAAGCTGAATTGCGGGCGATCGAGTTGGCGGTGAGGTCTACGCCCAATTCTGATGATATTAATACTTTCATCGTTACTGATAGTGCTCGAGCCTTGGAAGCTATTGAAGGACATCCACAGAAATTCCCTGCTTTGAACAGCTGGATCCGGTCTATTGAAGATAATATCAACAGAAACCCTAAGATACATATTGTGCATCGGCTAAGGAAACATACAATCCTGGCAGATAACCTAGCCAAACACCACCTAAGACACTTCAAGGAGGGTCGTTCTTATACGAACCCTCCCCTCGACCCTGTGGGTCTACCTACCCCCTTCCCCTTATGTAATGGTAGGAGTCCTACCAAATTTTGCTATGTAGCTGATAATGTTTTAAATATTCGTCTAATGCCTGCTAGAGGAGAGTGGGTTGAATAAGAAGATCTCCTGACTTACCCAAAAAAAAAAAAAGAAGGATAATAAATATCCTTCGAAAAAAATTTCAAAATAATAGAGTTCCTTGGGATCCAAGGAGTCCCAATAAAGAGGAAAGAAAGAGAAAATATTAAATTTACAAAATAAATCAAATAAGAAGATAATATGATGCTCTATTAATGAATTTCATGGTATTGTTGAAGAAAGGGTATTTTCTACTAAAAGGAAATATAATTTCGTGGCTAACAGGTTAAAAGACAAGAATATAGAGTGTAAGGGAGGGGATTTTCATATTTCCAATTACCCATGAAATAAAGCATAACAAAAGGATAATGAGGAGAGAGAAGGATACTTCTCCTAGAAGGAATATGATTCCTTATGGAAAAGGACTCATTGAGTCGAGTATAAGACGATCTAGGGCTTCATTTCTCACCCCTATATAAGGGGTAGAGCCCTAGTTCTAAGGGAAAGAGAATCCCACGTTTGTCTAACCTCTTCTCCTTCTTCTTCCATGCTAACCCTAACCAAGTGAGCACATGGCGGTTTAAGGGACTTTCGCGGCTGCGACACGATCTTGGTGGAGGCACGAAGCTGCTCCTAGGATCAAGGGTGGTTTTCCACCTTTCCCAAGACACCACCATCGCACAGCAACCTGCAGCACGGCTGCCAGGCCAGCCGTAGATGACAGGCTCGGCCAGCATAGGCCAGCCACCCTGGCTGCGTGAAAGGGGCACCATCAGGTGTGTGGGAGCATGGCAGAGGGAGGCGGAGGCTGGAGGACCATCGCCGGCACCCTGGAGACCAAGGATGGAGAAGGAAAGCTCCCCTGAGTCACTGCAGGCGGCGACCTAGGGTTGCTCGCGAGGTAGGAGAAGCACGGGCAATTTTTGACAAATATACCCTCCACGAGATACAATGTCTTTTCGAAATTTTTTCCATCGCGTGAGCTTTGCATGGAAACAACCATGTGGCGCTCTCTGATTGACCAAGTAAGTGAAACTTTGCTAAATTCATAATTAAATATTCGTAACTCCGATTAGGACAAGTAATATATGAATTTTGATCAGGAGAACGAAAGGAATCAATAAAAATAATATTAAAGATTGATTCCGTTCCTAATTACAAAAGTACTATAAGTTAATGAAAAGTGCATTAAAGTTAAGTTAAAAACTCTATTTGTGATTAAAGGTTGAATCTAGTATGTCTAATGGGTTAATTTAAGTATTAATAACTTGTTGAATGGTAATGTTAGATTCGAACGTGATCTAGATGTGAAATTGCATGATTTAGGGTTTTTACCCCATATGAGAATGATTAAGTATTTAGAAACCCTAATTTATGGTCAAAGAGGATAAGATCATATTTAATTTGAAAATATGTTGTTATATGATGGTTCTAATCTATTTCGAGCATTATAGTCCTTAATTCTAGATAAATACCCTAAATGTAGTAATTAGGGTTTTCTCATGAATAAAAGGTAGAATTAATGGCAAATCGAGTTCATATGTTAATTAGACCATAATGAACTTTGAATTGATGATAAAGGCATATAATGATCTTGTCATGAATTAAAAGGATAAAAATAGTAGATTTAATGTAAAAGACGCTTAGTGAAATTTATTAATGGTTAATGGTGCCTTTAAATCCGAAAATAGGATTATATGTTGTTAAGATAACCTTAATATTGAAGAATAGATGAGATAATTATGGTTTACGAGTAATAGCATAAAATTAGGGTTTAATATGGTAAAAGATGAAGGGAAACCCTAATTACAAAATCAAACCCTAAAATGGATACATAAACCCTAGAAAGTGAATCCAAGTCACTAAAGTAGATTCTTGATAAAGTGTGTAATAAATAGAGTACATATTCTTTTCAGGAATTATGTGATTGTTGAATTTCCTACTTGGATTGCTTTCTTGGTTGGATTTGCTTAATACTTGTGAAATCATCAAATCAAGAATGTGGTTACGCTTATGATTATGCCGACTAGTTTTCTGGGGATTTTATCGACGTTTCGCTCATGGCTTGAAATAACTGTTGGATGCTTTTATTTCATGCAACTATAGAGTGACTATGACTATCACTATAAATATACATGTATAACTGGATAGATCCGGGTCCACCTCTGTTACCTGTAAAGGCTAAAAAGGGGTAACCTAGAGTAAGATTTCGGTTATCGTGGGTTAGAAATTGGGCTACCAAGTGTAGTGCCATGAGACCCATTATCCTTCCATGAGTTAAGGAGTGGGCTACTTATGAGTAGTGCCATGTGACTCAACCCTAGAAACTGGTTCACCTATAGGTGGGACCATGAGGGGTTTAATGGGGATCTACCATAAGGAAGGTAGTATCCAAGTCCACTGCAGGGATAGCACAGATGATAGGGTACTCATGGATTGCTGAGTTATATTTAAACTGTAATCTTGATTGTTAAATGATTAATTGAATGACTACATTGTTAACATATTTGCATGATTATTGTTTCCCCCACATACCAGCTTCGGCTGACCGACGTTTTGTTTGTCGGCGTTTTAGGTACAAGACAAAAGAACAAACAGTAAATCGTCATATTGTGAAATACATGAAGTAAAATACAAGGCGGATTAGTTAGAGTAGAATCCTTAAGTGGATAGAAGTTTAGAGATGCAAGTTTTAAAAAAAAAGTATGCAAAAGTTTATTTTCTTACAACTTTTCAGTTTAGTCTGTTAAAATTTAATCATTGTTCTTGGTTAATTTCCGAACCTTTGATTTGGAAATTATAGGTGCGGCTTCGACCTCTCGATCTCTCTTAATTGGGGGTTACCGGAAGGTGGGGTTGTAACATGTAAGAATTGAGGTAACATTAAAAGTGACTTAAAACTCAAGAGATTACATGCAAGAAGAGTAAAATCACATATGTTGGGTACGATTCCTTAGATCCATGTATGACCATCCCTAAGGGGCATGAGGGAAAGTCACTAGGAAGTGATAAGTAAAATGGGACCAGGCCCAGAGGGGAAGGTCACCATAGACCCAATTAAGGGAAAGAAGAAAACTATATATGCTTAAGGGATGAAGGAGATTCAGGTACAAGAACGTTGAAGGATATATTTTTCTTATTAGAGTAACCACACGCAAATTGTGTGATGACATAAAATAAAGTTAAGACATATCAATAGAAACCTAAGTCAATCCTAAGGTCAAGTAGGGATGAGACCAATTGGAGTAGGAGTTGATTGTTCCCTGAATGCACAAGACCATGTGGTCGGTAGGTAACAAATATGTTTTCTAGAGGCCCATGGGTGAGGAATTTGGCCACCTTCATTAGTTAATGGGGCCCAAGGGGTAAATATGAGAGGAAATTCCTAGATGAATAAGAGTGAGAATAATCCCAAAAGTAACGACACCCTAGAGACCTTAAGGAATGACTAAGGATCATAAATAGGAGTTATGATAAGACTCAAAGGTTTTGAGGAAAGCTTTCCTACATGTGTGCATAGAATTAAGGAATTTGTGGTATGTCGAGAATGACAACATATATATGAAATTAAAATAGTAACATGTGATGCATCGTCTCTACTCTTAAAATGGGATGAGCTTTGTATTTGGACTGCTACTAAATACTTAATTCATCTTATTATGAGTGTGAGAGGTGTGACATACACATGCCATATTAAAAATGGATATGCAATGAGAAATAAATATTTAAGTTGAAACCCTTTTATAATAACTAAGTATTTGAGGAAATACCACACCTTTAGGAGAGAATATGGAATAAATGGTTTGAAAGTTTTAAGGTAATCACAAAATTAAAATCTCAAATAAGGACTAATTATCAATTGGAATTGAATTCTATAGGTATAAGATTTGAATATGAGGATCAAAATAATGAATGCACGAATTGATGTACCAAATATAGGTAAATCAAGCCTGACTTGTTGACCAAAATTGTAACAACCCAGTTAGATGACCCAAAGTTCGATGAGATGAAGGATTTGATAGAGAAGAATCAGACACATCCCTCGATGGATGTGAATCGTGGAATTCAATATGAAAGTTGCATTTGAGCATTCCCCCTTGAAGAATCATAGCTTGCAAGAAGCTCATGGTTCTATGTATACATACACCCTAGCACCACCATGATGTCTTAAGACTTATAGCATTATTTCAGGTGGCCTAGAATGAATAAGGCCTAGTCGAATATGTATCCAATTTCCTCAACTACTAGATGATGAAGGCTGAACACCAACGACCCGGTGGGTTACTACAACCAATTAAAATTCTTGAGAGGAAATGGGACTAAAACACTATAAATTTTGTGATGGGTCTCCCCAAGACGAAGAAAGGCCATGATGTAATATAGGTTGTGGGGGATCACCTAACCAAGTTAGCACTTTTCCTTGCCTTAAATATGATTGCTAAGGTGTCAGATCCAGATAAACTATATATTAGAGGAATAGTTCATCTGCATGGTGTTTCAAGTTCTATTAACTCTGATCGTAACCCTAAGTTCAATTTGTTGTTATGGTGGCAAGTGCATGAGAAACTCGGTACGAGGTTGAAATTTAGCACAACCTATCCCTTAGATTGATGGAAAGTCAGAAAGGATGATTCAGAGCTTGGAGGATTTGTTGAAAGCATGTGTTCTTGATTGGGGTGGATCATGGGAGAAGTACTTTCCCTTAGATGAGTTTTCCTATAATAATAGTTACCATGCCAGTATCCAGATGCCTCTGTGTGCAACTCTTTATGGGAGGATGTGTGGGTCACCGGTTCACTAGGATGATGTTAGTGAAATGACCTTGCTGAGGTCAGAGGAACGACAATTATATGTTCTTTGATCAAGCAGGGTCCAAAGAGAGCCTAGGATCGACAAGAGTCTTATGATGATGTAAAGTGGACTGAATTATGCTTCATTGTGGGTGAACATGTTTTATGAAAATTTGATCACTCTGAGCTATAGCTAAGAACATAGGAAAGTTGAGTCTCCGATATGTGCATATGTTTGAGAATTTAGAACAGATTGGTGAATCTTCTTATCGTATAGCCTTACCCTCCTCAGTAAAGTATGATGCATGATGTGTTCCATGTGTCCAATCTGAAGCACTCTGTGAAGGATCCTAGCCATGTGGTGAGCATTGTGCCTATTGAACTCCAATGGAGGTTGGCATACCTTAAGCCACCCATGAGGGTATTGGATACCAAGGTGAAAGAGCTTAGGAATAAAAAAGATAGATATGGTAAAGGTTATTTGAAAGCAACATTGAGAGGATGAAGCAACTTGGGACATAAAGATGGACATGGAAATTTTTTATACTAAATTGTTTGTACGATTAATCAAAATTTGAGGATAAAATTCCTATAAGAGGGGAAGGATGTTATAACCTCATTTTAACTTGTATTTTACTCATTTGAATTGCCACACTTTGAATAAAAGAGACATATTTGAAATGTGTCTGCATTGTTTTAAAAGAAAGGTTTCCCCGTGAAAATTTCTCTTAGTTGTTGATTTCATGATTTATATGGTAGGAAAATACTGGCATAGATATGGTAGCTGAAACAAAAATTTATCTATCCCTATTACCCAGAATAGCAAGATTGCATCAACAAGTATGTAAAGGGAATGATGGTTTAACAAGTTCATACTTGGTCTTGGAGCAAGTCTAGTGATTATAACTCATTGTGATAGTGCAACTGTGACAAAGTAGATTTTCTCCTATTTGTGCATAATTACTCTTGCTACTTTAAGTCCTCACTGTTTATGTCTCCTTTGACTTCATAACTCTATAATGTCCACCAAAGTCAAAGATTCCACATTTTGAGTCAATATGATACACATATATGCATGAAATGTTAGTGTTGTTATACCCTTGAACCCTTTGATTAAATTCTTGATCATACGTGCTTATTTTGATTTGATATTTTTCACACTTATTCTAGACCCTATTATGAAGATATGGTCCAAATTTGAGATCATTTTGGAATTCCTAGGATTTTATATGAAATTTCTAATATATACCCTTGTTCTAGAACAAATTTCCTTTTGTTGCTTGTTGGGCCAGGCCCATTTAGTCGCTTGGGCACATCCCCGATCTGACCCGGCCCCAATGCCTTTGAACCGGGGATCAAATCCCCTTGAATCGGCCGCTGGTCAGATACGAAATGGGCTATGAGCCCTGACTCAACTCACCCCATTGTGCGACCCAGCAGCTGTTGGATCTTGATCCAACGGTGCTGGGGTCATCTTCTAGCTCACGCCCAAGATGGCAGGTCGGCCCAACCTGGCGAGAACCAAGCCAAGGAAACACCCGATGAACCCCCCCTCTGGATTCGATTTAATGCCAAAACTCTTCCTCTCTCTCTCTCGAACGTTCCACACACTTTTCGTGCGAAACCGTGGCATGAGGGCCAAGGGAGCCTGCCGCCACCTTAAGGTGCACCGCCCCCCTTTGGGAAGCCCTAAACCTAGCCCTGATATCCCATGAAAAACCCATACCCACGTTCGGTTTGCTCCCACAAACCCTGGCGACGCCTTTCCTTTCCCCCACTCGAATCTCTCCTCGTATCCCTCTTTTTCTACGGTGAGCTCTGCCGCGGCGCCGTCACTGTGCGGGTCTATCTCGTTTCCAACTGTTGCGAGGGGCCTAGGGACGTTAGAGCCATTAGATCCCAGCTTTGCCTTAACCAGGATCGATCAGAGGGCCACGAAGAGCCGGCTCCACTCACAACCCTATGGACCAGTCAAGCCCAGGCGGCCATAGAAAGCGTGCCACGTCGACCCGGGGTCCCGTTGTGATCGGGTGTGCGTGCAATCTTGGGAGGCGATGCCGACCCTTGATCCTGGAGCTGACGGTCGAGATCCTTGCAAATCAAGGGTATGTTGCTTGGTTTCTCTAAAGTTGACTTATAACCTTCTAAAATCGATAGCTCCCAATTCCTTTGGCCAAAAGTAACAATCCAATATACCAAATTGATCGTCTCGAAAAGATCTATCGCCTAGGAATATTTTCACGACCTGATTATCCTCCTAGTTCTCCTGTTTTGCTAAAATAGGATCTTTGACTATGATGACCAATGTAATGCATCCTTATGATAAATCTTGAATCTTAAATACACTTGTACCTTCTTGCTTATCAAATCAGTAAATGTTGTACACCTTTGAACTACATGGGATCCCTAATCACCCCTATTGCTCAATATTAACTCCCATTTGCACTATGTGACTTGCCCTTGGACTTTAATGTATGATCTTGATCAAAGTTGTTATGTTTCATGAATATGATTCATGTATATATATATATATATATATATATATATATATATATATATATATATATATATATATTACTGATCTAATCTTGAATCTTGTCTAAATCTTTTGTTTTGATGATCATGACCTTGGTTGCTCTTTTGTGAGTCTTGTAACCCCTTTTATGTGTACAAATGTCATGAGTCTTGAAATAAGCATATGAGCTGCATGGAACGCCATAATGGCATGTAACACGAACCCCACCATCATCATGACCTCTATGTATGAGATCATTTAATGTACCAATAAGCAACTTGTAACCAAACTTGGCCAAAACCCTAAAATGCACCTAATTAGGGTTAATGATGAGAATCTAATGTGTATATGCAATCTTGTTGTAAATCACGTTTGTCATGTGGCTAGATGATGAAGGATAAGTTAGGTTATGAATCTCAGAATCAGGTATGGGCCTTATATAGTTATATGACTACCACTTTCTTGCTTGAAAAGACATATTGTATACTTGTTTGTCTATTTTCTCAAATATTTCCATGTAGTATTGCTATGTCTTACTCGATGTTTGCCTCGTCAGTTTTATAACTCGAACACATATATAGATAGAACTCCATTATAATATTGATTGATAAAGGGTTAGCTCTGGGCTACGGCGTTGAGGTCCCTCCCGTATAAAAGGGTTAGCTAAGCTTGAGCACCCTTATGGACCCTTCCGACGGGAAGATGGTCAAAGGCCTTAAACATGCTTGATATTGTTGGTATAATGGAGTGAAATGACATAAAATATGGTTTCAAATTTGTTAAATAGTTAGCATGATTATTCTTTTTCATTTAGTCTTGAAATATTTTCAAAATTATGCAAAGCTTATACATATATGTATCTTTCTGCCCCATACTCAACACCTCGTGTGTTGACCCATTTCTCGTATTTTGTTTTTCGGTTCAGAGATGGCTAGAAGGTTGATGGGCTTGGTGAGATATGCTAGGTGTACTTGTTGTGAGATCCAGATTTAGTGCACATGAATGACTTGTACCTTGACTATGGAAATATGTAATTGAATTCATGAATATAATGGATTTTGTATAATTTATACTTGTTGAATGTTGAGACTGTGCTGGTGCCTTTATCTTGTTATCTATCCATGTGTGCTAAGCTTTACGCTTCCGCATGTTACCTTTGGTATACGTTTGGTTCATGGGACTGGGATTCCGGTTCCGTGACAGCAACACTCTAAGTTGCACTTAGACGGTGTCTGTGCTTCTCTTGCTCTGCACCACAGACTACAAACTGGCATTGTCCTCCTGGAAGAAGACAAGATCATCCTCGCCTCTAGAGAAGTCCATACAGACCACCTAGAACTCATGTTGTTCTAGTAGAACAGACAGGAAGGAGTTGTCCCTCCTATTGATGTACTAGTCATCAACTTCCTCTGGCACAATTGTTTCTCCCTTGCTATCCTTCCCTTTGGAAGATAGGACTTGCTCATGCTCTATATTGGTTACCACAACAAAGGAGGATTACAATTGTTAGAGGCAACTGAGTTGTGTTCTGAGAAGCCCCCAATACCCCTCTATTTATCGAATGGGTTAGGGTATGCGTTCCCAATCCATGCAAGAGTGGAAGGGACTAGAAGATCATGAATTTTTGCAACCTACGAGCATCAAACCGGTCGTTCGCAATCGAGCCGATCAGTTCGTGCACTGATCATGTCATTTCTCCATGTTTCCAATTGCATATGAATTGAAAATTCATTTCCAATTAATGTTCAACATTAATTCCATGTACCAATCAAATTGAACAAGTGAAATGATCAACTATTCTCTCAAATTGGGAAAATCACCAGAAGCTTCGGTTGGCATGACTGAGCCAATGAATTCACTAGGTGAACAGTCATCTCACCAAACATGAGCTGATCAACTAATCTAGTAAGATGATCCAATGGCATGACTCATGTACAATTCATCCAATTCAATTTGTAATCAACCTGACACTCCAAATGGTCATCTCAATACTTGAACCGATCAGTTGGTAGATCATTCAACTGATTTGTTGCTCGAATTGAATACCTAAACACTTTAGTAATCAATCCAATTATCATTAATGATTAAAATCCTCTTCTAGATGACTTCCTATGTGTGTGACACTATAGGTTCCATATAACATTGGCGGTGAATATCCATAACCAGCTTATGACATCACAAGCAAAGAGTGGTGCCTAGTCACACATCAGTGCTACCCAAGTGAATGGATAGTTGGAGAACAACTTCAACCTACAATCTTTGTAAGGTATTGTAGTGATTATATAATTCATTTTTCTATAATATTTGGAATGAACTTGAGGAATGGAAATACCATCCTCTCACTGTTCAATCCATGTTCCTTGAACCTAGAGCAGATTATCTGTGATATATGTGACCTCAATATCATATATTGATTCACATGTGCATTCACATGCTTTTCTTAGTCTCACTTATCATATGACCAAGATATCAAACTCCAGTAGGAGGGACAAATCCCATCTACATCACTAACAATCATTCCCCATGTGTCACAGCTGCCCAATAATCACCTTTATGGAAATCCTTATTCAGGGTTACTTTTGACGATGTCAAAGTATATCAAACTACATGTGATGAGTGTGATGATTTCAGGTCTAAGAACCACAATCACCACCTTCTCTATGAGAGATGACTATGACCACCAAGTATGGTTTCTGTGTGTCACACTCAAGGTCGGTCTATCTGATACAATGTTCTCTAATAAGTATATGTGTGCTTATTTTTATATACCATATCATGACTAATGGGATTCTATCATCAACCATCACATATACTCCAGTCTTATGTATTATTGTTATCGATTTGCCTTCCACATTAACAAACGACTAGGAAGATAATAAAAATGTACATACTATTAGCATATGTATGATCTCATTTTTCAAGTCATGTACTTGAAGACATACGTCATTGAGTAATTGTCTTTTTAGACATTTACAATGTTTCCTCATTATCTCATAACTTAGTGAAACAATATGAATTCAAAGCTTGCCTTTATTCATATTAATAAAACCCTTTATGTTATATTCCATCACAATCATCACATGATTGGCTCTCTAGGCCTACCATACCAACATACTCCCACTTGAACTTAGAGCCAATCACCCATGAATCCTATTCTTAGTTATTTAAACATGTCCACCATGTTTCTACTACACAAGTGCTAATGCAGCGAGTTAGAAGCATTTTGCTATAGTCAATATATTGCATGTTCCTCATCTCTTCAATGTAAGATTTCTAGTATCATACATCACAACCCGTAATATGGTATCTGATATTACTTGCCAAACCAGGAGCTCCATTGTTGTCACACCATCTCTATTGTGTCATCAATGGTTGGAACATCTCCAATTTGACGAACTGGACTTTTAGAGTATTTAAATATATAATGACTTCATTCTAGTCCTTGAATGGAGATTTGATTAAATGAAGATACATTAGTTTGTTTGAAAAAAGTTGGAAGTCATTTGATGTTGATACCATAATTAAGATCCTGAAGTGTATGTCTTTCGAGGTGTTTAATTTATTGGTCAAATATTGATATTATGGTACCAAAGTTGGATGGTATGTATCTTGGATGATAATAAAGTCATTATTAAAGTTTCATTAGGCTTTAACACTCATAGATTAAGCTATCTAGATTTCAATTAAAGGTAAATGAATAATGCACTTGGGGTCAATGTTTCATATTTAGAAACATATGTTTTGATCTTGTAGATGTGTCATGTGCCCTTGGGGCAATTGACAATGTGGTCTGAGGATGCCACAGATCAGGCTTTTATAGCTCTTAGATCTAGCAAAGAGGATGGCATAAACCCTCCTTTTACCTCTGATCAAAACACAGAATGTGGGGGGATGATAATTCAGATTGCAAGGATCACCACCATGTACATGATCGTGGGTGATACACAATGTCATGCCTCCAGTGTATCTCTGTTTGTCATGACGGTTTGTATAACCCATCATTTTAGGCCAATCATCAGCCACATAGAGAAAATGAAGAAGACACCAGTGCAACATCTACATAGTAACTTGAAGAACATGGTGGGAGAAGGAATCAGAAGTAGGGTAGTTAAAGAAGAAGATGGAGAGAAAAAAAGGAAGAACGAGTCCAGAGGAGAAGAATACAAGCTTTCTTAGTGTTTTCAATGTGAAGAAATGAAGTGTTGGGGCAGACTGACATACCTCCCAACTGTAATTGGAGGGCCTCACAGAGTTGAAGGAGGTGTTGCAATGCTTTAGATGTGAGTAGGAACTGACGGAGGTGTTTTTCCTCTTTTATCTTCTCTATCGAAAATAAGCGACGACAAGCTCCCCAAACTGCCAAGAGGATCCACTAGAAGCAAAGCCAAGTGGTTGGTGGCATGGAGGGAGAGAGGTCAAATCTCAAAATAGATCAAGCCTTTCAGTATGAGCATTGGAGGCTAACCAATTTCTCATTGGAGTCATCCGTTGTGGCGGTGGCCTGTAGAACAGATACATAGGAAAGTGTTGCGGACTTGGAGATCATGTAGCTGTGGAGAGCTAGAAGGCGGCATAGAGGAACATGCTAGTAGAGACTTGTGGTGATAAGGAGGTTTTATGCCAACCACATGATGGAGAGAAGATTGATGGCAATTCCAAGGAGTGATGCACGCAACGTCGGGCAGAGAACGACGTGAAGGGTGTCAGTCTCGTGTGGAACCAAAAAGAGGAGAGGGCAGATCAACCCAAAACTAAGGCAGACTGAGCGGAGCCCTTAAATCACCTTATCAACCAACAAATAGGAGGTGTCCTTGGTGGCCATGTCGTGGTCCCTGACTAGCCATAAAACATAAAATATTTATAAATACTCAAATCTTAGATAATCATTAGAAATTAGCATGAATGTCTGAAAAATACAAACAAGGTACCAAAATGTTTAGAAAAATGAGTAGAACAACAAGGAAGAATAATATCAGTCTTTTGACATTTAAATATTAGAGTTATCATATAATATGTCATACACTTGTCTCTTTTGTAATAAATATCAAATAATGACCTAAAATTATGGAAATGCATTAGTTGATTTAAATTGTGATATATAATCCATCTGATGTTAGATATGATGATGTTTGAACATGAAATCATGTAATTTGCTTCATGTGGCTAACTAGGACTAATAATCCTATAATATGCAATAATTAAAAACATGCTCAAGAAACCCTAGAAATTATAGAGTAAGCTCAAATCAGTAATTGGAAGTTAATATGTAATTCACAGATCATGATGATTCACATAATTCATGGCATACAATGATGGTTGCTCTAAATGTTATAGCAAGCCCTAATATGCTTAATTAATATGATATAGGGTTAATACACACAAAATTATATGGAAACTAATGGTCATATAATTGATTCTAATCTAGAATATGATATCAGTAAGATAATTCCAAGAGATGCATGTAAGTGAAAATGTGAATATCTTAATGAACAAATCTAAACCCTAAAATGGACATACTAGGGTTAAGATGATGATAACATGATACTGATATTTTATTTTGCCTTTATCAGGAATTGACCAAGAGTGGAGTTGATATCAACAATATATGACGATTAGAATATCTCAGTTTAAGGTACGCTTTACCTCTTACTTGGCATATTATACAATATGGTTGTATTATGTGCGTTCAAATACTTGGAATATGCTATTGGATGAGATGATTGTTCTTGTATGATATCATGCTTGATTTTCCATACTTATAGTTATGAAATATCAAACATAATATATATGTTCTAGTATATCCAAGCACTTCAACTCTTTGGTAGTAAAGTACTAGAAAGTAAAGTACTTCAACTCGTTGGTAGTAAAGTACTTGGAAGTGATCCAACTCTTTGGTAGTAGATCACATTTTGAATGATCCAACTCTTTGTTAGTATATTATAAAGGCCATAATGCATTCAAATCTCAGGTAGTAAATGCATGGATGATATAATGGAAAATATGCCTAAATGACACGTTCTATGTTGTTAATAATTTTTTTTTCATGTATGCCTTTTGTTATATTTTTTATTACTATCAAGTTCTAGTTTTATCTTATTGCCAAGTCTTAGTAACGAGAGGTATACAAAAAGACACATAGGCATACTTAGTACAATATTTTAGAATATTGTGCTGACGTGTACCCCATGTAATCTCTATTTTAGGTATGTGGGCATATGACCTTGAAGATCAAGATAGTTGAGAGTTGTGTGGTGAGATGATGTATAGGTAAACCATTTTCTTAAGATCCTATTGTTTAGTGGTAGTACATGCATATGTAAAAGTTAATTGTTCTATATGTAATCCCAATGTTGTAATAGTTCATTTTGTAATTTTATGTTGAATGGTGAATATGTTTTGTATGGTTTTGTTCTTGTTCATGTGCATGTGCTACTGTTGTTTGCTTCTGACTTCCTTCATTTTTCTTATTCTTGGTCTATTGTGTGAGTCTGAATTCAGATTTTCACTGAGGTGAAGGTTATACGTGATACATCACATTAAATTTTACAAAATTTGGGGATGTCACATTCAAGTTCATCCATATCAACTTCTAGATCAATATAGTATCCTCTTCTGTGTTCATAACACCATGATTCTTGACTTCTATTGTATAATAGAATTAATGGTTTGCAGTTCGGAACTCTTTCAACTTAGAACTCTTTTCTCAAAATGAAACATATTTTAAATTATGATCAATTTTGTCATTTCGAAAGCTTGCATCGGTGTAAACCTTTACACCCAACTCTTCCTCATTACTTTAATCTAGAAACCAATGATTTTATACTTCTCAAGATAGATCCAATGGCATCTATCTGTGTGTCCCTATTCTTCAGAAGAACTAGGATACTAGGCTCTTGAAAGACTAACTCCATGGAACATAGACAAATTTTCTCTCATTGAGTCTTGCATGTTGAGCATCTTACCAATGTATGTGCTTTTACTTAGGTCAAGAGGCTTTCAAGATCTATATCTATAGACCTCGATCCCTATCACATAGGATGCTTTTCCTAAACCCTTCATATAGAAGGTACTTTCCTTGTTATGTTTTAACATTTGTAGGATAAAGACATTACTCCCCATCATTATGTGGAATATTAAATTTGCTCGCACTAAATATTTGTAATCACAGATTCCATCTTCATTTTGACTCAAGTCAAATCCTTTGACGGACTTGTCAAATAGAAGATTCTAGATCTGAGATGCTCGCTTCAATGCAAAGATTGACATTTGTAGCTTATAGACTTTATTTGCATTATTGGATTTATAAAACAATTAGGTTGTGTCACATACACGTCCTCTTAATTATTCTAAATAAGGAATGCAATTTTAACATCCGTATGCCAAATGTCATGGTCTGCAAGCATGATCCAGATGGATTTAACCATGGTAACTAGTTAAAGGCTTCATCACGTTCAACATATTGAACTAGTTTAAAACTCATTGCAACCAATCTACCCTTCCATGTTGGTCTTCTTATAAAGAACCAAATGCACCCTATGGGTTTTACCCCTTCAGGTGGATCCAATAAGTTCATACCTTGTTGGTTTACATGGAGTCCATCATAGATCTCATGGCCTCAAGCCAATTTTTCAGAATCAGGTTCCTCAATAGTTTCTAGGTAGGTAGTTGATTCATCACTATGATTAACTTACCGCCTTCTTGAATTATAAGATATCATAATCTTTCAAACTCAAGGAATTCTACTAAAACTATTAGTTATGTGTTTACATAAGGAACTTGAGATTCCAAAACAGTTTGTGATTTTCCTTGTTCCTCGTTGTACCTATTTTTCAAACATTTCGAGTTCTACTTTTACTCCTACTGATTCCTTTGGAACTAATTTCCATTTAGGAATTCAGCCATCCGAGTAACAAACATTTTGTTGTGGGGCTGGAATATAAGTAGTATTTAACAAGATAACATTCATGTAATTTGTGGATAAAGCCTTTTAAGAAACTATTTTATTATTCAAGCTTTCAATCCCAATCACTACAAAAGACTCATCGGGACACTTCCCATGCCATATCTCATATGGTATTTTTTTGAACCATTTAAATGGTACATTGTTTATACATGTGTGCAAAAGAAATTGTAAGATTAGATTGATTTTATTGACAATCTCACCATGACTTAACAGGGTGTAATACCTTCGTTCTGACACATCAGTATGTTTTAGGTAGAGTTCATTTTGATACACTATGATGATCTCCCAGAAGGTCCTCAAACTTGTATTTCAACATAAATCATACCGAGGCATCTTAATACTTTTACCATGTTAGTTACATACTTTATTTATGATCTCCTTGAACACTTAAAGAGATCTAAACTTGTATTTCATTAAATACAAATTTCAATATCAACTGATCGTATCAGTAAATATGATGAGGTACTTGGAACTACCTTTAGTGTTCATTCTAAAAGGTCTACTTACATTAGTATATACTAGTCCTAATAGAATATTTGATCTCCCACTACATCTAGTGAAGATGCTTTTTTCATATTGCCCAACAAATAAGACATGCATGTCTCTATTGGTTCAATAACCAAAAGAGTCTAGATAACCATCATATGGATTCTAGAAATGTATTTCTCATTTATGCGCTCTAGATGACAGTGCTATAGATATTCAATGTTTGAGTTATCAAGTCATGTGAAGCACTTAAAGGATTGGTTCATTGGTTATGGTAATAAGGAAGAGTTGCATGTAAAGGGTTACACCCATGCAAGCTTCCAAACTGATAAAATGATCGCAATAGTTTTGACATTAAATGAGAATTGTAAGCTAGAAAGGGTTCTAAGATAATGACAGTTGTCCTAATTGACAAAAGAAGCTGAGTATCTCTGTGTTATAAGAACAATAGAGGTTACTCTATGGATAAAGAATTTCATATGGGTGAACTTGTGTGAGGTTCCAAACCATTGATGAAAACAATGGAGCTAATAGTTAGGATGGGAATCTCGGATAGCATACTATGGACCTTCCATCTCATACGAGTAGTCGTACAGCGAAGAGATGTGAAAATGGCAAAATATTAACTTAAGGCAAATGTTGCTAAACTAGCTATAAAAGTAGTTGCACAGCAGAAGCATGAAGGTCATGTTAGGTCACCCATGATGAGATCCATTGGTGATTGGATCTAAGTATAAGTGGGAGTCTGTAGTCTATTGGTAGGTATGCCCAGAGTGCCAATCATTTGGTGATTGGGATATGACATTAGATACCTGATTTGTTAATAATAAAGGCAAGCTTCTAATTTATTTTGCATGCTCAATTATGAGATAATGAATTACATAACAAATGTCTGAAGAATGATAATACTCAATGACGTATGTCTTCAAGTACGTGACTTGGAAGAATGAGATCATATAGATGTTAAGAGTGTATACATTCTCATTATGTCCCTGATCGGTTGTTATTGTGGAAGGTAGATAGACAACAATAACACATAAGATTAGAATATGTGTTTGTTGATAACTAAATCTCATTAGTCATGGTATGGCAATATCAAACCAAGCACACAGATACATGTTAGGGAACAATATATCGGACAGACCCACCATGAGACTGACATATGGAAGCCATCATCATAGAATTCAAAGTTAGGTCTCACAGTGACGATGCTGGTTGTGGTTCTCAGACATGAAATCACTGCACTCGTCATGTGTCATTGGGTACACTTTGACGTCATCAAACACAATCTTGAAACTTGGATTGTTATAATGGCAATGATTGGGTGATTTTGACACATGGGGATTGACTGTGAGTGATAGATATGGGATTTGTCCCTCCTATAGGAGTTTGATATCCAAGGCCTCTTGATTAGCGAGATTGAGAAAAGTATGGTCATACACATGTGAGTCAATATGTAATATTGAGCTTACATATATCTCATGCAGTTTTCTCTGGTTCAAGGAACAAGATTAAATAATAATGAGGATGACTGCTCCATGCCTCTTGTTCAATCTGGATATCAGTGATAAAGGAACTATACAAATGATGTAACACCATACACATATTGTAAGTTGAAGTTGCTCCCCAAATTTCCATTCACTTGGGTAGTAATGATGTTTGACTAGGCACCACTCTTTACTTGTGATGTCAAAAGCTAGTTATGGACATTCACTGCCAACATGATATGGGACCTATAGGGTAACACACATAGGAACTCATCTAGAAGTGGAGTGTGATCTTGAATGATAATTGAATTAAGTACTAAAGCGTTTATGTACTCAATTCACACAATAGATTGAAAGATTGGCTGACAGAACTGCCAAACGACCATCTCATAGGGTGAGACGGTCGTTTGGGCAGCCAGATGGGCGTCTCAAGTGTTGAGACGACCGTTTGGATTGTCAGGTAGATCAGAAATCGAATTGGTTTAGTTCCGCCCTATGAACCGGCCGGTTCAAGATGTTGAATCGTTCGGCTCGACTCAAACTTACCAGACGACCATCTGGGTGAGTGAGACGGGCGTCTCACTTGTGTGAGACGGCCTGGTTGGGACAAACGAAAGTTATGGAGTTTTTCCAAACTCGTTTCAATTGTGCATACTTGGGGTGCAAGTAAATTAATGTATGAGATTAATTAGGAAATGATTTGGTGATTCATATATGACTGAGAGAGCAGGAAACGAACGTCTCTCGTCCTAGACGACCATTTCACTTAGGGTCTGACTGGTTTGGTGTAAAATGTCCTGAAAATATTGGAAGTCAAGTTCCCTTTGTAATTTTACTTGACTGGTTTGGTGTAAGTCCCGAAATTGAGTTTACTAGTTTTCCTTGTACTTCCAGCAATATATATAGGTTGAAGTTTTGGACTTTCGAAAGAAATCCGTCTGAAAATGAGTTACGGTGCGGTTTCATCTTTCCCTCTTCGCGCGACCTGAGAAGACCAAACGGCACGGCATCGTCTCCGGCCTGTTCATCTTGCCCTCTTCGCGCGACCTGAGAAGACCAAACGCCACGGCATCGTCTCCGGCCTGATGCGTGACCACGATTTCTCATCGGCATGATGTTGAACGGGACCTATTCCCAGGCAAACAAGAGCGAGCACATCAGCCCTTTATTTGATTCCTAAAACCTGCGCCGACGCCCTGTCATCTATTTCTCTATTCACGTTTTGAGGAGCTCCAAAGATTAGACGACGATATCTTTTGCTATTGTGTTTTTTAGACTTGTCGGAGGATTAGATATGAATGGAGACCTAGAACTGAACGGCCTACTAGTGTTTAAATGGACACTGACGAAGGTTTAGAACTATGGAAACCTGCTTCAGATATTAATTGGCGATTGATAGGAGAAGCATGTTTCCAGATTATCATCTATCAAACCAATCACCTATAATTCATTTTCCTGGAACTCAGTTTCAGTTCTAGGAAAATGAGTTCCAAGAAAATTTCACTTACTCTAAACTAGTCAGACCCTTAGCGAAACGACCGTCTCACTTGGCGAAATGACGGTTTGGTCGCAACATGTTTTGAAATTTCTAGAAAAGTTATGAAAATTCAAGATATACTAGTCATTTCCATTCCCGCTTTAGTCCCGCATTGGCTGGGGACTGGGAACCCTAATCCTAACCCATCATATATATAGAGGGGTATTGGGTGCTTCCCAAAACACAACTACTACACAGATAATTGAGAATCAGTTTCTCTGACAATTGTTGTCCTCTCTGATTGTGGTACTACGAGAGCCCAGACAAGTCCTACCTGACTAGGGAGGGATAGCCACATAAGAGAAACAACTGATCATCATTACTGTGGGAGAGCATGTTGGTAAGTAGTACACCAACGGGAGGGACAACTCATTCCTATCTGTTCCTGTAGGACGACATGAGTTGTAGTTGGTTCGTGTGGACTACTCTAGAGGCAGGAGTCTATTGGCTGCTGCTAGGAGGGTAACATCAACTCGCAGTCTGTGACGAGATCTGAGGAGGCATTGTTGCAGTTGTCCGCGTCTGATGTTTGTGGAGGAGTAGTCAGACGAGTCTGAGTGTGACTAGGAGGTGCACAAACACTCTTTAAGACAGAGTACACATCTACATCGACAAGGGTTGTTGTTGGACCTGCTCTAGGACCAGATATATCTTTGTGAAACCATCAATTCTATTATATAATTATTGAAGAGATCTGCTGGTTAATGAGAAATATGTCAGTAAGATTTTTATTTCTGCTGCCTATCTGATGCCGTATTTCTCTACAGGTGGAAGGGACTTAAAAGCAGATTAATCAAAGTTGACGGTGATGATTTACTTTTCTCCACCTAGCAAAGTCTGCGTCAACATTTACTTTTTCTTCTATGATAGCAATTGCCGTGTTCCATACGTTAGGTAAAAATAAGGATCCAGTGTGAAATAAGAATCCGGATATTTCATGTATACAGGGATGTCGGAAATGACTCTTCGTGCTTAGTATGGTAAATAGTATATGATATATTGTAAATATCTTTTATTCCGTAGTTGTAGAACAAAACAGTTTGTTTGTTAATATGGCATCGAGATTTATACTGCGATATTGACAATTAACAATATATACATTAATAATGAACAATAGACATTGAAGGAAATCATGGAAAACCATGTATTCATGTAAGGGTACAATAAACCATATTGATTGTGTAGCTTGAAAATTATAGCATCCCCGTGATTTGAGATATAGCCCGGAGTCTTACATGACGCTGCACCACAAGTTAGCTCGTGTCCACCAAGGTTGTGTTGTAGTTGAGATCAAATTCAGGGCATGTTTGGTTCATCGTATCTGGGTGGATTCGTAGGAATGCAGTATTGTTAGAGTCCCAGTAGAACTAGTTTCAGATTTTATAAAAATCTACATAATGGAATTTTAGGTTTGGTTCAGTGTTATGATTTTGATCGGAAGCAGAACGGATGTCGCTAATTTGCACAGAGCGGCAGCGAAAAGTGAGCAGTAGCCAGCTGGATATCGGTGCCCAACACTTTTGAGATGGATGGCCTCATCCCGCGCTTTCTGTACTGACCGAAAATGCAGGAGAATGCTCTTTTATCCAGTCCAGTAAATCAAATATAATTTTTTCCCTGGTGGATCACCGAATGCAACCCAATGCGTCGAGATCGTGGTAAACAAACGTGCCCTCAGAAATCCACCCATTCAGGGATCCATAGTCGCATATGACCTATGTCCAAGAAAATGAAGAAAAACCTGTGACGTGGTGATGTTCTTCTAGAGGAAGAAACAGACTGACGTCATGTTAATACACGGGATAATGCCACAACGTCCCCCAACACACACAGTCGAATGACTGATTGGTATAGATCCTATTAAATAAAAATATTATCGTTTTCAACTCTATCTAATTGCCACGGAAGGTAAGATCGCCTACATGTTTCCCAGCCACTACCTACCATAATAAGTACAAATGTAATTGGTTCAAGCAATGTAGTTTGGACGCATTGATTGTGATTCAACGGTGGAAGGACGTTCTCATCACAATTACACGAGCATGCACCTACTGCAACTTATTAATTGAAACCTACGGAGTAAATCCTTAATGTAGAATTCCCATGAGCATACTTATGCGATAATCCTTGCAAGAAGCCGAGTAGTTTTGTAGAAATCCGATGGTGTGGGAGAAGATACCCTTGTGAAAATTAGGCTTGCCCCAAACAACATAGCTATTGCTTGACGAACATCAAGTAACTATGATGCATTCCCACGAAGTTGATTTCTGAAGAAGTTTTGGTCCCTCATCCTTCCACGAAACTGAAATTACGGCGGATGACATCCATGTGCTTTAAAGTAGGATCATAGAAGTAGGGTGCAGAATAACAGATCGGAAGTCGGTCTCTGTATCATTCGCTGGAAGAAAAAAATCACCAACCCTCCGCTGGAATATTACCTCGGAATTCTATTACTATCGGTACCCCAACTTTAGCCATGCAATCTTTGATTCTCCCGATGCGACCACCCAAGTCATCAGTCTTTTCCGCCTGATTCCTCAAATGGGAACAATTGCACCGTTGTCGGCCAATCACGAGGCCTTCATAGAAAATAAAAATAGTAAACCAAGAAAGTATTGGAATTACAACCTGAGGGATATTGCTTGTAGGAGGGTGTGGCTTGAGTTAGTATCACCAAGTCAATCTGAGCGGACAATACAGAAAAGAAATTGGATGTTGGTGACCGCGGAGATTGGCTAATATGTCAGGTGGCGGTGAGTATAAGAGCGGCGGAACACGGGTGACAATAGGTCATAACTACTATTGCAAGGTGAGTTTATAGGGAAAACTTAGAAAAATTCTAGCCACAGTCATCTACCCATCCGTTGACATACCCGAAATCTGGAAAAACGTAAATTTTAATGCATTGCATAGATATAGCATGTACAACCATTTTTTTGTGTTATTTCTCATGCAAAACGCATTCAACAGGCATGCAAAGGACATTTATTGTCCACTGCTCATAAACAGTCTTGGACAAGTACCGCTATTTATTGTCCATTCAAATTTTTGTTCATTGGTAATTCCTTCTATTTTTTTTAAAGTATTGAAATTCAAAGTGTACTTATTGTTTTCTATTTTTTCATATTCCATATTTTGTCCCTAATATATAAGTATTGTACATTTTATTGTTTATATTCAAACTCATAATATGTACAGACATACAATACGAGATGTACATTTTGTTATTGGACTTATATTTGACAAATTAGGTTGAAAATTAATAATTGGGTACAATACTTAAAGATGCATTTTATAGTTGATTATGGACCAGATGTGCACTACATTTTCTTAAAAAAATTATGTCCAGGCAAAAAATGTTGTTATTGGATTCCGTAGGTACTGTACTTATGCTTCCAGTTCAGTTATACAATTATGCTTGATTTTGTAATTTGTTAAGTACTGTACTTATGCTTAGTTTTATAATTTGGTAAGTACTGTACTTATGTTTGAAAAAACTGAGTTGGAATTAATAAGTGGGTATTGTACTTATTTTGCATGGATTCCGTAGGTACTGTACTTATGTCCAGATGACAAATGTTACTACTGGATTTCGTAAGTACTGTACTTATGCTTCCAGATCAATGTTGTTATTGGATTCCGTAGGTACTGTACTACTGTGTTGTTATTGTGCTTCAACTCTCTGTCCATCGCAACCTTTACATGATGTACTGTACGACCGAAGTAGAAAGATTGATGAAAACTGGGGAACAGACGTACTGTACTAACGTGCAAATATTGGTGGGTTGAAATAGAGTCGGAAGGAGGAGTTGCAAGAGAGAAAACAAATTAGTAAAAATGAGGGCTAGAGAAAGGAGTGGAGAGAGTTAATTACTGGACAATAAAAGTCGGCTGCATGGAGTTAATTGGCGTGAAGTTATTTCGTATTAAAAGCCTGCTGCATGGAGTTAATTGGCGTGTATTAAAAGCTGGCTAAAAGCCTGTTGTATGGAGTTAATTGGCATGCATTAAAAGCCAGCTGAGACCACATTTTTGTGTACTCCCGATACACGGGTGGGTGGCCGGGTATAGAAGGAACTGTGTGTAGCGTAGCTCAAAACTTAAACTGTGTTGTGCACATTTACGCCCAAAAATGAAGTTAAAGTGTCTAAAATGGGATTAATGCGTCTATTTGTCAGTGTAGTGCCTTTTTGAATGAGTTATTTCTCCTTCATACTTTGTATGATTATAATAGATATGCACTATAAGAAAATATGAACTATACTACCTTCACGTGTAGGGTGGCCATAAGCGTGTTTCAAGCACAGGTGAAACTACCCCCGCGCCAGCCATGGTCCCCCTCCTTCTTTCCCACTCATTTTCTCTCCTTCTAAAACAACTATTTTTTATTTTTTTATATTTATTTTTTTATTTTACTTATAACTATTGATCAGTAATGAATTTTTTCATAAAATAAAAACTATTAGAATCCTTACAAAAAGTACTTTTTGACAAGACTAATATTAGCGTATTTTGAAAAAGATAACAAATATAGATTGAGTTTGACATGTGCCGCATCCACAATGAATCTAATGTGTCCAGTTTGACCTTGAATGTGCCCAGTTTGGACTTGAGCCTAATATGAAGTTGAGTGAGCCTGATTTGGACTTGAATGTGTCCAGTTCAGACATAACTATACTTTGTTAATCAGTATCATCAACATCATCATCATCATCATCATCATCACCATCATCATCATCATCATCATCATCTTCGTCGTCGTCATCATCATCATCATCATCATCATCATCTTCTTGTTCTTCTTCTTCTTCTTCCACTACTACATAAAATACTTTTTACAACAGTTCATTTTTCCATTTTACAACATGTGTTAACCGTTGTATTAGATCGTGTGGTCTTATGGGGGGTGCTTTATACAACATGTGATTGCATGTTGTAATACATATATTTTATACAACATTTAAGACATGTTGTCTTTTAATGAATGACCTGTTGTAATATGGGTATTTTATACCACATGTGGTGCACCTGTTGTAATATATATTATACAACAGATGCATTACGTTGTCTTTCAATAAACACACCCGTTATGATAGGGTTGTTTTTTACAACATGTGGTGCACCCGTTGTAATATATATTATACAACAGTTGAAGCATGTTGGTTTTTCACTAAACATACCCGTTGTAGTAGGGATATTTATTACAACATGTAGTGCACCTGTTGTGATATACATGTTTATACAACAGTTGAAGCATGTTGTAGTTCACTAGAAACACCTGTTGTAATAGGTATCTTTTTTCCAGACACACGTGTTGTATTAGGTGTGGATAACACAACATGTGTTGTTTGTTATAGTATCATACATTTTACAACATATCATTAACTGTTGTCTTTGATTAGAGTTTGGCAGGCCATATATTGAACCAATTTTATTGATCAAATTAACCATATTATTAATAAATTATAATAAATATGCAATTATACTTTTTTTTAATTTCACAAACAAGCACATAATTGAACAAAATTTCCATCAAACCTTGAAAAAAACTCGTATTGAATTTAATTAATATTCAATAATCCATACAAAAGATTCAATAATACAAAGTACTGAGTATCCACTCTAGAATTGAACTGAAAACTAACTAAAAAAAGTTCCACACATTGGTCTATGCTAAAGAACAAGTGCCCCCCCCTCATGTCACATAATCTCATGTGTGCTCAAGAACACATGTCGCCCACTCATTTCGGACCTCGTCGATTTCTTTTTGGTTGAAGCCGCGACCAATATACTTCGAATAATACTGCAATCATAAGACAAATATATCAACATATTATTATTTTTTTCAATTTATTTAGAAATTTTAACAAACTAAAAGAATATAATGATAAGTAGCTTACACATTCAAGAATATTTCTAATTCTCGCATCAACTATGTCTCTCATGTACTTCAGCACATAATACCCGCAATGTGTATTCTTCGGCTGCTTTGGACACTGTATAAAATAAATATGAATTTTTTATCCAAATAATTGTGAGAACTTGTTAGCAAATAAGAGGATGGAAAAGTATAAACAACCAAAAAATTTGGGAAGCTCTTCAATCCTACCACCTCACTAGGGGTTTAAGGCTGTGTTTGGTTTGTTGGATAGGACACGAATTGGATACAGTGAGGTATAGGATGGGCCAGTAAACAGAAAGGAAAAGAAGTTAAATATGACAACTTACGTTTGGAAATCTATGTGGATTTATTGCATTCGGATAGTGATGGCCAGCCATTTGGGTTTCTCCAAGAAAGCTACACGGATTTATTGCATTCGGATATGCAGATTCAGCTATTCGTGTTTGTACTTAATTTGCAAACAACCATGCTATATTACATGTAAGAGGTGTGTCTGTATTTGGCACACTATGGGTGGAGGTTCTGTACAGGCATCCTAGCTACAGTCGGTCGGTTATGGGAGAGGAAATGGCATGAGACAGGTATATGCCCAATATGTTCTACAGAAAGAGAAACACTGATGCATATGGCATTCTACTGCAAGGAGGCACGCAAGATATGGACAAGCTTCATAGACATGGACGTGATGGAGGAAGTAAGGAACCTGGACCCATGCACAACACTCATTCACTTGCACGAGCAGCTGAATCCGGAAGTGCTTGACAAGGTGGTTGCATCTATTTGGGCTATATGGAGCCACAGGAACAACACAGTTTTCAACTCACAGGGGAAGGAGCTATATTTCCTGATACAGTCCTTCACCAGCCTGATCTACGACTATCAGTAATCAAAATCCAAAGTGACAGACAGTGAGGACCAGAGAACCACACGGTCAGAGAGCGACTGGGTTCCACCGGCGGAGGGGATGATTAAAGTCAACACGGATTTCACGGCTGGAAAGGACGGGAAGGTGGGAATGGCGGGTGCTTTTAGGGAGTCTTCTGGGAGGCTGATCGGGGTGGTAGGAGTACAGGTAGAAGCTTCTTGGAAAGCGGACATGGGGGAGGCTCAGGCAGTGAGGACAGTGCTCCAGCAAGCTCGGGAGTGGGGCATTTCTAACATCATCCTGGAGACAGATTCACTTAATTTGATCAAAGATATTCAGCGCGGAGGAAGGCGAAGAGATCCCTTGGGTCATATAGTAGACGATCCATGCTTTGGCCAAGAAAGCTGTTCACGGTGGTCTGTCTAGCAGCCAAGAACCGGAACTGATGGCCAGTCTTATGGAGGATCTTTCTTGTAATGTTTTAACTTAGCAGTAATGATAGTAGCTGCAGACTTCTTGTCCGCACCCCACCTTCAAAAAAAACAGTTCATCTTTAGGTTGGAAAGCGGAAGCTTCCAAATACCTCAGATCTACTGTATTACTTGATGTGTTAAGCATGCCACTGGTGTTTATATTGAGCTAGGATTGAAGTCTTTATGAGATTCATAATTGCATAGACCTCAATAGAAAATTGTTTGTGTAATGGAAACACGCGATTGAGTTCTTCAGTTCTTGATAGCGAATTATTGGCTCTAAAGATTGACTATATTGTAATGCGGAGAAGTCTCTGTGCCTGCTGCCATGGTAGGAAAGAGGATGCAGACATCTTTTCCTTATATGGAATGATATAACTTAAAGCTCCTGTAAGTGGCTTGTCAAGTTTGGAGATATATTAGTTCGGAAAATGGACATAATCAATATTAATGCCTTCCATCAAAGAGACAAAACCTTAGAATTTAGGGAGAAGTATAGAAACTTCCTTGTAATGTTATTAAATATGGACATGTTTCAAGAAGAACAATACCAATTGGATTCACATGTTCAAATGTGCCATATTGATTGCAATTCCCTATTCTTTGTTCTGCATTTTCCTAGCAACGTAGCATAACCATGATACTTGATGTTCATATTACCTTCTTTCCATGTACTGTTTCGATCTGAAGAAGACTAAGAACTACTCTATTACCATGATTGACCAGATTAGATAAAAAAAATCACCTTCTTTCTGGGATAGCATATAAATGATATCTGTAATAGTGTTTGCAGCTATTATATTTGCGGCAGTAGCTGTTGCTGTTATACCTACTGCAGTGCGGCTCCATAATCTCACACTGGTTTCGCCTGATACTGGTCCTTTTGGTCAGTGCATGCCCATGCGCATTGGTTCTATCCACTCCAGTTCCAACATTTTGTGCTCTCAACAGAGCTACAACTACTGGTCTTCTGGTCAAAGGAGGAGACTACCTGGAAGAACTGGCATAAATGAAAATCTAACAAAAGGAGAATTTTCTGTTGTGGATTTCAGATCTTTCAAGGATAGTATCATCATGGAAACCCTTTTGTACTGTCAACTTCATCTGCATCTATTACTAATTTAGTATTTTGTATGAACTAGTATGGTTCACTTTGAGAATACTGATTATGCTTAGAATTTATCTAAGCAACAATATTACTGTCATGAAATGTGATATACTAAAGTGTATATGGAAATGCACACATACACCATTAACTTAACTAGTAGAAAGTCGAGAAAAAGTGATGTGTTACTGTACTCAGTGAAGCTACTAAAAAGGGTGTATTCTGCAGGTTTTCAAGCATAGAGTCGAAATCAATCCATCCAATGGCATCTGCTCTTATCAATCATCCTAACTAAAATCCATACATCCAAGTCCAGACAATGTCAGCCAGTTTCAGATCTTTCCTGGTGAAGGGATCTATGGTGAAATGGATGGGAATGGTATACATATAGGGAATCAGATACTCACATTGATTGATGATATTGGCCAACACTCCTTGCATTGTACTAAGAGGTATAACCCTCACAAATAGTGTGATGATTTTATATTTTATTTATATGCTACTTACGTGTTAGGGGGGTATGACCCTTCCACTATTTTTTTTATTTAAATCGGGAGTAGAAGTTGTATTCACCTTGGCTCCCATCCAGGCACTCTCTAAAAAAGACCCAAAGGTCATTACAAAAGATCTGTATGCACTATGTCAGCTTTACGTGTTTAGTATGTGGAACTCCTAGCATATCTCTGTGGTATAATTCTCTAACTACCGGCGGCATTAGTTGTAAAGACCCAAAAACAAAGCTATCCAAAATATTACCCCCATATTCTGCTAGGGCTCTTGCTGTGTGATTACCTTCCTTATCCACCTTGGACACCACCTGCTTTATCTTCAATGGAATATTGGAAGCACTGTCGATCAAATCAAAGACTCTATCAAGGTCTGCCTCAATCCTATTGACAATAGCGCCATGTGAGTGCCCGAGGTTAATAGCATAGTAACATGCCTCCAGTTTGCCTGTGTCTTCCCAGTGATGATGCTTGGGCGAGGAGAAACCCCAAAGGACTTCCCCTTCAGAAATTTTAGTTATACCTCCCACTGCTAAGAGGCATGTTCCATCTCCTCTGACTTTCCATCTCTTGAATGCCATATTCACTTTAATTTCCCGGCTCAATCCTATTGACGATAGTGCCATGTGAGTGTCTGAGGTTAATAGCATAGTAACATGCCTCCAGTAAGCCTGTGTCTTCCCAGTGATGATGCTTGGGTGAGGAGAAACCCCAAAGGACTTCCCCTTTAGAAATTTTAGCTATACCTCCCACTGCTAAGAGGCATGTTCCATCTCCTCTGACTTTCCATCTCTTGACTGCCACATTCACTTTAATTTCCCAGCTCAATCCACTGACGATAGTGCCATGTGAGTGTCCAAGGTGAATAGCATAGTAACAGGCCTCCAGTAAGCCTCTGTCTTCCCAGTGATGATGCTTGGGTGAGGAGAAACCCCAAAGGACTTCCCCTTTAGAAATTTTAGCTATACCTCCCACTACTAAGAGGCATGTTCCATCTCCTATGACTTTCCATCTCTTTACTGCCACTTTCACTTTAATTTCCCGGCTCAATCCTACTGACGATAGTGCCATGTGAGTGTCCGAGGTTAATAGCATAGTAACAGGCCTCCAGTAAGCCTATGTCTTCCCAGTGATGATGCTTGGGCGAGGAGAAACCCCAAAGGACCCCCCCTTTAGATTTTTTAGCTATACCTCCCACTGCTAAGAGGTTTGTTCTATCTCCTTTGACTTTCCATCTCTTGACTGCCACATTCACTTTAATTTCTCCCCTCTCCGATTTATCCCATCTCACCATTGTGTAGGACCAAGAATGGATGCTAGGCAAAGGTATTTTCTCCCTATGCCAGATAGACATGGTGTCCTGGTGTGCCCTTAGCTCGTCGTAGCTAGAACCGTAAGTCATGGTGTTGAAGAGATGGATGGCTTCCTGCCAGACCTTGTTTGGGTTCATCTAGCGACCTTCGAACTTCGAAGTGACACTAGCATCTGGCTTTCCAGAGCGTCTAGATGATCACTTGAACTTCGAAGTGACACTGGTATTTAAGAATCATGGTGCATCAGCGGGTGCATCTATGTCTCATTCTCATACCCAACTGATGGGTCTTCCTTTCATCCCTTCCATTGTTGTAACATGGCTCAAAAGCTCCAAAGAGTATTATTGAAGGTTGTCAATTACATGAGATTGTATTATTTAGAGAAAATTACAAAATGTCCAAGGCTGTTTGGGAACTACATGAATTACATTATGTAAAAAGTAATCCCCATAAAATGCCCAAGAAAGCATTATAAACACACATTGATTTTTTCCTTCTAACTAAGCCAGATATGATACCAAAATTTGATTTCCAGGAATGGGATCTCAAATATCACACCATATCGCTACTCATAAAGGCTATGACACCATATACAAGAAGATTACTTATGGCAGAAAAGTAAATACAAAATGTCCAAGGCCACAAACAAAAGGGTATCTTACCTTGATAATTTCCCATTTCACATTCTTCCTATATTGCACATCTCTCTTTTGATAAAATTTATGAGTCCTGTTCAAATTCATATCAAGAATTCTATGCATTAGTAACGGTATATGGAACTTTCGATACATTTATTATGTATTGAAATTGTTTTACGAAGTACTTACAAATCCATGAGTTTTTCCACATTCCCGCGTAATTTTCCTCTTAACGGATCAAGATAGTAGCACCTACCCCACGTAGGGTCGAAGACACAAAGTATCCAATGTCCCCTACATATACATGAGCATCTCTCTTTTAAGATTAATGAATTTTTAAGCAACATTTAAAATAAACAAACACTAGACAATCGACAAAATGTATACGTACCCCACATTATAAGGTAAAAAGAACAATTCCAATCTTTTCTTCTTCCCTCTAATGAACTGATTTGCTATATATTGTGCCTGAGTCTCTACTTTTTCAGTGTATAATGTTTCTATGAAATGTGGACATATAAATCCAAATATATTAAATACATTTCATGTGGTCACTTTGTTAAACAAATACCTACAAAAAAACACATATTTAGTCTTTGAAAATAATTGTCTTATAATCACTTGTATAGACACTTACTTTATGTACACTGATATATGTGAGGCTTCTAGTTGGTCTTGATCATGGCATATCTTGACCAATTCAGGTGTGATAGTCAGCTCATGTGTGTAACCTACTACATCTTCAGACATATGAAGAGAAACGATATGATTCCCATCGTCTTCCACATACACCATCAACAGTTTCAGCTTCGATGGAGGCTTTTTGCATGTTGGCTTGACGGGACTTGAGACTTCATCGCACTTTTTCCTAGTTTTTGAATTTCTTGTTTGTGTGCTTATTGATTCCCTCACTTTTCTTTGAGACAATGAGTCTTGGGATTCCTTGCATATGATTATAAAAATAAATTTTTTTATTAATACACATGCTATATTTCAATAAATTATTAAAAATCATTGCCAAGTTGTCGCATGTACCTTCATATTTATTTTGATCAATTTTGTAGGCCAAGGAAGGTAGGTGCCTATGCCTTGATAAACTTGATAAACTTCAGCCATATCTAAAGGTATTGGCACACTTTCTTAAGGCATCAATGGGGTATCAATTATCATTTTTTTGTGTTTTGGATCCAATGCCACATTGTGAAGGATAATTGGCTCATTTTCATGAGATATATACACCTTTCCATCCGCTACTGCACGTAATGGATTATCCAACTTCAAAATACACTTGTGATAGCCCTAGAAAAATCAAATATAGATATCGTCAATAACAAGTACAACATGAGAAATCACTATCTCTAAAATTTACTAAATAATTGACTTGTTACTTACCTCAGGTAGATCTGAGAATTGTGCATGTGGGCAACTAGATTTGGAAGTAGGTTCTTGGTCTATATCCCCTACATTGTCCAGATCCTTGCTCGTATTCTTTCCTTCAAGATACTTGATCTTCATGGCCAAAGATTCAATAGTCTTTTGCATTTTTAACAACATATAGGATGAATGATCATCTGTTGGAGCCACACGATTAGAATATTTTGTAATTGTTATCCCTGGCCCGGTTGCTCTCGCATGTCTTGGGTGATCCTTTTTTCCCAATGCCATTGTTAGCACGTCATTACATCCCTTCTCACTAACGATTCCTTCAGAAACTTCTTGAGATAGAGCATCCTTGCAAAATATACAACATACATATGTAAAAATAATTAAAACTATTGTGATGAAAAAATCAACGAGATAAAAAATTGAACTTACAATCTTATACACCACTTCCTTGACCTTGTCACTAGTAATACTACCAATTTTTTTTCATTCTATCTCTTTTCCATAGTTGTGCTCTAGATATCTTTGATATAACTGGATCTAAATTATTATCACTGATCTGTTTATAAGATGATAAAAGAACAATATTTTTATATCTCTTTACAAAATTTTACAAATTGCTTTAACATGAATTAAGTCTTACAATTTCTTGCTCTATGCCAACATATCCCTTAAGAGAAATTCTAGGTCGATACTCATTCTTTGACGATAATTCTCTTCCAGCCTTACTTCTTCTCTAGTTATTTTTACAAACAATAAAATATTAAAATATTTTTAAATGTCTTACAAGAAACACAACAAACGGGAATTTGTACAATAGTTTATATCATCACCTTAAATTCTTCGATCAATCGACTCATGACAAAATCCTCCCATTGATCTGCAGATATAAAATCATATTGTTTGGGAGGGTGTTTGCATATGTTTCCATCTTTGTCTCTCATGAATTTTATTGATAACTGAGATTTGAATCCCCCCTCCATCTATCAATGGATCTTAATACCCACTTCTTTCTAGCATATCCAATCGAAAATATACCCTACAAATAACAAAATTATATAGACATAAAATATAATATATCATTTTATACAAAAAAATATTAATGTCTACATACTCACCTCAATCTCTTCCCAAATAAGGTCCTTAAGACCTTCTCCCACATCACTCCAATTATCAATATTGATTGGAACTCACTCTCGGGATGCGACTCCAATATAGCTACTGAAAATTGTTCAGGTTTTCCCAATTGGTTGTCCTTCTGAATTCCATTCCAATTGAAAATTATTTGGGTTTTCCCAATTGGTTGTCCTTGTGCAGACATAGATGGAATGACTCTAGACAAAGAGTCTTCTTCTTCTAAAATGATGTCATCTTCATACTCATCTCCTTCATGGGGCCTTCTTCTGTGAGATAAGACTACAGACCAACCCTTGTTAGCTGTGTCTATCACATAGAAAACTTGTTTTGCCTGTAATGCCATTATAAATGGATCTTGTTTACATCCCTCTCTATCTAGGTTCACTAAGATCAATCCATCTTCTGTGTGTACACCCTTATCATTTTCATCCCACTTGAAATGAAAAATAGGAATATGAAATGTGTTGTAGTCCAACTCATATATATCTTGGATCACACCATAACAGGACATGTCACACCAAACTAGATTTTTGTCTTTAGCACTAGCAACGTGCAAAGCTTCGGAGACCAAAGACACCCCACTATTTTTCATAGTGCTCTTGTCATCTTGACATTTTGTATAGAAAGTGTATCCATTTATAAAATAACTAGCAAATTACAACACGGTTGTTTTAGGCCCCACAGATAACCATTTCAAGGTCTTTGAAACAGATTCTGGTGAACGATCAATTTGTTCACTAATACGATTCTTTAACCAGTCGGCGAAACAACGGATGTGTAAGTTCAGTATATCCTTCTCATTCTTAGATCGATAATGAGATTGTAAATAATAAATGTGTTCTTTAACATACGGTTCAACCTCGGCTGTATTTCGAAGGACATACACATGCGCTGTGTGCAATTGATCAGTTGAAAGTCGTACAAACTTGCATCCTGTACTGCCTTGTCCATCAATTTTTCTGGCATGACGTGATTTAGGAAGACCAATGGCGTCAACATTGGATAAATGTTGGACACAAAATTCAAAAGCCTCTTCTACTATGTAGCTTTCCACCATACAACCCTCGGGTCGATATCTATTCTTCACATACCCTTTTAATAGCTTCATATATCGCTCGAACGGATACGTCCAACGTAAAAATACTGGACCACATAGTTTGACCTTTCTAACCAAGTGCACAGTCAAATGAACCATTACATCAAAGAATGAAGGAAGGAAGTTCATCTCAAGTTGACACAAAGTGATGATTATATGATTTTGCAATGAGTCCAAGGTCTCAGGGTCAATGACTTTTGAGCATAAAGCATTGAAGAACATACAAAGCTTAGTGATTGCACTTCGAACCTGCTTAGGCAAAATGGAACGGATAGCCAATGGAAAAAATTGTTGCATTAAGATGTGGCAATCATGTGATTTCAAGCCCAACAGTTTAAAATCTTTCATATCCACAAATCTACTCATGTTTGAAGAATATCCCTCTGGAACCTTGACTCCTTTTAGGAACCCGCAAAAGACGGCCTTTTCAGACATTGAAAGTGTGTAATATGTCGGGGGCAAGTATGTCTGACTTCCCCTCATTTATGGAGCTAATCTATCTCGAATACCCATGTCAACCATGTCCAATCTTGCTTTGAGGCCATCTTTTGTCTTCCATGGGATATTGAGTAATGTTCCAACCAGACTATCACATATGTTCTTCTCTTTGTGCAATTAAGATTAATTAAGGAGTTTCTCTTCATAAACCAGCTTATGTTCTTAATCAAATATACAATTATGATTAACAAGCAAGATTAGCAGTCAAGATACGTACATGTTGTCCACTACGAGCCCAACCCCAATATCCCATCACACTCTAAAATATTGCAAACATTAGCTACACCTCCTTAACCAGGCTTATATTGATTGGTTTAGGCTTGTGTTTTTTCTTATTTTGTTGTTACTACTACAACAATATTTTCTTGGGTATTTCCTATCATTTACCAATTTACCTATTAAATTATTGAAAATCGTCACAATTTAGGGTAAGCTTGGGCAAGGCACAACTAGATGCTCATTGTGGGGTGTTGTGGTCGAAGAACCTCGATTATTGTCATGGCTAGGTTGGTTCTGTGTAAGTTTTCTAATTTTCAAGGCTAGGTGGAGGAGTATTTGCGTCAGGGTAGTGCTATTGGTTGATGTTCCAAGCATCCATGGACTAAGCTTGTGCAAGGCACAACCAGACGCTTAGTGTGGGACGTCGTGGTCAAAGGGTCATGGTGGTTGTCTTGGTCAGATGGTCTAGGTGTAGGTTCTCAAATTATATAGGCCCGATGGAGGAGTGTTTGAATCAAGGTAGTGTTGCTGGTTGATGTTCCAAGATTCCATTGTCTAAGGACGATAACAAACCATAAGGAGTTGTAAAACTTGGTGGAATCATAGAGTCTCCATATTAATTTCTTTCACCCAACATGTCTCCATACATCACCATGTACAGTAATGTTTGTTGAAAAATTGCATAAAATTTTATTACAATCATGGAACAGGACTTTGACTTCGACTTTGAATTGACTTTGACAGGTGTGGAAGTGGAAGTTTGTGGAAACATCAAGGAAACTTCGAGGATTTTTACAACCAAACTTTGACACATCTTTGACAAAAATTAAGCTCAAATAATGATTTCATAATGAAATTTGATAGATTTCATCAAATCTATCTTAAAAACTAAATATATGTATGTATATAGTCATTCATACGTGTTTACATATAAAGAAAAACACAGTCACGTGAAATGTAAAAGACATCTTAGTGTCAACTTCGACAGGCAAGAAAGTGGAAGTTTGTGGAAAATGTAAGGAAACTTTAAGGAAGTCTTGGACTAACACTTCGACGCAAAATGAGCTAAAAAATAATGAGACTGAGAGGGAATTCGGCATATAACATCAAATTTTTAGTAAACACACACTCCGTCTATAATCTTCTATACGAAATGTTTAGAACTTAGATTTGTTCTATATATGTGTTTTGTAGTGTACAGAAATCTAAATTGGATCACATTCTAGAATTAAAAAATATGAGCTTATTTTCAAATACATCAATTTGTCAAGAGGGGAAAAGTAACAGAGGTGAAATTTTATTAGGTCTACACCAAATTTTGCAAAACTTGTGGAAATCTAATAGAGGAATAAACTTAACATTACTCTCTAGTTAGAAACCAAAGAAATAGTCATCTCAATGTGAAGAATGGTTTCTTACAAGTTCTTTATGCCTTCACTGTGTGTGCAACAATAATAAGTTAATAACTACAAAGATCATCGAAAAGATGGGAGGCTTTGAGCTAGCTAAGTCAATTTCATCACCAAGTAGGCTAAACTCAGTGACACATGTCAACAAGTAGGCAACATCGATGTCGAGGAAGTTTACTAGGTTTCGACATCGACAGGCGTAGACATGTGTAACATCGGGGATAGATCGCCAGATGTCGAGGATGTTTAGTACCATGATTACAATAATGTCTAAAAAATTAACTTGCAATTGGTTCATGTAAAAATAAATCACTTTCAATGGAATCAGCAGGCAGATGACTCTCTAGTCACTGCATTAGGACAGCAATACTATATCAGAAGAACTGCACATGGCCATTTCAACCGCAGGCTTGGTGGAAGCCCCTTTGTGATATCCACATAGCAACATGGAAGACCGATATAGTCTAAACTAGGTACAAAATTTTGACAATTATTACCACAATCCCACACACCTTCTGGATAGTTCATCGTACTTATGCAGTCGAGCTAGTGTACTAGCCATAGCAACTAGGAATCTATCAAATGAATTTGATAAACTTACAATCACCCTTCAGATAGTTCACACATTGGCCAAAAAAAACACATGCCATAACATATAAATGAAAAGGACAAGCACAGGCTAACAATGATTTCTTAAATACATATATGTCTTGTAAGGCTCCCCCTAAAGTTGGAATATATATATAACATATACTCAAGTAGAAACAACTTATTATAACCAACTCTTAGGAAAACATTGGGGAATAGATATGCAAAGATCATAGTATTCTCAATGCATCTGATATTTTTCAGGGTGGTTCACCTTATTGCTATTGAATTTTGTCAAAGTGATAGTGTTGAAATTAATGATAGGTTAGGTACTTGACGTTCAACATGGCTGTGTACCAATGAACAAATCAGCTAAGGCATTCATGCTAGGGTGTAATTCTTGTTTGAGCATATATGGTGAGTAGTTTTGTACATTGATGTTATCTAAACACCGGTTCATATGTATATACACCTACTAGACTCAGTGAGAGAAAACTTCTTCTTCACCTATTCCAGATGTCATGACATAGCCATTATCTACCTTTTACTTACCTTCAACAAGATAAGATTCACTAATTATCTAATGGAACATGTTATCTGTTCCACTGATCTATTCATTATTAGACTCTCTCAAATATTTGATCCACTTATACTTTTTATATAAAGGTGGGACTATGCAACTTAGAAATCGTTAAGATTTCTTTTTTAGTATTAAGATATTAGCCTGAAGTATTAAATATACTTTCAACATTCACCTGAATTTTCCTGAAAACTGTGATGCTGACTGGACAAATCCTGAAACCCAACTACTGGTATGCTTTTGCCAAATGAGCTATGCAATAGTGGTGACACATGATCGTAGTATTATATGTAAGATAATTACCTTTTTTTATTATACAGAAACTAGTCTACTCTACCCTTCTAGCATCTGAAGTAAGAAGAAAAATGATGAATACGAGTTTCTTCAACAAATGCTCTAGTTTATCAAGTTTCATCTAGGCTTTTGACAGTTTCTTGGTAATAAATGATAAATATTGCTACATAGATCCTGAAGTGCTTCCTATGTTAGTATTAGATGTTCTTTATTCTTGTAATTATCTACCTTATTTTGTTTGGTCCAGGAGGGATATGCTACTTGTAGATCACACATTTCTTCCAATGCTATCAAGACTAACTGTCCTGTGAATCTTTGCATTCAAATTGTCAAGAACCTGCAGCTAACAGAAATGGCTTGAGTTCTGGATATAGTCTGAAATATCTATCCTGTTGTGGATACGGTTTCCTTAGTAATTCAAATTTCAAACAGTATGTTTTTCTTACTTTTGCTTTTGCTGATGTGTTCTTCTTAGGTTATGTAGTCTCTTCTTGATCTATGGTCCAGTAGTAGTTATGACCCTCCTGAACCCTTATAGTGGTGTAAGTTTTGAGATTTTAGTATAGGTTGTATTCAGTTTTTCAAAATCTGGTCTATTTTCCGAACCACTTATTTGAAACGTCACTTGTACCAGAGGGTAGTGATAGATGTCCATACTATTCTAAAATTATGATGATACTAATTAAAAAATTAGAGGGTATCTGCAGTCTGTTCTTATCATTAATAATCTTCATATGCCCGAAGAGAGATTTATGCTTGTGTAGTTCTTGATATTTAGATCAAAATGAAATTTTGTATCTAACATACTATAAATAATTTGATGACAAGAGGCCTATGATATTTGTAATGATCTTTTGGCTTAACAAAATGATATATTAGTACCCTTTCCAGAAATCTAAAAGGTTCGGCTCCAACTGTTTCATAGTATACTGGACTCCCTTAATAACTCTAATGTGCCTTACTATCTTAAAGTATTTTTTAGGCCTGGTGTTGACAATTGCTTGGAAGTTCAATTTTTTTTCTAGTGAAAAACTTGGCAGTGAGCCTGATTGAACATATCTGCACAATGCATCAACCACACAGCTCTCTTGGTTTGCCAGAGATGGGTCTTTCTTGAGCTGGACCTGCTTGAACCATTATGACGCCTTGATCTGCCTTAACCCCTAATGAAGTGCTTCTACTGCCATCAGTGGCATAATGGTAGATAACTAGACGAGCTTAATCAGTGGTAAGAATTCTTCATAACCAGTCAGCTTGTTAATATGGTGAAAGTCTTACTAGAATAAAGACTTGATTAGTTGCTGAAGCAAAGGCTAAAGCAGTCTGAGGATCTAAGAAAGTGCAGGAGCCCACAACAGTAAGTAAAAATCCAGCACGTGCGGCCTTATCAGTATGTGATTCCCAGGTCATAGGTGTGTAAGTGTGGCTGAATCAGGAGTCACCGTCACAATAGAGGACATTGTTGGTCTGAGATAAAGCTACAATATACGCCATGGTTGGTCATGAATCTAGGAAATAGAACCTTCTCTACTACAATAAAAATAGAGAGAAGTTGAATGAATCGTTAAAATCATGTTACGAGTGACCTATGTGCAACCTTGATTGTAACTAGAAAGTGGCAGATGCATGAGCTACACCCTGTGTCTCTGCAACGGCTTGATTCAGGGGTTGTATCCTTGTCATCATCCATAATTGGTTACCTTGGATTGAAGGGAGCTCTGGGACGGGCGATGCGCAGGCAGTTTGCGGCGACTGTCTCTCCGGGGCAGTGGAGTCGATCGACGGCGGTTTCTCCACGGCAGCGAGTACAAGCGATGGAGCATGGGCAACCAAGGATAGGCGAAGCAAAGGCAGTTTGCGGTGGAAGAGACAGAAATTTGGGGGAAACGAGCACGGAATGAAATAGGATTACCGCGCAGGTGGTTGTTTTATTTTATTGATGATGGCAGTTAATTAATTAGCAGAAAATCTATATATGTAATATATATGTACATATATGCAATGAATATAATTCATGTAGGTTAATAATTATTCCAAAATAATATTACAAAAGGTTGTTAAAAAAATTGATTTCGGGTTAATCAGTTCTAGGTCAAAAAATGAACAGGCCAAGGGTTTTTAATTGTCAATCCAGGACCCAAATCTAAAATTGAATTTTGTTCGACCAAACTACGGGCTATTTTGTATGTAATATAGTATTTACATATAACATGTAAATATATGTGTATGATTCATGTGTTATATATCACATTGGGTGTTAAATAATTGGTTTTGGGACAAAACATGACCCGGTCAGAGAGTTCAATTGTCAGTGTCAGACCCAAATTCAAAACCAAATTTTGTTCGACTGTTGTCTCAATTGAGAATGACCCAGATTAAAAAAATTAGATTCCAACGCAAACCAGGACTATTACGTGTGATATAATATTCGGTATCGGGTCAAAATATCTAACCATAGTGAAAAACTAGCATTGCCATGACCACACAAAATAGAATTTTGTTCAACCAACCTCTCAAACTGAAACCAACCCATATTGAAAAAATTAAATCCCAAAAGAACTCAGACCCATATTTGACAATATTTTTATACAAAAAAATTATTGTTTGATTACATGTTCATGATAAAATTCTCCGATAAGAAATTGGGTTCGGCTCGGTTCTGGATATATAACAACAAATTAGAGTCTGTTGTATAACCTTATTAGCATATAACAACGGGTTATAGTGTGTTGTGTGACTATGGTCTATTACAACATATAGTTATTACAACATGTCATCTCATGTTGTGTGATAATGGTATATTACAATGGGTTAGTTTACATTGTGTAATGGTGGTCTATTACAATGGTTTGTTATGTGTGGATATTACAACTGGTCACAACATGTTGTGTAATTATAATATATATAACAACATGCTGAGTTCGTTGTGTGATCTTGGTATATAACAACGAGTTTCAACATGTTGTATTATCATAGTCTATTACAACATGTATGAAATACAATAGGTGAAGGCATGTTGTGTAATTGTGATATATTACAATGGGTCAGTCTGTTTTGTATAATGATGGTCTATGACAACATGTTATCATGTGTGACTATTACAATGGGTCACAATATGTTGTGTAACTAATGTCTTTTACAACAGGTTGAATATGTTGTAATACTACAACCTATTACAACGGGTCACAATATGTTGTGTAATTAATGCATACTACAACGGGTTTGGCGTGTTGTAAATGACTTGTGTTGTATAAAATATAAATTACACAACACGAAAACAGGCCTGTTGTGATAAGTATGCTAACTACAACACAATCATCAGAACTGTTGTCTATCTCCTGTTGTAAAAAGTATTTTCTGTAGTAGTGTTCTTCTTCTTCTTATTATTATTATTATTATTATTATTATTATTATTATTATTATTATTCTTGATTGCACCTATTTGATCAGTTTAGATTTGATTGCACCCAGTTCGGATTTGATTGCGCACATTTTGGATTTGATTGCGCCAAATTTAGACTCCATTACACAATATGTGGACTTAAACGCATAGTCCAGACTTGATTGGGCCAAGTTTGGACTTGAATGCGCTCACTTTCAACTTGAATGTGCCCAATATAGACATGATTGCATCCTGTTTGGACTTGAACGCCGAGTTCAGACTTGATTATGCCTAGTTTGGACTTGAATTCACCCGGTTTGGACTTCAATGTGTCCAGTTTTGGCATGATTGTGCCCAATTAGTGTTGTGTTGATGCACCTAGTATTCAGACTTGATTGCACCCAGTTTAAACTTCAATGTGCCTAGTTTCAACTTTAATGCGCTCAGTTCAGACGTGTTAGTGTCTTGTTAGTGTCGTATCAATGCACCTATTTTTTTACAACACACCATATTTTACATGTATTGCACCCAATTTTTAACTGCAAATAAATTTTGTACTATATTTTTTTTCTAAAAATATATCGATATTAGTCTTGTTGGATTGTCTTATTTGTAACGAATCACATAGTTTTTACTTCTTCCAAAAATACACTATGATTGAAAGTTATAGGCGATACAAATTTCTCTCTCCTCTTTTTTTTTCTTTCTCTCTCTATACTTCTTTCCCCTGCCACACATTTATTGTATCAACTAACCCCACCCAACATCCTCTCTGGGTCCATCCTGCCACCTACCAACCACCCCTGTTATAACCCCAATTTTTGGGTTCATATGGCTGGAAATGCAATTTCCCCAATAAACGTATGATTATGGGAATTGTATGAATTATATGAATTGAATGGATTCCTTTGTAATATTTTCCTTGCATGTTATTTTGCAGATCATAATATGTTAATGAGTCCAATGTGATTAAAAGGAAAAGAAGAAATCAAATAATGTGTTATTAAGAAGGAAATTTGAGATAATGATCAAAATATAAGAAATATGTGGAAATTAGGATAATGGAATCATCATGGACAAGATTTTGAGTCCACATGGTTTTTAATGGTAAAAGGAAACCCAATAAATAATTTAAAAGAATCGGAGAGAGAAAATATGTATAAAATATGCCTTTTTAAGTAATAACTTGCATATGAAGAAAAATCTATCATACTTTCGAGTTTGAGTGACAAACTTGGTATACATGAATTTTAAGTCAATATGATATTTCCCTTAAAATTTTATAGAGAAAGGATAAACAGAGAGAGATATGATTTAAACAATATTTCATAAAGTGAAAGGGTTGATAAGGCAATGTATTCAATGTTGTGTTTAATAATTTGATCAGGAACATAGGCCAAGCCCTCATAGATGACGCGTGGCTTCCTGGCCCTTGGCACAGGGATCAACGGCTCGACTTTTGTCTCCTACCCCGAGCCAACTAGGAAAAGGGCTAGTATGGATCGCTGGAACGCGATCCTTCGATCTCTCTATATAACAGTTTTCACCGCAAAATAAGTGTACCAGGAGATTCCTTGGAAGAAATCGGATTAGGAAAGTGCTTGGGAAAGAGCAAATTGTTCCTTGGAGGTCAAGGAAATCTCTCTCTGCCAACTCATCTCTCCATCCCTCTAAAAAACCCAAAACCACACTCTAATATCCTTTATAAACCCCACCAGTCATCTCGTCCCAGGCCTTAGAACTTGATCAACACATCCCTGGCTTATTCAAGTCTCTCCCTCACAGTCACCTCATTTGCTCCGGTGAGCTGTCTACCTCCCTTCGCCGTGGAGCAATGCTGCACGAACTGTGACAATAAATCCCAAACATCGAATAATTACAAATGTGGAAGCGTTCATCAATAGCGGATTACTGAAAATCACTAAAAATTAAAACCATTTACAAAGAGATCCATACACTGGAAAACTCTTTCAAAAAGAACCATAGTAATTCAATTACATACTGGTTCACAAGTACATATCTTATACCATTCCTTCTCGAGGATTACAAGCATTAACTGCCATGTTTAAAATTGTACACAGGAAGCATAAAAACCTCGAGGCATCAAGCCAAAATCTCATATTGATTCATTAAACTAACTACTGACTCCGAGGACCTGAGAGTACAAAGACGACACATAGGACTCTATATACAAGACATGACAGCCAATGTCTCCACCTGAGAATTCACTGTTGTCCCTACTGTTGCTATGACTCTTCCCCTACTGTAGGGTTTCTGCCTCTTCCTCAGCGTCTACCAAAAAAGTTGGATCCCACGGGGGTGAGACAATTAAAAATTGCCCCAGCGAGAGATATAACTCTCCGCCAAAAACATTATTATTGCAGTTTACTAGAATAAAATAGAGCAGAGGATTTATATATTCAACAGAAGATAGGTCAATGTCTACACAGATTAGAACAATATTCTTATTTAAAGCATCTCAGCTATAACTTTTTAAAATAGCATATCATTTATCCAATAAGGAATTAAAGCACATGTATACCATTTATTCTTGTTGGATATGCTAAGCAGGGTAACATCAACCAATGATTCTCGTATTTCAACCTTAAGCAAATATGCTACACGACTGATTATATTTTACAAGCATACTTAAGACCTGAGGAGATGAGGTATACCTCTCATACTCCAACCGACGACAATTATATGGCAGTATGAGATTATATGGCAGAGACATCATGTGTCAAACTACAATTAGCTTGCCAGGATATAGTGGCATCTTCGCTATAGAGTTATAGCTCATAGCATATACTCTCTTTAGGGTTATTGCCCGTAGCCAATGCCTGGTATTTATATTGTGGAGTCATGGCCCGTAGCCATACTCTTATTGGGGTATGGTCCGTAACCAATCTCGTTCATAGGATATAGCCCACAGCCATTCCTATGGGGCATGAGGATATAATTGCCCAATTACCCCCACATATTCAAAAATATGCACTCCGGGTTATGCCGCGGAGCAAACCGTTTCACCATTCAGCAAATTCTGACGCTGATGGATCTGTGGTCAGGGCAACTACATTATATCATATTACTTGATCAATTAAGTGTATTACCATATGCTTTTAGCATCAAAGAAAAGTTTCTAGAACATCAAATATTATGACAAATACTACAAATAATGGGTAATACTTTCATCAAGTACTGTTCAATCTTTAATAAAGCATTGAGAACTCAAACCCTCATCTCATCAGGTGCATTCTCAATTCTCAACAACTCATCAACATGATTATGGAATATGGGTATTGCAACCCTTAGTTCATCATAGAACACTTGTAACAACTTATTAGGTAACTAATACCTTCAGGTCATCTGACCAAGGTAAACATAATACTTGCTTCACAAGCATCTCACATGGCTCACAAGACTTATTTCATCTCTTGTTACCTCTCACTAGGCAACAAGGCATGTTGTAAAGAAGTGAAACCACTTCTCTACTAAAAATTTGAACAATAGAACCTCCAATCCAAACAAACTCAAAAGGTGTGATGGAGTGGGCGTAAAATTTTCAAATCTTTATATAATGGTAATCAAAAGACCAATGTATAGCAGCGGAAGAAAATATTTGACTATTCAATTATAAAACAAAGGGTTACAAACTTAAACTTACATCACAAGGATCCATGTAGAGGAAATCTAAACCACCTCAAGATTGTCTCCAAGCTTCATCATCACAAACTAAGTCCAGGTCCACATGTCATGCATCCAAGTCTTTCACCTAGGGTTGGAAGCATACCCCAACAAAAGAAGAAACACAAGAGACATCAGCAAAGGCTGGTATGTGCATACTAAAAAGCAAATTGAGAAATATAAGGAATAAGGGACATCAAAATAAAAGGCTTCCCATGCAAGAGATAAGTATCACCCAAACGAGTATCAAGAGAAAGAATCATAACCAAAGGGATACTTCCCATAACCAAATAATAAGAATGTGCTATCAATATAAACATCCACTACCATGGTGGGAAACAAAGCACATATATCATTATCAACCTGCATGCATGTGAGATAAGCATAGCCCTAGAACAATATAAATAACAATGGCGGTCAAGAATCACACATCTTGAACCTGGTGGGACATGGGCCAAGAATCACACATCTTGTCCTGATGGTACATGGGCCAGGAATCACACATCCTGCCCTAGCATGGGGAATCACACATCCACCATCCAAATATATATATATATATATAACATGGGCCAGGAATCACACATCCTGCCCGGGTATGGGGAATCACACATCCTCCATCCCAAAGATATCACAATGTTGCCATATTGCATAATGAGACAAAAACCAATGTAATTACACTACTCTAGTGCTACTGAATCACATAGCATGTTAATGTAGAGGCAAGTAGAAAAGTATAATCAGAATTAACAAGGTTGCCATCACACAATAGACAACTCAAACATATAAGCATCCACATTATAGTGGGCATATATCAACAAGTAAAATCCACATCACAGTGGACATATAATATCAAAAGTCCAATTTGCACCAAGGCAACAAGATAAGATTCCAAGAGAATATCTATGATCATAAGATCAATAATAAAATAAGATACGTCACATGAAGCATGATTTCAAAAGAACAAGACAATGTGTAGGATAATGTCCATAGGACCAAGAGAAAGAATAAAATAGGATAATTGCTCAACAAGAATAATATGGGATGCAAACATACATTAAAATACAAGAATTGCTCAATATAGAAATAATAGGAGATGCAATCATACCTCAACAACAGATTCAAACGATCCAAGGTCACATCTAGGTCCAAGCCTAGGCCTCCACAGAACCTAGTAAGCATATATGTGGAATTAGGGTTAGGTTTCCATTAATATACAAAACCCTGAAAACTACCTTTTTATTAATATATGAATTATGTTTCCAAAATGATTCCATATTTTAGATTATATTTTCCTGAGCTCAAAACATATTTTATTATATTTTTCTGATTTATAAATTATTATTTATGAATTTTAGAAGTTAATTCATTATTAATTAGATTCATTGAAAACACATGTTTAAAACATCATATTCATATGATAAAACCAATTCCATTAGAAAGCCCTTATTTTTCTGAATCCAACGGCTATTTATTTATATTTTTCTGATCAGTAATTAATTAGTTATGGATTTTAGAAATTCGACCAATCAAATAATTAGATATTGCCACATAGGTGAGAAAATCTGCGAGAAACAGGCTGGGCCCGCATGACTTGGCCCAATGAACGTCGGCCAAGTCAGCAGGTCAAGGTCTCGTTTGACTCGATCCAAAACAAGAGACAAGAGGCGAGAAGACGATAATACCCTTTATCGGGAAACAAAGCAGAAGAGAAATGAACGAGGGGTAGATCGGTAAAAGAACACAAGGGAATCATCTTCTTCAGGCAGCCACGCCATGGCTGCTTGAGTCACAGCTGAGCTCCAGACAAAATAGGTGAAATCGCAAGTCGCAACGATTCAGTGATTTGAAGCCATAGAAATGAAGATCAAGACTCCACGAACTTACAGGAACCATCAATTCAGATGTGGGTGCCACCGAGAGAAGAGGAGGAGAGCCGCAAACCCATAGGGAAAAACTTGATCAGCCACCAAGAGGCAAGAGCAAGCAGACGAATTGAGGCGAGAAAGAAGTTGGGTAAGGAGTGGAGGAACCAGGAATCTACTCCTTTATATATATAGTTGAGTCCAAGGGCAAAACAACCTTGGCCGTGAGAACCTGGGGCCCAAGGTTTGGGCGTTTCTTGGATCTGAAGAGAAAGAGCACGTGTGAAGGATCGTTGGGTGTGGAATCGGAAGGGGAATACAATGCCGAAGAAATCTCACAAAACGGTTAAGAATCGGGAAATCAATCCTCGAAAAACCAGCCCCGCCGGTACTGTTGCCGCGCACCCATCCTACTCGAGGTAGGAGACGGGTTCTGTGCCGCAAGATCAAGATCGGACGGTCCATATCCAAGCCGAAATGGGAAAAGGAAAATAAAGCCAGCGTGACATCATTAGATTAGGAAACTATATCTTAATCGATTTAGGAGTAAAGTTAAAATCAATTAATGCACTTATTTTTCTTTCCTCAATTAGGGGTCCTATTATTATCCAAATCAAACCAAACTTTGCACACAAGTTAAGTTAAACATGTAGATTCCGAATCTATAATTAGATTTCACTTTTGGAAACTTTAGATGTATTATTTAGCATATTCTTTATTTCTCTTTCCTGTTGCATAAATGACACATGGATTATCCAAATTACGTGTAACTTCATCCACAAGTTAAATTAAGGGTGTTGAATACGAATTTGCCATCAATTTTACATATTGGAGTTATTTGAGTAATTATTTAATATTTTGAAGGTTCTACATATTTTCTCTCTCCTGATTTCACCTTTTAAGCAAACTTTCTCCAAATTGAATGAAAATTCACCTAAAGGCTATATTTATTATGTAGATCACGAATCTAAGATTATTTTCCTCTTTTGGGGTCAATTATTATATTTATTTATTAATTACACCTTTTAGGTGATTTCTCTCTCTTAATATTTCCATATTATTTCAAGGTTGTCCAAATTAAATGAAAATTGACATGTAGGCTTATTTCGATGTGTAGATTACGAATTTTAAGTCTATTCTTTATTTTGAGACTTTCTTACATGGGTTCTATCATCTAGCCCATTATAGGCCCATTAACAACATTATGCATCCAATTAAGTTATTTATCATCTTATTATCACCAAATGAATTATGTGACATATTATTTACATTTTTCATGCATTATATTATTAGGATCATCCTAACCTCAACCTTGTTTGGAAAAACCCAAAAGATCAAAGTTCTAGGGTAGGGTTTAAGATTCGGTATGTTACAGCACTCCACCCCTTAAAAAGGATTTCGTCCTTGAAATCTAAAGATCCAAACATCAACTATTAACTATTCTCCACCCCTTAAAGGGTTCAACCTAACAAGTCAAACTACACAACTTTTTAGAGCTACCCACATCTCTTAGTTGTAAAAGTTCTAGATACTTTTATTATTTATGTATTCAACTATAGTCATGCCATCTAGGGTTGAGATTTTAGGTCTTCCTGTCTCTAACCTGTCAACCCTACATGAACATCCAAAAGTCATAGGGTAGGTCAACTATACCATTATATCATTCCTAGTCATAAAACTAGGGTTAGATTCTATTCAAACTATAGTTTCTCTTCATTGTGACTTAGTTCAAGAAAACATCGACAAACCAGAGAAATTTTTGTACATATAGTAATATAATTGAAAATATATTTTCCTTCAAAGAATCATACGATATGAAATAATGGTGAGCTCAAAATCAAATCGAAAACCAAGTCACAATATTTCCATATGATTACTTCCTCATAACCTATTCTTGTCCTCAAACCAAACCTTATTGCATACAAAGATCATCATTGATCAAATCTATGGTCAACATCTCACTTAAAGCTATCTAGAAAAGTCAAGGGTTCTAATGGGGAGACAAAATTGAAATAGTCTATTCCGACTACCACGGGCTCTGATACCATCCTGTAAAGAAGTGAAACCACTTCTATACTAAAAATTTGAACAATAGAACCTCCAATCCAAACACACTCAAAAGGTGTGATGGAGTGGGCGTAAAATTTTCAAATCTTTATATAATGGTAATCAAAAGACCAATGTATAGCAGCGGAAGAAAATATTTGACTATTCAATTATAAAACAAAAGGTTACAAACTTAAACTTACATCACAAGGATCCATGTAGAGGAAATCTAAACCACCTCAAGATTGTCTCCAAGCTTCATCATCACAAACTAAGTCCAGGTCCACATGTCATGCATCCAAGTCTTTCACCTAGGGTTGGAAGCATACCCCAGCAAAAGAAGAAACACAAGAGACATCAGTAAAGGCTGGTATGTGCATACTAAAAAGCAACTTGAGCAATATAAGGAATAAGGGACATCAAAATAAAAGGCTTCCCATGCAAGAGATAAGTATCACCCAAACGGGTATCAAGAGAAAGAATCATAACCAAAGGGATACTTGCCATAACCAAATAATAAGAATGTGCTATCAATATAAACATCCACTACCACGGTGGGAAACAAAGCACATATATCATTATCAACCTGCATGCATGTGAGATAAGCATAGCCCTAGAACAATATAAATAACAATGGAGGTCAAGAATCACACATCTTGAACCTGGTGGGACAAGGGCCAAGAATCACACATCTTGTCCTGATGGTACATGGGCCAGGAATCACACATCCTGCCCTGGCATGGGGAATCACACATCCACCATCCAAATATATATATATATATAACATGGGCCAGGAATCACACATCCTGCCCGGGTATGGGGAATCACACATCCTCCATCCCAAAGATATCACAATGTTGCCATATTGCATAATGAGACAAAAACCAATGTAATTACACTACTCTAGTGCTACTGAATCACATAGCATGTTAATGTAGAGGAAAGTAGAAAAGTATAATCAGAATTAACAAGGTTGCCATCACACAATAGACAACTCAAACATATAAGCATCCACATTATAGTGGGCATATATCAACAAGTAAAATCCACATCACAGTGGACATATAATATCAAAAGTCCAATTTGCACCAAGGCAAAAGATAAGATTCCAAGAGAATATCTATGATCATAAGATCAATAATAAAATAAGATACTTCACATGAAGCATGATTTCAAAAGAACAAGACAATGTGTAGGCTAATGTCCATAGGACCAAGAGAAAGAATAAAATAGGATAATTGCTCAACAAGAATAATATGGGATGAAACATACATTAAAATACAAGAATTGCTCTATATAGAAATAATAGTAGATGCAATCATACCTCAACAATAGATTCAAATGATCCAAGGTCACATCTAGGTCCAAGCCTAGGCCTCCAAAGAACCTATTAAGCATATATGTGGAATTAGGGTTAGGTTTCCATTACTGAAAACTACCTTTTTATTAATATATGAATTAGGTTTCCAAAATGATTCCATATTTTAGATTATATTTTCCTGATCTCAAAACATATTTTATTATATTTTTCTGATTTATAATTTATTAGTTATGAATTTTAGAAGTTAATTCATTATTAATTAGATTCATTGAAAACACATGTTTAAAACATCAGATTCATATGATAAAACCAATTCCATTAGAAAGCCCTTATTTTTCTGAATCCAACGGCTATTTATTTATATTTTTATGATCAGTAATTAATTAGTTATGGATTTTAGAAATTCGACCAATCAAATAATTAGATATTGCCACATAGGTGAGAAAATCCGCGAGAAATAGGTTGGGCCCGCATGACTTGGCCCAATGAACGTCGGCCAAGTCAGCAGGTCAAGGTCTCGTTTGACTCGATCCAAAACAAGAGACAAGAGGCGAGAAGATGATAATACCCTTTATCGGGAAACAAAGCAGAAGAGAAATGAACGAGGGGTAGATCGGTAAAAGAACACAAGGGAATCATCTTCTTCAGGCAACCATGCCATGGCTGCTCGAGTCGCAGCTGAGCTCCAGACAAAATAGGTGAAATCGCAAGTCGCAACGATTCGGTGATTTGAAGCCATAGAAATGAAGATCAAGACTCCACGAACTTATAGGAACCATCAATTCAGATGTGGGTGCTACCGAGAGAAGAGGAGGAGAGCCGCAAACCCATAGGGAAAAACTTGATCAGCCACCAAGAGGCAAGAGCAAGCAGACAAATTGAGGTGAGAAAGAAGTTGGGTAAGGAGTGGAGGAACCAGGAATCTACTCCTCTATATATATAGTTGAGTCCAAGGGCAAAACAACCTTGGCCGTGAGAACCTGGGGCCCAAGGTTTGGGCATTTCTTGGATCTGAAGAGAAAGAGCACGTGTGAAGGATCGTTGGGTGCGGAATCGGAAGGGGAATACAATGCCGAAGAAATCTCGCAAAACGATTAAGAATCGGGAAATCTGTCCTAAAAAAACTAGCCCCGCCGGTACTGTTGCCACGCACCCATCCTACTCGAGGTAGGAGACGGGTTCTGTGCCGCAAGATCAAGATCGGACGGTCCATATCCAAGATGAAATGGGAAAAGGAAAACAAAGCCAGCGTGACATCATTAGATTAGGAAACTATATCTTAATCGATTTAGGAGTAAAGTTAAAATCAATTAATGCACTTATTTCTCTTTCCTCAATTAGGGGTCCTATTATTATCCAAATCAAACCAAACTTTGCACACAAGTTAAGTTAAACATGTAGATTCGGAATCTATAATTAGATTTCACTTTTGGAAACTTTAGATGTATTATTTAGCATATTCTTTATTTCTCTTTCCTGGTGCATAAATGACACATGGATTATCCAAATTAGGTGTAACTTCATCCACAAGTTAAATTAATGGTGTTGAATACGAATTTGCCATCAATTTTACATATTGGAGTTATTTGAGTAATTATTTAATATTTTGAAGGTTCTACATATTTTCTCTCTCCTGATTTCACCTTTTAAGCAAACTTTCCCCAAATTGAATGAAAATTCACCTAAAGGCTATATTTATTATGTAGATCACGAATCTAAGATTATTTTCCTCTTTTGGGGTCAATTATTATATTTATTTATTAATTACACCTTTTAGGCGATTTCTCTCTCTTAATATTTCCATATTATTTCAAGGTTGTCCAAATTAAATGAAAATTGACATGTAGGCTTATTTCGATGTGTAGATTACGAATTTTAAGTCTATTCTTTATTTTCAGACTTTCTTACATGGGTTCTATCATCTATCCCATTATAGGCCCATTAACAACATTATGCATCCAATTAAGTTATTTATCATCTTATTATCACCAAATGAATTATGTGACATATTATTTACATTTTTCATGCATTATATTATTAGGATCATCCTAACCTCAACCTTGTTTGGAAAAACCCAAAAGATCAAAGTTCTAGGGTAGGGTATAAGATTCGGTATGTTACACATGTTATGGCTCACAAGGCCCATAAAAGTATTTCAAGAATAGAATATCATAGCTCATACATGGCTATGCTCATCATCTCATGATATCTGCATGGTTAGTAATCACAATAGCAGTTATATCAATATCACATATCAACACCATGCAGTACAAGGTAACACCACTATTCCCTTATCAGGGTTAGGGTTTCCCATTTCATATTAATCAGGGATACTCATCCCATTACCCAAAATTAGGGCTTCACATACCTTCACCATATATTAGGGTTAGGGTTTCAAATTAGAGTTTCATATTTCATAGCATCACTCTGGATTAGGATTTCATAACACGTCATCTTGTGTCAGAGTTTCACACATCATTACCTAGAATTAAGGTTTCTTATAACTTTCCCCCAAATTAGGGTTTCATATAACATTACATAACATCATTCTGAATTAGAGTTTCTCATCACATTACTGCATTAGGGTTTCATATGTTCATATTATTGATCCAGACCCCAATTCAGTGCTTCACACATCTAGGAGCATACATTGTTATCATAAGTATTCAATCATACTTATTTATTCTCATCATTTACCATTAAATGATTATCAACACAAGGTATGAGTTTCTTTCTCATTCATACAAGAGTATGATTATATCATACTTTATCATCTTGGCTTAACCCTTTCTCAAGGATGTTAGCCTTCACTTATCAAAGTGCATTAAACTCATTGTATTTTAATGTAAGAATTAACATAACACACTTCAGGTGTTGCACATCCAAGTATATTGATTTTGAAGTGTATAAAGGTATATCAACCTTGAAGTATTGAATATGATACATGTCATATCTTGAATGTATCACTTCCCTCATTAATTCCAACTTGCTCAAGTTCATCAACTTATATTGTATTAGGGTATTTTCCATCCTAACACTTTATGCACTAATCCTGCATTTATCATATAATGTATTAGTCATAAAATAATACATTTGAATTGTCCAATCATCATCAATTGATATGGACTCATCTTAGGTTAAGACATTGTTAATATAAAGTTGTCCATCATCCATTACTTTAGGTGTTTCACATAACATCCTTTTAAAATAAGGATTGTTATTAAAATACCCTGAGTTAGGGTTTTCTCATATCATCACCCTAGATTAGGGTTACACTGTTACCCTAGATTAGGGTTTCACTTAACATTGCCCTAAATTATGGTTAGGGCTCAAAACCCTTTTCAATTAGGGTTTCATGATCTCTTTATCAAGGATCATACCCTATTTATATATATTATATTCATATTGTAAGTGTTGAGGCTCCACCACTACATGATTATCACTCATGTATGAATTCCTCTCTCTCTCTCGTCCTCTCTAGGATGTTGATTAATTCAAGATTGATTAGATTAGGTTAACTCTTCATTTAAGTACACATATTTAGGGTTAACATAGTGTATCGAAATATTGCTTCTATAAGCATCAAAGGTTAACCACTTTAAAAGTACTAATCACCAAAGTACCTTAGGGATTCAACCATCGTACTTATCTTTGATAATCATCTTTATCAATCATAGGGTCAATTGATCTTTCATCATCTTAAATCTCCAAATGATCTTGTTCAATTGAACATCCAAACGGTCTTGATCAATTGAACATCCAAACGGTCTTGCTCAATCTTTCAAATGGTCTTGACCAATTTTAAATCAAATCAACTCATTCGGTCTTGAAACTGAATCAACCCATTCGGTCTTGAAATCGAATCATCCCATTCGGACTTGAAACCGAATCATCAACCATTGATTTGAAACCGATTGAACAATTCACCCTTGAAACCGATTGGATCTCCAAACAGTTTGAGACTGTTTGATCCCAAACGGTTTGAGACTGTTTGATCCCAAACGGTTTCAAGACCATTTGGAATCAAATGGTCTTCAGACCGTTTGTCCCAAACTAGCTTGAAAACCGAATGGACCAATTAGGGTTTGTTTCAACAAAATCGATTAGGGTTTACCTTGTTGAAATGTGCATCAATTGCACCCTTGAATACTCATCAATTTACAACCCTTGGATCTCCAAACCTTCATCACAACCATTGGCCTCCAAACGGTTTTAAGACTGTTTGGGCCAAATCAACCCATAAATCAAATTAACAACTAGGGTCTCAACCACTTTACTCGATTAGGATTTGCAATTGGTGGATTCTCCATCATTGGGACTATTATAAATCATTTAATTAGAACCATTGGATCAACATCCAACTACCTCAACATTTTTCCTTCAAACTGTTTGGGACCACTTGATCCGAAATGGTCTTGAGACCGTTTGATCCCAAACAGTCTTGAGATCGTTTGGTCTCAATTGGTCTTGAGACCGATTGGACTCAATTATGAAACCGTTTGCACAAGATATTATTGAGGTGTGTGCTTAAGATGACATCATCATTTTCAAGCTTCAAACCTTCGAAAATTTTAGGGACTTTTATGGTGATTTCAACAATCAATCAAAAGGAATTTTGAGAATGAAGAAAGATTCAACATATATAAGAGAGGAAATCAATAATAACATTTAAGGGTTCAAGTTATATAACCCGCCTTCAAAGTTGAAACCAAGATTCAAGATTCACTTCTCTAATGGTGAATGAAGCTTTCTCAACCTCCCAAGGTCCGTCCTCAATCCTTTGAGTGAAAAGAATTGGCTAGGGTTGAAGATTGAATGGAGAAAAGAAGAAATCAAGTATTGAATTTCGATTTTTACCATGAAATCAAGGTTGAAGATGACTATGGAGCTTACCTACAGGTTGGGGCACGTCCTCCTGTTGCTCCTAAGCTCCCTTGTATTCAACCAAAGCAAGGAAAGAAAGAAGGGTCAAAAAAACCTTTCATTTGAGTTGGAAATGGGATGTATATAAGGGAATTTCAATGAGAGCGAAAGTGATATAATAATCTTTTAATTCCCAAAATTGGTGCCACATTCTCCCCTCCATCCCTTGCATACGAAGCCATCTCCCACATCTTGTAAATCCTCTTCATTATCCATGAATTAAAAGAAAACAAATTAAGCACCTTAACCATTTTAATAATAATATCCAAAATTGAGTGGATATTACTTTTTAGTTAACTAGTGTGAGTGGGCTCTCCACTCACTTTGGATATTTTTGTTGCCTTTGCAAGGCACAAGGACGTCCATTCTTATAGAATTTAAACCAACACATTTTTGGTTGAAGGGAACATCAATTAATATATTTATTTTTGCATTAAATTGAATTAGGGATTCAATTATACTTAGATCTTGATTATTTTAATATCAAGATTCTCTCTCCTCCAAAGTGATTCAAATGAGATGCCCCTCTCATTTTCTTGTCTCTAATTGATACCAAGAAACATGAGGGACTCTCTAGAAGTGGTATTTTTTCATATTGAACCCTAGGTTTTGGGTAAATTGCACATTACCCCAAAACTAGGTTTTAATGCACAAACATTGCTTAATAAGCTCTTTCTTGGTGCTCAGGCTATCACGAGCCATAAGTCTGCATCATTTTCATTCTTATGATGTTTCAACACTTGAGGAACATTTATCATGTAACATTTGCAAGTTAACCCCTCAACTTGGGTAATTTTCACTTTAGTCCAAAATAGGTAAACATTGTTTCAACATTATTCAGAAAGGACTAAAATTGAAACATAAGTTCCTCTTGAGCCTTAATTACTTTTAAAAAGATAAAAGAAAGCATATAATTATCTTTCTTAAACAAAACATCTATGGTTAAAGCATAATCCAGGTCAGGGATGTTACACGAACAGGAAGGTCATTGGGAGCCAAAGTTCCCAGAAGAGATCCTAGCCTTGCGATCTGAACCTCGGTCATCGACGACTTATAATCCAATGGCCTGGAGCTAACCAAGAAAGGGGTGATAAGGACAAGTTTTCCCTCAGTTCAAGTGTTGCATGGAGAGGGCGAGGATGACCTTTCGTCGGGACTGGTCACCAGACATGTTGCGCCCTCCGCTGAAGTAGCGTGCATGCATTGGCTAGGGCCAAGTTGCATATTAACTGAATATGAGGTATTACTCGTTGAAATGGCACTTTTTGATTGGTCGTTAGATAATAATATTAAAAAATCACAACTTATGATTGATAACTCGAAGTAATATATGAAAATTGATCAAAAAATTGCAAGGAATATATTAAAAATGCATTTGAAGCCTAATTCTTCTTGCAATTCAAAAAGTGCTTGAAGTTGCTTCCTTTAATGCATTTATAAATGGAAAACCCTAATTTTGATATGAAGGATATTTGGGAAAGTTCTTTGGATACTTTAAGCCGATATTAACTTGTTATTAATAAAAGGAAAATTTAGATCTAAAAAGATGATCTTTATGCATAATTGGCTTAATTTAGGATTTCATGTATATAAAGTGCATTAATGGGCTTAGAAACCCTAATTTTAGTAATAATGACTTTTAATGATTTTAATTGTACAAATCTATGAATAAGACAAAGTTATTTTGTTAGAAATCCAATTTGAGTATAAAAGATCCTTAATGTGGATAATTTGAGTAATTAGGGTTTTTTTGAGTAGAAAAGCTATTTTAGGGTTTGTTGACCTAGAAAGGATAAAGATGGAGAATTAGATCTAAGAAACTCTAATGAACCCTAATTCTGATTAGTTTGGGATGTGATGGTAACAATTACGTGGTATACTTGTTTTTACGATCAAGGGTTGCTTGATGTGGTTTCTTACCTTGCTTGATTGGACATCTAGTTGGATTTGGATATATTTTTTATGTTTGGGACTTCAAATCAGGTATGTGTTTATGCTTATGATTAAATCTCTTTAGTTTCACGGCGATTCCAGAGGTTTTATCGGTTTCTTGGAAATAATTGCTTGGTCGACTTATATTTCATGCAACTATAAAGTGACTATGACTAGCACCATAATTATGCATGCATGACTAGCTCAGATCCAGGTCCTCCTCTGTAGCTCTGATGATGATGAGATAGATGACCTAGTACATGGTCTACCCATGAGGTAGGATCATCAGGTTATCACGAGTCAATGTGTTGGTCTACCTATGGGTAGGACCATACAACTCCATGACCCTATGTATTGATCTACCTATAAGGTAGGATCATGGGGGTTAGTTGAGATCTACCATATGAGATGTAGTATCCATGTCCACTATAGGGACAACACAGAGGCTAGGGTATGTAAGGATTGAGTAGTCATGTTTCAAACATAAAGTTTGTTTTGTTAAATCATAATTTCTTACAATATGTTGTTACAATTAAATGCAAGATTATTGGTTCCCCCACATACTAGTAAAATTCATTATACTGACTGTCGTTTTGTTTGCCGACGTTTTAGGTAATATCTGAAATTGGACAAATAGTAAAGTGGCACCTGTGAAGATTAAAGTTAAAATACTAAAGGAGGATTTAGGTAGATAGAATCCTACTTTGGGTAGAAGTCCTAGTTACCTAATTTTGAAGGTATGTTAAAAGAAATTTTTTATTCTAGTTTTCAGTTTAGTCTTTGGTAGAATTTATTAATTAATTTTTATTATTTGTAAAACCATTGATCCTGTTTTGGGATAACGCCTCTGACTTCTTGGTCTCCCTTAATTGGGGGTTACCGGGAAGCGGGGTCGTTACATTTGTTATCAGAGTTGTGGTTTTCCATTTAATCTCTAATAATTATTAAATTTACAAACTCTTTAGACCCCAAGGGAGTTATTAGAGGATTTTCCAATGATGGAGGTGTCTAGAAAAGGAACACAATCTGGGGGCTGGCAAGATTTTCCTCTGCCCCACTAGTCGGTCTATGAGAAACTCTCGAATTTTGTGTGACTGCCTGGCCGAAATCAGATGATCTGACTCGAAATAAGATACCTCTAGGTCTTCTCTCATCTGTCTTCATCCCTTCTCTACCCTGTTCATGGAATAACTTTAAGAGATTAGGGATTTTTGTCTCTCCACCACCCTCCTGAGTTTTGGGATTAAGAATGATAAGGATTAAGTAATCCCTCCACCAAATAATAAAAAGCATGTAAGAAAGATGTCATGGACATAAGTTTTGATAATTAGAAACTCGGACTGAGTTTAGTTACATGATTAGGTTGCATGGCTTGAGTTTTTGTGCTCTTGGTTACCCCTCAGGAGATCGTTGAGGTTAAACCATCTTGTAGGAAGAGGAGGAGAGAGTTAGCCTTAGAGGAAGAAGCCTTCAGGAAGAGGAAGAGACCTTGTGCATCCTCTAAGGATAATGCTAACCAAAACCCTAAGCGGTGGATAGAGAAAGAGAAGACACGATAAGTTGGATATCATAGTTGACCATGCATGCACGTACATGGGTTAGACATGCATGATGTACAGATGTTTTGAGTATCCATAAGAAGCATGAGCTATGTGTAGTTGTTTGACCCTAGTGCCTCGTGGCGACCCAACCTTGGGAGGGTCGTTCTTGTTAGGGTGAGGGATAGCTCCCTCATTAAGGAGGTTAGTGGTAATCGCATAGGAACCCTAATAGCTATATATGAGTAGAAAAGAGGCGTGGACCAACATAGAAGAGAACAGAAGCAAGGCTGACAACAAGTTTTAGACCTAGACCTAAAGGGTTATGCCTGATGTTCATGAGATGAGCATGTAGAGCTTTAGATGGTGTAATCTAGATATAAGTTTTCATAGTACAGATAGATGTATATCCTTAAGAGCTCAACCCATCTTCTATGAGGAAACCTCAAGTTGTAGGACCAATTGTAGGGTTTTCTCTAGAGAGAGAGGACAAGACCTGATGAAGAAGGTTAGAGACCTTGACTCTAAGGGATGAAGGACCATGAGAAGTTGGGTATGTTATGACCTATATTCACTATTTGGGAAATTGGTCCGCATGGCCAAATATACTCCCACTTATGCCTATTTGGTCACCCAACCGCACCACATATTGGTAATCAGTCCACTAAGCGGTCATGGGCCGCATATACTCCCACTTAATCGATTAAGTGCCCGTTTCAACTCCACTTTTTGAAAAGCCCACAACTTATGTCCATACATTACATACATACATGCATGTATATACACAGACATTGCATTATATATTTTAATTTAAGTATATAGCAATTTTATATATGTATACATTGTAGTATATGTAACAATTTCTGCAAACATTTGTACATTTATATCAAAACTTTTTGACATATTCATATGTATACATACATATAAAATATACCTACACTGACAAACACATATTTGTACATGTAAATATTTTGATTTATTCACAATTATACACGCTCTACATATATTAGTGCATTTATAAACATACATTATAATATTTGTACATATATTACAAACACATTTCATATATAGAGATATATATACATATATAAGCATATCATACATGCATATTAATATGATTACAGGTAAATATATATAAGTGGACAATCTATATTTTTATATTTTTTATTTGTGAGCTGAATATATCGTTTAATGACTATTTATAACTTATCTATTGGAAAAAATCCAAAACCGCATATACTCCCGTATATACTCCCGCATATCGCATATACTCTATGCGGTACCCTCTCCTCCCGTACACCGCATACCGCTTTCCTAAACAATGCATGTATTAGATGACCATGAGTAGATAGTTATGGTTCCCTCATGCATGATCCTTGGAGGCTTGTTGTACCTTAGATGCCTTTAGAGGAACCAAATCCTAGAAACAGAAAAAGGCTTCGTGAACCGTTGTACAGAAGTTGTAAGTGCCTACCTTACCTTATAGGGATAGAAAGGAGAGTTCCTTAGGCCCTGGGGAGGTACAGTAACAAGTTATGAGGTCTCACACTGCATTGGACTTTAAGGTGTTGTTTACGTGGAAGAATGGTGGGAAGTGTATGTCCTACCTTGTGCATGTTTGGTTCGTGGTTAGACAGCTGATGCATAAGAAGTGAACCTAGGGTTCCTAGACTTAAGAGGGGAGGTAGTGGTACCTGGTGCACCTGATGCTCACAAGTATGTTTGAGTTCCTACATATTCGAGCATGGCACCCCCTCAGGTTTAGAGGAAAAGGAAACCCCTTGAACTAAGGTATATGTTTGATGAACCCCCTCACACATATTGGTGACATATGTACGAGTTTATCAACTTCGAGGAATAAGGAACAAGTAGGACATACCAAGGTACCCAGAGTGGCTTAGTAGGTTGTCTTCTTGCTAGCTACATGTATAGGATGCATAATAGAGAGATGCATACACATGATGATGTAAACCTTGGAAGTAAGGATGTTTGTGACCTTTGTTAATATCAAGAGATAGTTCTCCCCTATCTTGGGAAGGACCCTTCTATAGGGTGAGTATCGACTTTTTTTTGGGTTGTGGTAACCTAAAGAGGTCTCTCATAGGAGCTTGATGAGCTAAGTGGAGAGCACATAGTATGACCATGAATATATAGACCCACGTGTGGCCATCTCTAAGGGGCATGAGGATATGTTGCCATGAAGGTAACCTGTATGGGCCGGACCGAGATAGGTAGGCCGCCATGATTCCCATGAAGGGATGTGAGTTAACCATGAGTGCCCAGAGAGATGATAGAGATCTGGGTGAGGATTTAGGTTTGAGATGTTCTATGGTAGATCCCAAGTCAATATCGAGGTCAAGTAGGGATCAGATCGATGAGAGTAGGAGTTGTCTGTTCCCTGAATGCACAAGACCATAGGGTCGGGATGTAACAACTACCTTTTCCCGAGGCCCATGGGTTATGAGGCTGGCCACCTTCATGAGTTCATGGGGCCTAAGGGGTAAATGTGAGAGGCACTCCCTAGATGCATAAGGTTCAGACCACCCCAAAAGTGCCAACACCCTAGAGACCTTTAGGTGATGACTAAGTATTGTACATAAGAGAGGTGTTAAGATCCAGAGGTGATGGGAAAAGTCTTTCCATGGGTGTAGAACCGTAATGGAGATGTTTATGATGTGGAGACATGAGATGTATGCTTCAACTTAGTTTGGAAAGTGTAATGACATTGTGTGATGCACCATCTCTACTCTTGGAACAGGATGAACTCTGTATTTGGACTGCAGCCAAATGCTTATTTCATCTTGTTATGGGCGTGAGAGACAGGGAACAATGCATGCCATATACTAAGGATGGAAGTGATATGAGTTGAAACCCTTCTACGATGATTGAGGATAGAGGAAGTACCACACCTTATGAGAGTACGTTGAAAAGACAGTTTGAAAACATAAAGAAAAAAAGGGGGTGATATGAGGAATGTACCTCCCTGGAAGTAGTTGGAATCTATGGGCCATAAGTTTGAGTTTGATAACTGAGATGATGAGCTCAAAGTTTTCTTGACTCAGTTAGACCTAAACCCGAGATGAGGAGGATGAGTGAAGTATATGAGGGTTTATGTCTTCACCATCACCTAGCATGTAAGGATGCTTATGTGGTAACAAGATTTTCTCAACAGAATACAGTTCATGTGTACATCTGTCTTGCATAGCCAGTAGAGAGACTGGAAAAGGTTGTTAGGTGAACCCTACGACCGTTAGAAGAGGAGACTTAGGTGGCTAACACTCAGATATAACCTGACCCATTGGTCAAGTTAATGGTTACTCAATTAGTCAGCCCAGAGCTTGATGAGATAAAAGGATAGTTGTGAGAACCTCAGATACACTTCTCAAGAAAAGAAGGTGGTGAAATCCACTACAAGAGTGTTTTAGGGTTTTTGAGGAGTCACCCTTGAGGAATCATGTCATGCCAGAAGCTCATGGTTTTAAGTACACCGTATACTATGGTACTACCAAGATGGTTAAGGTTTGTATGTGGTCCTTAAGGACCTGAGATGAAGAAGGATATAGTCTTGCATGTGCCTGATTGATGTACATGCCAGAGGGTGAAGGTCAAACACCAGTAACCCAGTGAGTTGCCACATATAATGAGAAATCCCTGAGAGGGAATGGGAGTGGATCACCATGGATGGTGTGGTGGGTCTCTCCTGGACCAAGAGAGGTCATGATGCAATATGGTCTATGATAGATCACCTTACCTTGCCTAATAAAGAGCACAGTCAATATGACAGTTTTGGTTGAACTATATATATGAGAGAGAGATAGTTCAACTACACCATGATCTGAGTTTAATATCTTGAGCATAATCTTAAGTTCACTTCCACGTTGTGGAGGTAGGTGTAAGAAGAACTCGATGCTAGTATAGCATGTCACCCCTGACTGGTGGACAATCAAGAGAGTATGAGCCAGACTCTAGAAGGTCTGATGAGAGCATGTGTGCTCATTCAGGATGATACATAAGAGTAGTTCCTGCCCCTACCAAAGTTTTCTTGTAATGATAGCCACCATAGCCGACCAGTATCAGGATGTATGAAGCTCTGTAAGGGAGAATGTGTCGATCACCACTTCACTTGGATGATGTCGGTGAGGGGACCTTGCGAAGGTAAGAGAAACCACAGTGTATGCAAATGAAGATGTTTTGATCGAGTAACAGCTGAGAAAGCCCATGATCGATAGGACTCATGAGATGATGCGAAGCAGACTGACATGTAGTTCACTGTGGGTAAACATGTGTTATGAAAACCCAACCCCTCTGAGCTATAGTTGAGAAAGTTGAGTCCCCGATACATGGGTCCATTTGAGATGGATTGGTGGAGTTGTTTATGTTTAGCCTTACCCCTCAAGATAATATGATGTATGATGTATTCCATGTGTCTGATCTAGAGCACTATGTGATGTACCCGAGCCATGTGTTGAGCATTGAACCAATTGGGATTCAAGGGAGGCTGACATATCCTGAGCCACCTATGAGGGTACAAGATACCAAGGTGAGAGAGAACTCAGATGTAAGAATATAAGATGATAAAGGTTCCTTGGAAGCACCATGGAGAGGATGAATCCACATGTGAGCCAATGATGGACATGGAAAAGTATTATCCTGAATTGTTTGTATAATTGGTGGAATTTTGAGGGCAAAATTCCTATAAGAGGGGAAGAATGTTACAACCCCAATTTTTGGGTTCATATGGCTGGAAATACAATTTCGCCAATAAATGTATGATTATGGGAATTGTATGAATTCTATGAATTGAATGGATTCCTTTAGAATATTTTCCTTGCATGTGATTTCTTGGATCATAATATGTTAATGAGTCCAATATGATTAAAAAGAAAATAATAAATAAAATAATGCATTATTAAGAAGAAAATTAGAGATAATGGTGAAAATATAAGAAATATGTGGAAATTAGGATAATGGAATCATCATGGATGATATTTTGAGTCCACATGGTTTCTAATGGTAAAAGGAAACCAAATAAAGAATATAAAAGAATCGAAGAGAGAAAATATGTATAAATATGCCTTTTTTAAGTAATAACTTGCATATGAAGAAACGTCTATCATACTTTCGAGTTTGAGTCCCAAACTTGGTACAAATGAAGTTTAAGTCATTATGAACTTTTCCTTAAAATTTGAGAGTGAAAGGATAAACAAAGAGAGAGATATGATTTAAACAATATTTCATAAAGTGAAAGGGTTTATAAGGCAATGTATTCAATGTCGCATTTTATAATTTGATCAGGAACATAGGCCCGACCCTCATAGATGACGCATGGCTTCCTGGCCCTTGGATCGGGGATCAATGACTCTGCTTTTGTCTCCTACCCCAAGCTGACTGGGAAAGGGGCTGGTATGGATCACGTTGGTATGGATCGCTGGAACGCGATCCTTCGATCTTTCGATATAACAGTTTTCACCGCAAAATAAGTGTACCAGGAGATTCCTTGGAAGAAATTGGATTAGGAAAGTGCTTGGGAAAGAGTGAATTGTTCCTTGGAGGTCAACGAAACCTCTCCCTGCCAACTCATCTCTCCATCTCTCTATAGAACCCTAAACCACACCCTGATATCTTATATAAACCCCACTAGTCATCTCGTCCCAGGCCTTATAACTTGATTGACACATCCCTGGATTCTTCAAGTCTCTCCCACATGGTCGCCTCTTTTGTTCCGGTGAGCTATCTACCCCCCTCCGCCACGGAGCGTCGCCGCATGAACAGGAAGATCCGTGGGAGCCGAAGTTCCCAGAAGCGATCCTAGCCTTGCGATATGAACCTCAGTCAGCGACAACTTATAATCCAACGGCCTGGAGCTAACCTAGAGAGGGGCGATAAGGACAACCACGATGCTAGGCGACACGACCGTGGGACAGCAGCTCCACCACGACTGTGGTGCCCAACCACGATCGTGGCGCGTCGCCTTCAACCTCCGACCAGCACCTATTTGCAGCTCCTGTACGAGATCAATTGGAGGTGTTTCACTTACCAAATAAGGTTGCCCTGAGGCCACCACACCTATAGGAGAAGGGTAGAGATCGTTTGATAGTTCAGAGAGCCGCTAAATCGATTAACCAACCAGACCCTCTACTGCTCGTTTGCGAAGCATAGAGCGAAGCAGGACCGATTAGCTCGATGTTGATCCAAGATCGTTTGGCCCCCTTGTGGTTTCAGATCGTTTGGCAAGGGGTGAAGATCGTTTGCAGCTGCTGGTCGATCCAAGATCGTTTGGGAGCGTTGACCGAAGCAACGACCGTTTGCTTACAAATGGTTTCCAAACCGTTTGATATCAAACGGTTTACAAACCGTATGGCTGCTAATCTCCAGACCGTTTAGGCATCTGCTTCCAAGACCGTTTTCCCCTTTTCTGTCCAAGACCATTTGATCATTGCACATGAAACCGTTTGCTCTCAAACGGTCTCCAGACCGTTTGGTAGCAAACAGTCTCAAGACCGTTTGGAGAAGATATTTCTAGGACCGTTTGGTCTATTTCTACAGACCGTTTGGGGCTGTTTTAAATGAAACCGTTTGGTCTCTTTTTACCCAAGACCGTTTGGGGTCAGTCCTGTGCCTATAAATAGGACCCCAAAGGTCCTCACTTGGACATCGGATCCGGACGCCGCCAGGCTGCCCGAACACAGTTCCGATCCAAATCCAGTCCAGTTTACGCCAGTTCCATTTCACCTACTGCCCGTGCTGCAACCAAGGGGGCTGAGGAGAGAAGGAAGTCAGAGCGAGGGAGACTGTCTGGTCTATCTTGGCAACTCCTGTTCGTGTCCAGATCTGCTCCGACACGACGTAGGAGGCCGTATCTTCTTCACCGAGCTGCGACTGCCTTCTACACCGAGTTCATGGTGGATTTCTCTCTCTTTCTCATTCTTCTTGTGTCTCGCATCATGAGTGAGTAGTACCTTTTCACTGGGGTGCAAGGACTAACCCTGCTGCCCATGCAAATCATGTTCTTTTGTTAAACTCTCCATGGCAATGTATATAACTTTCCATTTTGTTGTCAATTGGTATGTTCGTAGTTGATTATCTACTTGCTTTCATCTTGTTCTCTCCTATATTGAAAAATCTTCTATATGTGGGATGGAATGGCAGTTTACAAAGTTCGACTCCTTGACGAGAACTTCTGAAAGGATTACTTGAGGTCGTAAGTGTATGATCCGTGAGGGGACGAGACATCTAGCCTACAGTGACACTTCTGTGGTCTAAATATCCCTCAGGAAGGACCACAGCCTTAGTTGGATTTTGTATCGTCTTGTTTACCGACGATGTTAGTTTGTAGATCTATCACCTGCTTGCTTATCATTTAATGCGGTTGAATCCCAAACTAGAAATAGAATGGGATTTCTTCAGAGCCGTAAGTAAGTGATCTGGGTGGTGACAAGACATATGATGCCTAAGGTGATGCTTACGCGAACCTAACGCCCTAACGGGGGGTTCTACAACAGCTCTATTTGGATTGATATATCTTGCCTGGTTTGTTTGTGATTGAATGTGTTTGCACATGTAGCGGTGGTGAAACCCGGTACCATCCCAACGATTCCATATCATTGATCTAAACCCAACTTTAATTCAGTTTTTTACTTTCTTGCAATTAGTTGAAGTAACCTCAAATCAATCAATCATTCTAAATATTAGTTTTACTTAAGCTAGATTCGACTGAAAAGGATTCTTAAAAAGGTTTTCCTTTGGGTTCGATCCTTAACTATACTGCGATAAGACTCGTCCGCTTGCGGGTGGTATTATTGCACTTTGGTTTTGGTAAAAGCTCAGGTATTTCAACCCGAGTGAGTTTGTTAGTGCGTTTCAAAAATACCACGTCAAATTCTGGCGCCGTTGCCGGGGACAACGAAATCAGTCGGTCAAATCTAGTTCTTCTAAGACTAATCTAGGATTTTGCTTTTCTTTTGAAACAATCGATCATCTACTTGAATTTGACTCTACTTTGTGGATCTCATTTTCAAAATCTTTCTATTTTCAGGTACAACCCAAGGCATAGTGTATGCACCGTTCGGACAGCCCTAGACTCACAGCGAGCTTCGATCTCGAGATAGACAGAACTTTCCATCGTCAGATCAGAGAAAATCAAGCAAGGATGGCTCATGAAGAAGAGGTAGCCCGAAGGGTGGCTCAAGCCATCAATGCACAAAGAGAGAGACTCATGCAAGAAGCCAGGGCTGCGGTTTAGTAGGAAATCCTAGCAGCACAAGCAGCAGCGCAAGCAACCGAACTACAAAAGGATCTTAGAGAATTCACAATCCCAAAAGCTGCAAATGTTCATCATCCAGTACAACCACCTCCCATCAATGCTTCCAATGTTGAGATTAGGGCACATTGGATCACATTGCTTCAAAACAACCCTTTCCATGGCAAACAAGCAGAGGACAGCCAAGAACATCTTCTGAGATTTATCGATCTATGTGCTATGACAAAGCAAAATGGAGTCACTGATGATGCCATTTTACTTCGTCTCTTCAAGTATTCCCTTGCTGATAGAGCCATAAGTTGGTACAATTCATTGCAAAGGGAAATACCCATCACCACCTGGGAACAACTCCAAAATGTGTTTCTGGAAAAGTTCTACCCTCCATCGCTTATGAAATTATAGGGCGAATAACAAATTTCACTCAAGTTCCTGGAGAAACCCTTGTTGAAGCTTGGGATAGATACAAAGAGCTTCTACGCAAGTGCCCACACCACGGGATTCCCAAGAATCAACTCATTGAGATATTCTATAGGGGTGTGGATGATGATATTAAGAGATTTCTAGATTCCTCATCTAGAGGAAACTTCATGCGTCAAAGTTATGACATCGCATGGAGAGTCGTCACCCTGCGAGTAGAAAATCAAGCCAATTGGGGTAGATCTGTAGGTAAAGGAGTCTTGAAAGTAGCTATGGCCGAAGCTACTCCTGAGTACAAGTCTATCGCTAAAACCTTGAAGATCTTAGTTGCCAAGCAAGACCATATCGAATCATCTCTAGCTGCTATTGGAAGAGGACATTCACCCACTCGGCAATCAGAACAGGTCAATTCCACTTCCCTATTCTGTGAAGCATGTAAGAGCACCGATGATTCCACTTTGTCATGCAATGTTCTCTATGACGTTGTACTGAGCAATGTATGTGGACAAGGAGATAATGGTCATATGGAAAATGTTAATGCTATCAACACTATTCCTGGGCAAAGTTATTACAATCCGAATCAGAATAGGAATCATCCATGTTTTCAATATGGAAACCCCTCTGGAGCAGTAAACTCGCATCAATTTGGTTCAAACAATCAACCAAGAGGCCCACCAGGATTCCAGTATAATCAACAAAAGAATTTTGGGAATCAAGGAAATTTCAAGGGGAACTTTCAGAATAGGAACTACAATAATTATCAAAACAACTCTCAGTATCAGAATCTTAATCAACAGCAAGGACAGCAAGCAGGACCCGTCTCTTCTGATGACAAGCTATCAACCATTGAAAAAATGTTGCAAACTCAGCAAATTATGATAGCCAACCAACAAGCTCAGCAAAAGGCTATTGAATCTCAACTAGCTCAACTTGCAGCTAGCATAAAGCCACCCACTAGAGTCTTTTCTGACCAACCCGAGAACAATCCCAAGCATCATGAACAGTTGAAGGCAGTCACCACCAGGTCAGGAAAAGACTATTCAGATCCCCCAGTAAAGACACCTATGGTTATTACAGATGTAGATGAACCTGTGATTGTCCAAAACTCAACAACACTGGAGTCTCAATCAAAAGAAGATAAGACAGATAAGGGAAGTCCTGAGAAATCTACTGATGAAGAAACTAAAACACCAGAACCTGATATTCCTGTATATAAGCCTCGCATACCCTTCCCAACTCATCTAAGGTAAACCAAGCTTGATACTAGATTCAATAATTTTAAAGAAGCTATGAAGAAACTTCATGTTGATATACCCTTTTTGGATGCTCTGGCTGAGATACCAGCCTGGACTAAGTACCTAAAGTCACTCCTCACCAGGAAGTATATAACCGAAGAATATGAGACAGTAAAACTATCTACAACTACATCGGATATCATATTGAGCAAGATGCCAAAGAAACAAAAAGACCCGGGATCCTTTGGAATTTCATGTCACATTGGCGACTCATCATGAACGAAAGGATTGGCAGATCTCGGTGCAAGCATCTCTATTATGCCACTTAGCCTGTGCAAAAGATTAGGGTTTGTAGAATTGCTTCCTACTGGTATGACTATACAGCTTGCAGACAATTCGATAAAACGTCCGTTAGGGATTCTCAAGGATGTCCCAATCAAGGTAGGCAAGGACACATATGTTCCATGTGACTTCGTCATTATGGACATCAAGGAAGACACCAGATATCCCCTCATCTTTGGTCGTCTGTTCCTTGCCACTGCGAGAGCCCTAATTGATGTTGAGGCTGGTACCTTACTGCTCAGATTAGGCAAAGAAACTCTCGAATTCAAAGTTTTTGAAAGTATGAGAAGACCAAGTATGCAAGAAGAAGTCTATTTGATTGACTGCATTGAACAAATGTCACTTCTGACTCAGGAGAATCATGAATCAAACGATCCTTTAGAAATTGCTCTAATAAACCCATCAGTTAATGAACCAATCGACGAACGGGTAAAGGATTGCATCGAATCCCTCAAATCTGCTAAACAAGATGTTGAAGCCGATAGTGAAGAACTCAAGGCTATAAAAACTACAGAAGAAACAAGCAAAAAACCAGAGGCTCCCGAAATGAAGCCTCTGCCCGAAGGACTAAAGTACATGTTTTTAGATGATCTCAAGGTTTGTCCAGTTATTATAAATTCTGATCTAACAGCTGAACAAGAAGAGAAACTTCTGAAGGAATTGAGGGAAAGAAAGAAAGCCATCAGTTATAAAATGAGTGACCTCACTGGGGTCAATCAAGCGTTGTGTATGCACAAGATCCCTATGATGGAAGATCACAAACCTACTATTGAGCATCAATGGAAATTGAACCCAAATATGAAGGAAGTAGTCCGTAGCGAGGTCATTAAATTGCTCACAGTAGGAATAATCTATCTGATATCCGATTCGCCATGGGTAAGCCCAGTGCATGTTGTCCCGAAGAAAGGTGGAATGACTGTTATACGGAATGAAAACAATGAACTCATCCCCACTCGAACAGTCACAGGGTGGAGGATGTGCATAGATTATAGAAAATTGAACAAGGCAACTCGAAAAGATCATTTTCCTATGCCCTTCCTTGATCAAGTCTTAGAAAGGTTGGCTCACCAAGAATATTTTTGTTATCTTGACAGTTACTCTGGATTCTATCAAATACCCATACATCCAGATGACCAAGAGAAAACAACCTTTACCTGCCCATTCAGAACATACGCATTTAAAAGAATGTCGTTTGGCCTCTGCAATGCACCTGCAACTTTCCAAAGTTGCATGGCTGCAATATTTGCCGGTGTCACCAGAACCATTATGGAGGTTTTTATGGATGATTTTTCTATATATGGAGATTCATTTGATTCATGTCTTAAGCACCTTTCCCTGGTCCTCAAACGTTGTGAAGACCCACATCTTGTGCTAAATTGGAAAAGTGCCATTTTATGGTAAAAGAAGGCATTGTCCTCGGTCATAGGGTCAGCAATAGAGGAATTGAAGTAGATAAAGCCAAGATTGAAGTGATTTCTAAACTGGATACACCCACAAATGTAAAAGGAGTTCGTGCTTTCCTAGGCCATGCAGGATTTTATAGAAGATTCATAAAGGATTTTTCCAAGATAATGAAGCCAATGACGAACCTATTACTAAAGGATACTGATTTCAATTTCAATGAAGAATGTGTTAAAAGCTTCAACACACTGAAGAAGGCCCTTACAACCACCCCCATCATTAGAGCTCCTGATTGGGATCACCCATTCGAAATCATGTGTGATGCCAGTGATTATGCTTTGGGTGATGTGCTTGGACAATGTATAGAGAAGAAACATTACGTGATCTATTATGCATCGAAAACCCTCGATGAAGCCCAGAGAAATTATTGAACTACTGAGAAAGAACTTCCAGCAGTCATGTATGCCTTTGAAAAATTCAGATCCTACCTTATTGGTTCGAAAGTCATTGTCTACACAGACCACGCTGCCATTCGTTACCTTCTGGCAAAGAAAGATGCAAAACCTAGGTTGATTAGATGGATCCTCCTATTACAAGAATTTGATTTAGAGTAAGAGATAAAAAGGGTACCGAGAATGTTGTAGAAAACCACCTCATCCGCATCCACACTCAGGATACTGAGAAGATTCCGATCAATGATTCCTTGCCAGATGATCAACTAATGAAGGCCTCAGAAGCTATACCATGGTACTCGGATTTTGTGAACTACCTTGCTTCTGGCATTATCCATCCTCAATGCATCGGGAATGCACTGAAAAAGTGCATGCATGATGTAAAGCAATATCACTGGGATGAGCCATATCTCTTTAAACTAGGTGTTGATGGCCTGTATAGACGATGTATCACCGAAGGAGAAGCCCAACTTATTTTGGAACAATGTCACTCAGGACCAGTGGGAGGACATATGAGCTCTAAAAAGACTCCTTTAAAGGTTTTGCAATATGGATTCTTCTGGCCAACCATATCCAAAGATTTCTACGACTTTGTCCTATCATGCGACAAATGTCAAAGAATAGGTAATATAACAAAGAGAGATGAGATGTCGCTGAATCTCTGGCAAGAAGTAGAGATATTCGATGTATGGGGGGTGGACTACATGGGTCCATTCCCATCTTCTCATGGATTTTCATACATCCTAGTGGTGGTAGACTACGTCTCAAAATGGGTTGAAGCTATACCTACCGTCACTAGTGATTCCAAACCCGTAATCAAATTATTCAAAGACATTATTTTCCCCCGTTTTGGAGTGCCACGAACCGTAATATCCGACAGAGGGTCCCACTTCCTTGAAAGAAGCTTTGAAGCTTTAATGAGAAAATACGGTGTAACACATAAGGTAGCCTCGCCTTACCATCCACAAACAAGTGGACAGGTAGAGGTCTCTAACCGTCAACTAAAGGCCATTCTGGAAAAGACTGTAGGACGCAATCGAAAGGATTGGTCAACAAAAATCAACGACGCCTTATGGGCCTATCGAACCGCTTATAAAACTCCCATTGGGACTACACCTTTTCGATTAATATATGGAAAAGCTTGCCACCTGCCAGTCGAACTAGAACACAAGGCATGGTGGGCAATAAAAAAATTGAACCTTGATATGAAAGAAGTAGGCCAAGCCAGGATTCTGCAACTCCAAGAGCTGGATGAACTCAGGATGACAGCTTATGAGAATGCACGAATCTACAAAGAACGTACAAAACTTTGGCACGATGGACATCTGAAAAGAAAAGACATACAAGTGGGAGACCAAGTTCTGGTATTCAACTCAAGATTGAAGTTATTCCTAGGAAAACTCCGCTCACACTGGTCTGTACCATATATCGTCAAGAGCATCTCTCCACATGGTGCCTTCTCATTATGGAGTGAAAAGTCAGGTGAATTTGTAACAAATGGTCACCTCTTAAAGAGATATTTCATCTCAACTGACATAGGCACTAAAGCAACGCTAGAACTCACCAATCCAAAAGACCCATCGTGAAGCTGAAGGATCCAGTCGAGCTGTCGACATAAAACAAAGGCGCTTGTCGGGAGGCAACCCGATCAATAAATTTGTTTTACTTTCATTTCTTCAATTTTGTTTTTACCTTCTAGTTAATTTTTCATTAAATAAAATTAGCATCGTAAGATGCTATTTTACGATCTAATTTCTCTTTACCTTTGAGATTTTCAGATAAAAGGATGTTCGCTGATTGGAACGCAACCACACTCGGTGGTCATTCTGGCATGATTTTCCCCCTCCATCTTGGATTTAGGGTTTGCTCGGGACGAGCAACTCTCTAAGTTCGGGGTGGAGGGTGGGTGGTACGTACCTCACTTTTGACCTACACCCATCCTTTTCTTACTTAAGCTTTTACTATCACATTCTTGATAAAAAATTTCAAAATTCTTTAATGTTTTTCAAAGAGATTGAACATATACTTGATGAATTTTTGACACTTTTTGACACTTTCTGGTTTCATTAAAAGTCACTAACTAAATTGCTATGCATTTTCAATCATTATATCCTCCTTATTTGAAGTAAATCCTCAAAAGGACCACTTTTTGAAACAAGCCCTTTGATTGAAATCATCTTGTGAATCTTATGATTCCTAACATCATGATACTTTTGCAAAGATGATAAGTGTCTGTCAAACTGATAGGGATCAAACACGTCGTGCTTCCTAACTGAATCGTGGAACAATAGCATGGAATCCCCACTGGATCCTCATCAAGTCATTATTTGAGAAGAGTTTGATAAAGAGAACAACCCGGTGCACTGAATTGTAAATCAAGTTGCATTCTGATCTGAACACCCTTCTACACCTCTTCTATCATCTTCATATCCCTCCATTCATCAAAAGAGCTTGGGAAGAAATTGGATTAGGAAAGTGCTTGGGAAAGAGAGAATTGTTCCTTGGAGGTCAAGGAAACCTCTCCCTGCCAACTCATCTCTCCATCTCTCTATAGAACCCTAAACCACGCCCTGATATATTATATAAACCCCACTAGTCATCTCATCCCAGGCCTTATAACTTGATTGACACATCCCTGGATTCTTCAAGTCTCTCCCTCATGGTCGCCTCTTTTGCTCCGGTGAGTTGTCTACCCCCCTCCGCCACGGAGCATCGCCGCATGAACAGGAAGATTCGTGGGAGCTGAAGTTCCTAGAAGCGATCCTAGCCTTGCGATATGATCCTCAGTCAGCGACAACTTATAATCCAATGACCTGGAGCTAACCTAGAGAGGGGTGATAAGGACAAGTTTGCCCTCAGTTCAAGTGCTGCAGGGAGAGGACGAGGATGACCTTTCATAGGGGTTGGTCACCGGACATGCTGCGCCATCCTCTGAAGTAGCACACACGCATTGGCTAGGGCTATGTTGTGTATTAACCAAATATGAGGTATTACTCGCTGACATGGTGCTTTCTGATTGGTCGTTAGATAATAATCTTACAAAAATCACAACTTATGATTGGTAACTCGAATTGTGATAAGTAATATATGAAAATTGATCAGAAAATTGCAAGGTATCTATTAAAAATGTATTGAAGCCTAATTATGCTTGCAATTTGAAAAGTTCTTAAAGTTGTTGCCTTGAATGCATTTATAAATGAAAAACCCTAATTTTGATATTAAGGAGATTTGGTAAAGTTCTTTGGATACTTTAAGCTGATATTAACCTGCTATTAATAAAAGGATGATTTAGATATAAAAAGATGATCTTTATGCATAATTGGATTAATTTAGGATTTCATATATATAAAGTGCATTAATGGGCTTAGTGAAGAATGCATATTCATCATGGAATTCAACTACCACTTTGAAACAAATTCAACTCCATATATATACTTTCTCACTCATTAAATACCAACGTGAATCATAATGCCCAAATCAACTTAATTGATTCGATTATCAAGGTTTTAACTAAATATTGTTCATTTAATGCAGGTTTTCACAAAGCTTAACAAGCAGGCATGGTCCGCCTTCATCCCTGACTCAGGTCAATAAATCTAACCAAGTAATTCCATCCACGCGGTCCCAAGACCGTTTGGGTCCATGCGGTCCCAAGACCGTTTGGGTCCATGCGGTCCCAAGACTATTTGAGCAGCAGAGACTGTTTGGAGGGATCACTCAGCCACAAGGGATCTAACAGTGCATGAACTCAAGATCGCGAAGCAGTGTCCTGACCACGACCGTGGTGGTCCAAAATGGCCGTGGTAGTTTGCCATCTCCACGACCGTGTGACACGGCCACGACCGTGGTGGATCATCCCCAACGCCTGACTTCATACTCGCCACGCCCGTGCAAGGCGGCACGACCGTGTGGCAGCCACGTCACCACGACCGTGGTGTCACGCCACGGCCGTTTCACGATGTCATCAGAGCTCATTTTCTCACCCACCACGCTCGTGCTAGGCGATACGGCCATGGGAAAGCAGCTCCACCACGACCGTGGTGCCCAACCACGACCGTGGCACGTCGTCTTCAACCTCCGACCAACACCTATTTGCAGCTCCTGTACGAGATCGATTGGAGGTGTTTTGCTTACCAAATAAGGTCGCCCCGAGGCCGCCACACCTATAGAAGAAGGCCAGAGGTCGTTTGATAGTTCAGAGAGCCGCTAAATCGATTTACCAAGTAGACCCTCTACTGCTCGTTTGCGGAGCATAGAGCGAAGCAGGACCGATTAGCTCGATGTCGATCCAAGATCGTTTGGCCCCCTTGCGGTTTCAGATCGTTTGGCAAGGGGTGAAGATCATTTGCAGCTGCTGGTCGATCCAAGATCGTTTGGGAGCGTTGACCGAAGCAACGACCGTTTGCTTACAAACGGTTTCCAAACCGTTTGATATCAAACAGATTACAAACTGTATGGCTGCTAATCTCCAGACCGTTTAGGCATCTGCTTCCAAGACCGTTTTCCCCTTTTGTACCCAAGACCATTTGATCATTGCACATGAAACCATTTTCTCTCAAACGGTCTCCAGACCGTTTGCTCTCAAACGGTCTCCAGACCGTTTGGAGAAGATATTTCTAGGACCGTTTGGTCTATTTCTACAGACCGTTTGGGGCTGTTTTAAATGAAACTGTTTGGTATCTTTTTACCCAAGACCGTTTGGGGTCAGTCCTGTGCCTATAAATAGGACCCCAAAGGTCCTCACTTGGACATCGGATCCGGACGCCGCCAGGCTGCCCGAACACAGTTTCGATCCAAATCCAGTCCAGTTTACGCCAGTTCCATTTCACCTACTGCCCGTGCTGCAACCAAGGGGGCTGAGGAGAGAAGGAAGACGGAGTGAGGGAGACTGTATGGTCTACCTTGGCAACACCCGTTCACGTTTAGATCTGCTCCGACACGACGTAGGAGGCCGTATCTTCTTCATCGAGCTGCGACTGCCTTCTACACCGAGTTCATAAAGGATTTCTCTCTCTTTCTCATTCTTCTTGTGTCTCGCATCATGAGCGAGTAGTACCTTTTCGCTGGGGTGCGGGGACTAACCCCGCTACCCATGCAAATCATGTTCTTTTGTTAAACTCTCCATGGAAATGTATATAAATTTCCATTTTGTTGTCAATTGGTATGTTCGTAGTTGATTATCTACTTGCTTTCATCTTGTTCTCTCCTATATTGCAAAATCTTCTATATGTGGGATGGAATGGCAGTTTACAAAGTTCAACTCCTTGACAAACTCCGGTATCCATATTGAACACATCGAAAAAGGACACTTCTTTGGCTAGATACATATTGGACACTCCCTGACTTACCATTTTGTTTTATTTTGGACGTCGGATACATTTTGGACACTTGTCAGACCATATCCCTATTTGTCAAACTATCTAGGTCATGAGACATAGATGCGACTAGGTAGGACACTAGAGGATTCCTTGAGGTCGTAAGTGTATGATCGGTGAGGGGACGAGACATCTAGCCTACTGTGACACTTTTGTGGTCTAAACATCCCTCAGGGAGGACCACAGCCTTAGTTGGATTTTGTATCATCTTGTTTACCGTCGATGTTAGTTTGTAGATCTATCACTAGCTTGCTTATCATTTAATGCGGTTGACTCCCAAACTAGAAATAGAATGGGATTTCTTCAGAGCCGTAAGTAAGTGATCCGGGTGGTGATGAGACATCTGATGCCCAAGGTGATGCTTACGCGAACCTAACGCCCTAACGGGGGGTTCTGCAGCAGCTCTATTTGGATTGATATATCTTTCCTGGTTTGTTTGCGATTGAATGTGTTTGCGCGTGTAGCAGTGGTGAAAGCCGGTACCATCCCAGCGATTCCATATCATTGATCTAAACCCAACTTTAATTCAGTTTTTTACTTTCTTGCAATTAGTTTAAGTAACCTCAAATCAATAAGTCATTCTAAATATTTATTTTACTTGAGCTAGATTCGACTGACAAGGATTCTTAAAAAGGTTGTTCTTTGGGTTTGATCCTTAACTATACTGCGATAAGACTCGTCTGCTTGCGAGTGGTATTATTGCACTTTGGTTTTGGTAAAAGCTCGAGGATTTCAACCCCGAGTGAGTTTGTTAGTGCGTTTCAAAAATACCACGTCACTTCGAAACCCTAATTTTAATAATAATGACTTTTAATGATTTTAATTGTGCAAATCCATGAATAAGACAAAGTTTTGTTGTTAGAAATCCAATTTGAGTATAAAAGATCCTTAATGTGGATAATTTGAGTAATTAGGATTTTTATGAGTAGAAAAGCTATTTAAGGATTTGTTGACCTAAAAAGGATAAAGATGGAGAATTAGATCTAAGAAACCCTAATGAAATCTAATTTGGATTAGAAACCTTAGAAAGGTATCTCAAGTCAATAAAGAGTTGTTTGGGATGTGATGGTAACAATTACATGTTATACATGTTTTTAGGAACAAGGGTTGCTTGATTTGGTTGCTTACCTTGCTTGATTGGACATCTTGTTGGATTTGGATATCTTGCTTATGTTTGAGGCTTCAAATCAGGTATGTGGTTACGCTTATGATTAAATTGCTTTAGTTTCATGGCGATTCCTGAGGTTTTAACGGTTGCTTGGAAATAATTGCTTGGTTGACTTATATTTCATGCAAGTATAAAGTGACTATGACTATCACCATAATTATACATGCATGACTAGCTCAGAACCTGGTCCTCCTCTGTAGCTCTGATGATGATGAGATAGATGACCTAGTACATGGTCTACCCGTGAGGTAGGATCATCAGGTTATCATGAGTTGATGTGTTGGTCGAACCTTTGGGTAGGACCATACGACTCCATGACCCTATGTATTGATCTACCTATAAGGTAGGATCATGGGGGTTAGTTGAGATCTACCATAAGATAGGTAGTATCCATGTCCACTGCAGGGACAACACATAAGCTAGGGTATGTAAGGATTGAGTAGTCATGTTTAAAACATAAAGTTTGTTTTGTTAAATCATAATTTTTGCAATATGTTGTCACAATTAAATGCAATATTATTGGTTCCCCCACATACTAATATAATTCATTATAATGACCGCCATTTTATTTGCCGGCGTTTTGGATAATATCTGAAATTGGACAAATAGTAAAGTGGCACATGTGAAGATTAAAGTTAAAATACTAAAGGAGGATTTAGGTAGATAGAATCCTACTTCAGGTAGAAGTCCCAGTTACCTAATTTTGAAGGTATGTTAAAAGAAATTTTTTTATTCCAATTTTCAGTTTAGTCTTTGGTAGAATATATTATTTATTTTTGATTATTTGCAAAACTACTGATCTTGTTTTGGGATAACGTCTCTGACTTCTTGGTCTCCCTTAATTGGGGGTTACCGGGAAGCGGGGTCGTTACAATCCCTCTCTGACCCGCTGCCAAAATCGTCTCCCTTGTGCGCTTGAAATGTGTGTCAAGAGAATGAGCGCATGACACTTATTTTCGAAAAGATATGCCCAATTCAACCATTATAACTAACAACTAAATTATACTGCAACAATGATATGTACGAATCTTATTTTTTATGAAAAACATATTATCCGTGTATACTTTGTGTATTTTTCTTTTTAAATTTTATAGCTTTAGTTGACCCCAACATAGTTGGGATTGAGGCTTAGATGATGATGATATTTTATAGCTTTAATTTTTTATATTTCTATGAGAACAAATAATGTGCAAGGCGTTGTGCAATGCTTTTCTATATACAATATGTAGGGAAGACAATAAAAAATATGATTTTTAATAAGAGTTTAGATTTGCTACTCCCGTGCCAATTACACAGTGGAGTACCCTATACCGTTGTTTAGCTTTTGACACATACATACACAATTAAAAGTGTCGGCATTGATTTAATTTAGGAGACACGTGGCTTTAATTTAATAGGGGTGTTAACGAACTCCATGTTCTATAGATCATATTTATTCCCAGCCTCTCTCTCTAAACTAAAAGGGAGGACATCGCAATTCAAAGAATACAATTGTGGCACCAAGCAAAGACAGACAGCGATGGGCGCTCACCGCAATTACTGAGGGCTGCACCTACATAGATAATGGCTACAAGCCTAGGCAGCACAACGGTGGCAAAAAAAGTTACAATATATTCTCACAGGGTAGTTTCTGATTCACGCCGAATATGACTCTAGGAGCGTCTGCTTGGCGTCCTCTGCATCAATATTAGCGACCGCGGCTTGCATTTCATCGCGACTAGTGCGCTGCATAAAGAAGAGGAGGTAGCAACCCACCAACGAGCTAACAATAGCTATTCCCCATGTGATTGCTTTCATAAGATGGGACTCCAGCAGGTACATTACTCGGTATGTGAATAGAGCATTCATAATCATCGCCAGCAACCAGACAGAAAATTTCAAGCGATCTATCCTGACATAGTCTTTATCGGCCACAGCCCTTTCCAATGCATTCATGGACACATACAGCAGTACAAATATAGAAACCGACGACAACACGAAGAAGACTGTGTATGGATCGCCGTGTGACTGATATATGGAATTCAAGCAAGAGTTAAAAAGGAATGCGCAGCTCAAAGCGGGCAGTAGTTGCAATGGCTGGAATCGGAATCTGGTTGTGCCGCGTCCGCAGGTGTGGGGAGTGGTACGTTGTTTAAGCGGCTCTGGAGGAAAGAAATTAGCAGAGGCCATTGCTATAACTAAAGATGCAGGTAGTTGCACGTGTAAGATTGAACCGGAGAATGAATGGATCAAAGTATCTTTACAAATAGGCGCGGGAAGTGCATAAACTTGCCGACCTGGATATTCGGCGTTGCATGTGAACTGGAAACAATCTTTTAGATTTTTAAACCCAACTTACTGATCGAACGCGGCATGGAATGCATAGCGCGTGTGTTGTCTCAGCTCGAACGCGGAAGTCGGCACATTCATGATTCAACTTCTAGCCTTCTAGAAATATGTTCAGGCCCTGGCCCCTTTGGTGTTATATATAGAGGCAACGATCCACTTTTGCAAGACTCCATCACGAAACGCGGCATTTGAAGCCTCTTTTATCTACAGCTGAATTCCTGGCAGAACTTTTGGTCCCATTTATAATGGCCGAAAAGCATGACCCAGTGTTTGGGAAAGCACTACCCCCGTTCATTGGATCTTCCACTGCATTTTCCACTGATGGCGACGGATAGGGATGACCGCAGATGGGATTTTTTTTCATAAAAAGTATCATTCTGCTACATTTTTACTGAGACTAGTGAACGCACACGTGTACATTCACGTGATATATAAAATTTGTTGGAAATGTGCGGAGAGAGGACTCATCCGTGAAAGGGTCCTTACGGTAAAAGATATTTGTGTTGGTATTTTGAAAGGAGAGAATCAAATAACCATTTCCGTAGGATGGAGAGAGAAATACATAATTAAAGATAATAAAAGTTAATAGGAGAGTGTGAGTATAAATATTTGTAGGAGCAAAATTCCTTGAAAAAAGGAGAGAACCGAGTGAATCAAGGAGAGCGCAGCATCAAACTCGCTTTTTTTATAGTAGTATAGATAATATCCACTACAATACCTTCGTTACAACAGTTTCGAATATTACATACTTTAATTTCAAGCTATCATTAGTCAGTATACTGTGCATTGGTGTGCACACACATAGTCGATTAATGTTTTTATGTGTATGACACAATGGAAGGTATCTTAAACATTGATATTATATTAAAAAATATTTATTATATGCCACATACAAAATTTGAGCTCATTTAGATGAGTGTAAGTCACTCATCCAAGGACAACAAAATCGATGTACAAAACTAATTTGAAATTCATGATTTTTGTCTCATTTAGATGCATGACCTATAAGTGCCCAAATGAGATGAAATTTATTATATAGTATGTTCTTAAGATATTTAAGAAGATCAACGGCTTAGATTTTTCAAAAAAAATACTATATCTTTGAAAACGAGTGAGGTGTACGGTGTCTCCAGTACACTCGAGTGTACACTAGCCAGACTTTCTCTCTCTCTCTCTCTCTCCATATATATATATATATATATATATATATATATATATATATATATATATATATATATATATATATATATATATATATATATATATATATATATATATAGGGGTTAGGAAGTGTGTACCGGCCGGTACATGCAACTTATGTGTACCGGCCATTAAAATGGCATATAGATAATTCACTAATCAAATCTAACCATATGGATGCATTCAAAATTGTTTAGATTAGATGTGTTTAAAATATCACATGATATCTAAGGGGTATGCAACACATCTATAAGGTTCGATTATTCTGAAGAGTTGTGCAATCATCATAATTGAAGATGGGTACACATAAGATACATGTACTTAGATACACAATTCTTTTAGCCACACACACACACACACACACACACACACACACACACACACACACACACACACACACACACACACACACACACACACACACACACACTACAACAATCACCACGAGTTATAAAATAAGATATGATAATCAATACAACATCTTCACCCAACCACTACAACACATACCGTTCCGGAAAAAAGAAACGGCATACTCGTAACGTCAGCCACGTATGGAAATCACATAATGTCGTAACATGAGGATGCCGGGAATTAGTACTCTGCTCAATTTATGTCCCTAATCCGGTATTTTCAATGTGTGAGGAAAGTTGTTATGGTATTTACTAAATTTCAGATATATATTTATTAATCATGGTCAATACAACAAGGCATACTCTATATTACATAGAAACAACCAAGCACGATCTCAAAATATGAGACCACGATCATCTTTATATCAATTTTCATTTCTTAGTTACTATATAAATAATCATTTATAAATGTATATTTATTAATCGTGATCAGTACAACAATATATATTCCATATTGCCCTGAAACAACCATGCACAATCTTAAAAAATATAAGACTACGTCTCATCTTTATATCCAAATTTCATTTCTCGTTCATTACATAAATGGAACTTTCTTAACATGGACATTTTGTTTCAAACTAAAAATACGAGGTGCAAAAGATCTAAAAACATCCAAGCAGCTACAGGATGGTAGTTGGACACGTCTAACAACTTGTAAAGAAGCCAATTTCATCAGTTTTTAAGATGCTTTGCGGATATCCACGCTTATGCAATTTGAAGATGAGTTCAACATCCATGATCTTGCTTGATGTTTAAAAACTATCATGCAGACTTCTTAAGTATCACAACATACCAAATTTTACTTAACTTCCCAAGATCTAGCACATCAACTTCAGATGATAAAAGCTTGTGTCGCAACCACGGGTGGAAGATTGGGTATCTGTCTACTCCTTCTATTTCAACACCGTCATGCATGGAAGAAAACCATGTTGTATGTTCCAAACCCGAGCATGTGCTGGAGGTTGAAATGCATGTTTTCGGAAAGCTATGTAGCAACATGACCTGCACTCATCAGTTTATAACACCTCTGTTGGGATTAGGAATATAATCCAGCCCATGTCTTAGTGGGATTTAGACTTGGGAGGGTTGGTTTGCGCTACCAATCCTAATAGGAGTCAAATCTTGAATAGTAGGAATATGACTTCCTATGTGCAACATGCAGTTGGACTAGGATTCGAACTAGGACTAGAATTCCTGGTTGCAATCACATACATATAGGCCTATAAATAGAGGGCCCTGGGGAGGCCTTTGGATTATCCACCGGTTGAGGTGTGAGTTCTCCAGTTGCTTGTTGGTGCCTTCTGTGGTAGAGGGTGCCAGAGAACAAGAACAACTGGTAGAGAAGCTCTCTTGGTTTATAAGAGAGGGCCAGCGACTTTGCCTTGAAGCAAAGTAGCGGTTGGCGGTTGCTACCCGGATTTAGGGGTAATTAAATCTGGGAGGTGTGAGTTGTAATTTTATTACATAGTGCTTATTAGCGGGATTGCCCCGTGGTTTTTCTCTCCTTATTGAGGGGAGAGTTTTCCACGTTAAATCTGGTGTTTTTCTTCTTTGGGTTTTATACGCTTGTTGGTAGCGCTTCCGTGACAACTTTTCGTCACATCCGGGACTGTATCGGTACAACATCCCCAACAAGTGGTATCAGAGCGAGGTTGCAGATACAAGTCCAGATGGGGAAAGATGAAGATGCGACGATGATAAAGTTGACAAGCACAAATTGGCAGATTTGGAAACCCAAGATGGAGGATATTCTCTATTGCAAAGATCTATACGATCTGATAGAGGGACAAAAGCCAGAGACTACATCTGATGCAGATTGGAAGAAGCTAAACAGGAAAACTGTCGGAACAGTGCGGAAGTGGCTCGACATCTCCGTATTCCATCACGTCTCAGAAGAGACCAATGCCAAAGATCTGTGGGAAAAGCTCAAGAAGTTATATGAGCGGAAGACTGCCACAAATAAAGCTTTCTTGATCCGAAAGTTGGTGAACCTCAAGTACCGGGATGGTACAAACATCGCTGAGCATATGAATGAATTCCAAAGCCTTGTAAATCAGTTGGGGTCCATGAAGATGGTTCTTGATGATGAACTTCAGGCTCTACTTCTTCTAGGATCGCTACCGGACAGTTGGGAGACACTCGTAGTGATAGTCAGTAATTCTGTACAGGAGGGCAAGTTGACACTTGACCAGGTGAAGAGCAGTGTACTGAATGAAGAGACTCGACGACGAGCCTCAGGCGACAGTGGATCAGAGATGCACTTCACAGAGGGCAGAGGCGTTGATAGAGCGAGAGACCGTGGTAGATCTAAGAGCCGCGGTGAATCCCAAGACCGCGAGAAGTCTCGTGGTAGATCCAAGTCAAAGAATGGTAGAGGGTGCTTCCATTACGGCAAGCCAGGTCACTTTAAAAGAGATTGCAAGATTTGGAAAAAGAAACATGGGTCTGAAGCCAAAGACAAGCAAGATGACTACAAGAATACTACAGCGACGATCTCAGATGATAGGTGCGATGATGACGATGTGGTCTTAACAGTCCAAGAACAGTGTTTGCATGCTGATGAGGATGATTCTGAGTGGGTGGTGGATACTACAGCTTCTTATCATGCTTCACCAAGTAAGGAGTTCTTCACTTCATACAGGAGGGGAGACTTTGGGAGGGTGAACATGGGAAATTCCAGCTTCTCTAGAATTGTCGGGATTGGTGACATTTGTGTTCAGACAAGTGTTGGTTGCACGCTCACGCTGAAGGATGTTCGTCACGTTCCAGATTTGCGGCTGAGTTTGATCTCTGGTTCTTTCTTTGATAGAGAAGGTTGTCATCTTGATTTTGGTGGTGACAAATGCAAGATCACCAAGGGGGCTTTGGTTATTGTATGTGGCAAACTGTCTCGCACATTATACAAGACCAAGCTCAAAGTACTTAGAGACGGTAGTATACATGCAGTTGAGGATAACCAGACAGATCTATGGCACAAACGGTTAGGACACATGAGTGAGAAGGGCTTGAATCTTCTATCCAAGAAGAGGTTGATTCCTTGTGGCAAGGATAGTGGTCTCAGTTCATGTGATGCATGTCAGACAGGAAAGAAACGATGAGTTTCTTTCAAGACAAGGTCTGCGGTGAAGTCAAAGCTTCTACAGTTGGTTCATTCGGATGTCTGCCGTCCGTTTGAGATGGCTTCACTGGGAGGCAATAAGTATTTTGTCACATTCATTGATGATGCATCTAGGAAGGTGTGGGTCTACTTGCTGAAGACCAAGGATCAGGTTTTTCAATGTTTCCAAAAGTTCCATGCCATGGTAGAGCGGGAGACCGGTGAAAAATTAAAGTGTCTCCGAACGGACAATGGAGGAGAGTACACCTCTAGGGAGTTCCAGGCGTACTGCACACAGCATGGCCTACGGCATGAGAGGACAGAGCGCGGCACACCACAACACAATGGTACAGCTGAAAGGATGAACCGTACTATTGTCGAGAAAGTTAGATGCATGTTGAAGACTGTAAAGTTGCCAAAGACATTTTGGGGTGAGGCAGTGAAAACTGCCTGCTATCTGATAAATCGATCTCCATCAGTTCCTTTGGGGTTTGATATACCTGAGCATGTATGGACAGGTAAGGATGCATCCTACTCACATCTCTGAGTATTTGGATGCAAGGCATATGCTCATGTTCCCAAGGAAAAGAGGCAAAAGCTGGATGATAAAGCGGTGCCATGTATCTTTCTTGTCTATGGAGATCAACAGTTTGGGTATAGGTTATGGGATCCAGTGAAAAAGACCATGACCAGACACAGAGATGTGACTTTCTGTGAGAGTCAGACAGTGACAGAGCCTGAGGTTGATGATGCAGAGGCTGCGGGATCAGGTGACAGTTCTTCAGACGATGAGTATGAGGATGATTCAGCTTCTTCACAGGTGCAGTCTTCTGATGATGAAGAAGAGCAACATAATCACCATGAGCAGCAGAGTGATAGCACATCAAGTGGTCCAGTTCCAGACGCACAGACGAGTGATTCAACTTCACAGGAAGAGACTTCTGGGCAGGGGGAGCAGGATCAGGACCAGGCAGAGTCCTCAGAGCAGCAGCTGAGGAGGTCTGACAGAGAGGCACAAACTCATAGAGACAGAGTACAGTGGCATCAGGCGATGCAGGAGGAGATGAATTCTTTGCAGAATAATGACACCTATGAGATTGTGGCACTTCCCAAGGGTCGGAGAGCACTAAAGAACAAGTGGGTCTATAGGATGAAAATGACGACACTGGTAGTGATATTAGATACAAAGCTAGACTTGTTGTCAAGGGCCTTGGTCAAAGACCAGGAGTGGATTTTGATGAGATATTTTCTCCGGTTGTGAAGATGAGTTCTATCAGATTGGTTCTAGGCTTGGTTGCTAGTCTAGATCTGGAGCTTGAGCAGATGGATGTGAAGACAGCTTTCCTTCACGGTGACCTTACAGAGGAGATCTACATGGAGCAGCCAGAAGGTTTTAAAGTCAAGGGGAAAGACCACTTAGTCTGCAAATTAAAGAAGAGTTTGTACGGGTTGAAACAGGCTCCTAGACAGTGGTACAAGAAGTTTGATTCTTTCATGCAGAGTCACAAGTACCAGAAGACAAGTGCAGATCCATGTGTCTACATCAGGAGGTTTCCCAATGACAGGTTCATTATTCTACTACTCTATGTGGATGACATGTTGATAGTGGGTCAGGATCTCAGTTTGATCAGAAAATTGAAGACAGAGCTTTCCAAAGCCTTTGAGATGAAGGATTTGGGACCATCACGACAGATTTTGGGGATGCAGATCACACGTGACAGGACACAGCGGAAGTTGTGGTTGTCACAACAGAGTTATGTTGAACGGGTACTTGAGCGGTTTAACATGGGCAAAGCCAAAGTCGTGGGGACTCCACTTTCAGGTCACTTCAAGGTGAGTAAGAAGGCATGCCCATCTACTGATGAGGAAAAGGAGGAGATGGCAAGGATTCCCTATTCTTCTGCTGTAGGGAGTTTGATGTACACAATGGTGTGTACCCGTCCTGATATTGCTCATGCAGTTGCCGTTGTGAGCAGGTTTCTCTCAAATCCTGGAAAAGATCACTGGGAGGCGGTCAACTGGATCTTCAGATACTTACGAGGCACGAGCAACACATGTTTGATGTTTGGTGGTTCGGAACCAGTTCTAAAGGGCTTCATTGATGCTGACATGGCAGGTGATATAGATCACAGGAAATCTACTTCTGGGTATATCTTTACTTTTGCAGGGGGAGCCATATCTTGGCAGTCCAGGTTGCAGAAGTGTGTTGCACTTTCAACTACAGAGGCAGAATACATTGCAGCAGCGGAAGCAGGAAAAGAAATTCTCTGGGTGGTGAGATTTCTAAGGGAGCTGGGGATGATTAAGATTGACCAGACTATTTTCTATGATAGTCAGAGTGCCATTGACTTGAGCAAGAGCACAATGCATCATGCACGGACAAAGCACATTGATGTGAGATATCACTGGCTTCGTGATGTTATAGAGAAGAAGTTGTTGACTCTGAAAAAGATCCATACTGAGAAGAATGCTTCTGATATGATGACCAAGGTGGTGACACGAGACAAGCTAGAGCTTTGTAAGAAGCTCTGCGGTGTACATTCCCAATGATGATCGTTGAAGACCACATCTCCCTCATGGGCTGGAAGGGGAGATTGTTGGTATTAGAAATATAATCCAGCCCATGTCTTAGTGGGATTTAGACTTGGGAGGGTTGGCTTGTGCTACCAATCCTAATAGGAGTCAAATCTTGAATAGTAGGAATATGACTTCCTATGTGCAACATGCAGTTGGACTAGGATTCGAACTAGGACTAGAATTCCTGGTTGCAATCACATGCATGGAGGCCTATAAATAGAGGCCCCTGGGGAGGCCTTTGGATTATCCACCGGTTGAGGTGTGAGTTCTCCAGTTGCTTGTTGGTGCCTTCTGTGGTAGAGGGTGCCAGAGAACAAGAACAACTGGTAGAGAAGCTCTCTTGGTTTATAAGAGAGGGCCAACGACTTTGCCTTGAAGAAAAGTAGCGGTTGGCGGTTGCTACCCGGATTTAGGGGTAATTAAATCTGGGAGGTGTGAGTTGTAATTTTATTACATAGTGCTTATTAGCGGGATTGCCCCGTGGTTTTTCTCTCCTTATTGAGGGGAGAGTTTTCCATGTTAAATCTGGTGTTTTTCTTCTTTGGGTTTTATACGCCTGTTGGTAGCGCTTCCGTGACAACTTTTCGTCACATCCGGGACTGTATCGGTACAACATCCCCAACAACCTCCATCAGCAGATAAAAGAACTCTAATTCGTGTTGGGTGCCTATGCAATCGTCAAATACAATAATAGAGAATATTAGTTTAGGCAACACAAGATATACAAAACTGGAATAAATTGATATTCAATTATGAACCGAGTTCCGGTAAACATGAATCATGTCATACAAAAAGACCAAATGCAATTCATGACCCCATCACCAGTTCGAGGTATGTATTAAGACACGATGAAAGTTATCAGGTGTTTCAAGAAAAGGACTAACAACATAAAATTATGTCAAGAAAACTACATGTCTCTCCTGAACATGGAGTAAATAAGCAACAACTCTAAATGTAAGAGGACCCATCATAATTGGATTCATAGACTTATATCAAAACAAAAGCTCCACTAAATAGCAAGTTGAGTATCTTGATAACCTAAAATAACTCAATCCTCCGTGAATATAGTTTAAATTTTATTAAACATTATTTTAAGTGTAACACAAAAGAACCCAAGACAAATGGGTCTAGCACAAAAACCAAGAAATGCTTACACTAGTAAACTGTGCTTCCGAAGTACCACGTTGCTCAATCAGCTTAACCATGTCAACTATAAGCTGTAAATTATCATAAAAAAATAATATATATAGAAGAATCAGCTCACACTTGCTAGAAGTGATCACCTAATGTAATTTTGTGCATAAGTAGAAAGCAACTACAATGAAAACTGGTATGTTGTATGTAACCAGTGTTGCTCAAGAGATAAAGTGGTAGTGCTTGGATAAACCATAGACTGTACCTAAAATTCATTGATTTCAAATTGTTCGGAATCTAATGCATGTATTACAAGAGCTACATCAATCTTCTGACTCCACTGTATGTTCAAGGAAAGAAACATCAAATATATGAGGAACAACATAGAGAAACCCATGGTGTATTGGGATTGAGAATGTTGGTAAATGGTGTTGTTAGCCAGTAGTTAATGACCTTAATTAGATGTAGGATGCATGTTGATGAGATGGTCCTTCCCACTAAAACCCAATGTGGGTTCCTGTTACTATTTTAACCATCTACTCGCCTAAAATTACAATTGTGAAAGAGAAATAATACTAGTCGAGCTCCATCTCAAAATGATAACTAGATAACGGACCAGGAACCCATGGTTTGAAACATCAAAGTTTATGACAAGGGAGTCTCAAACATAAAAAATAGACCCCCTTTATTCATGAATAGCAGAACAAATCATCCGGAACCATATAAGGCATGGTCTACCTCATAAGGAAGAAATAAAAATTGTATTATCAATCCAAATTAGATTCACCTGGTAGAGCCAAAAACAACCTCCAAGAACAACTAACAAGTCATTGAATAAGGGAAAACATAAATAGGAGGTCTCTTCATTTCAAATCTAGATAGACATAAAATATGACAACTGAAAAAAAAATCATTGAGAGGCCAAGTTCAAGTACACCCAAAAGAATCACAACTTCATTATTTTTCAATTCTTGCGCCTTGGTCATCAAACTCAAAAGGTTTTGACTCAAACCATCTGGAAATGTTCACCTCCTATAAATACAGTTGCCTTTGTTTCCTCAGTGAAATAGAGCACCACCTCAAGCGAGTTGTGACGTGGTCTATTATCGCACTAACAAATTCACTCGGGGTAGAAATCCCAGAGTTCTTACCAAAACCTTGTGCAATAATACCACCCGCAAGTGGACGAGTGTTATCGCAGTATGGTCAAGGATTGAATCCCAAGGGACAACATTTTTAAAAATCACTGCTAGTCTAGTCTAGCTCAAGTAAGGCTAATATTTAGAACAAAGGTTGATTTTGAGTTTAACTAAACTAATTGCAAGAAAGTAAAGAACAAAATTAAAGTTGAATCTAGATTAATGATGGGGATCACTGGGGTGGTCCCGGGTTTCACTACGCTACACATGCAAACACATCCAATCACAATCATCCATGCAAGATCTAACTATCCAAATAGAACTATTGCAAACCCTCCCGTAAGGATGTTCAATAGGTTTGCGTAAGCATCACCTTAGGCATCAAATTTCTCATCACCATCCGAATCATGTACTTACGACTCCGAAGATTTAAATATCCAACTGAAACTGTGGCCCTCCGTTAGGATGTTTAGGCACACAGAAGCGTCACCGTGGGCTAGATGGCTCGTCTCCTCACGGATCACACACTTACGACCTCAGGGAATCCCATCTGATTTCTCATCAGGGAGTCAACAGTGTTAATCGACATTCAAATCCTACATATAGAAGTTCTTGCAATATAGGAACAAACAAGATAAATGCAAGCAGGTGATCAATCCACAAGCACACATCGACGATTAACAACGAAATGAAGAGTTACATAAATGCCATGGAATGCTTAATGAAAAGACATATAAGCATGGGCAGCGGGGCTAGTCCCCACACCCCAACAATAGGAAACTACTCGCTCATGATGCGAGGAACAAAAACAACAAGAGAGAGGGAAGATTCCACCATGAGCATTATGCAAGAGATGATCACAAATCAGTGAAGATATGGTCTTCTACGCCATGTCGAAGAAGATCTGAAATGAGGAGGAAGAACCACCAAGGCAGTCTGGGCAGATCTTCTTCTCTCTCCACCTTCCTCCTCTTCTCGTAATCCTTGCTCGTGGCAGGAGGAGCAAGTTGTTGATGTGTAGGTGGAGTGGATGATGGGCGGATGCACGAGATCAGACCTGCATTCAGGTAGCCTGGTGGCGTCCTAGATCCGATGCCCAAATGAGGACCCTTGTAGTTCTATTTATACGCATTGATGGGGTCTTACACAGTTTGGACCTTGTTGCAATTTTCACAATTTTGGGATCTATCGGTTTTGAAACCGATGGTCCTCTCTTGATTTTGTAGTGTGGAGGCCGTTGTCTTCTTGGTTTGGGAACAAGCACCGCCCTCACAGTTTCGACGTCCGATCCTCTCATAGTTTTGTCGTCCTTTTGGTCTCACCATCCTAGTAGTCTCAAGACTGGATGGACTCTTTACGATCTCAAAACCGATCACCTCATTGCAGTTTTGAGACCACGACCGTCCATGCGGTTTGGATGGTCAGGGTTGTAGGTCCGTTGAAGGATGCAGGTCGCACTTAGGCAAGGAGGAAGAGGAAGGCGGCGAGGGGTGCAGACGTGATGGTGGTGGTAGGTGAAAGATGGGAGGGGATGAGGAGGTGATTGTGGACTGGCGGAGGTAGGTGTTGTTGGTTGTGAAGATCGATAGGGCGATTGGGGTCGAGAAGGTTGTTATGTTGGGGTTGGTGATCTGCTGTAGGACATGGTGCTGATGCGTGGAGTGGCAGTAAGAGAAGGGGGCGACAGAGGAAGAAGATTGTCGCGGACAGAGGAGGATCATGCGGATGTAGCATCGTGAACAGAGGGTGTGGTGGATTAGGGTTGCAAGTGTGTTGGGGTCTGTTGGTGAAGACGAAGGAGGAGCGACGGTGCAGGTGATGGTCCTCGCAGTCTTGGGATCATGAGGGCACTCCTCACGGTCTTGTGATTGTGAGGGCACTCCTCGCGGTCTTGAGATCATGAGGGAACTCCTTGTGGTCTTGAGATCATGAGGGCACTCTTCGCGGTCTTGAGACTATGAGGGCACTCCTCACGGTCTTGAGACCGTGAAGGGGGTCAAGGAAGCAAAACCGTTAGGGCAGACCGCATGGTTGGATGGATAGGGACCATTGATCGGGGTTCGAGTGGATGGGAGAAGGCCCAAGACTGAATCGATGATTGTGAGGGGTTGAAACCGTGTGGATACAAACCGAGAGGAGCAAGACCGTTTGGTCAAGACTGCTTGGTTAGGTCTGAGTGGTCAAAACCGTGAGGAAGCGTTGATATGTGATCAGATGGTTGAGATGGATGATGAAGGTGGATCTACGGTTGAGTGGAGGTGGGCCCCCTATTGAAGATTCAACCTCAATCATGACCTGCATGAAATCAATATAGAATTTAGTCAATAACTTGATAATTCAACTAATTAGGCAAAATTGCATATTGTAAGATTTAGGAGATGAAATTGAATGTATTGAGTTGAATTGGGCCCAAAATGGCGATTGAAATCATGGTGAATATGGATTCATCAAGTTGTCTTTCTCGCATCCTCAGGTGATCTGCCCCGTGTCCCAGTTCCATGCGAGACTCCAACGGGGCTCGATTATCTGCCCGACGCCCACGTTCTTCTGTGAACATTACTGCTGAGTTGGAATAGTGGTGAGGGATCGGCCGTGGTGCACCACCGTGTAGCGCCTCCCTGTAGCCTTGACACCTCCAATCCATCTCCAACAACTTCACAACACAAGCGTCGTAGCCCTAGATTTCCATCTTAGTTTGCTCGCCACTATGGGACAAGTCTGCTCCTCCACCACATTTCCAAATCCTCGTGAGGCTTACTTGGAAACTAAATTTAGGTCTCGGTGGAGATCCGTCTTCCTCCTCCATTCTACACTATGGGTTTCGGTACAAGATCTGGCCACATTGCAAGGTCAACACCGCTCTGCCCGCCTTCGTCAAAGAAAGATTCATCAGTTGGTCTCAAGACCCCTAGCTTCTTCATTGTTGCATCGTGGAGATCATGTGCTCTACCCATCCCCAGCCACCATCGGCTCACTGCAATGGAGTGCTCACATAAAAGGATGGTCCACTCAGTCTGTGTAGTGAACCAACATATTTGAATGTGTTTCAGTATACTATTTACGATGAGAAAGGCTCAACGGTTCCGTCAACCATGCCCACAACCCCCTCCTTCAACTAGAGCATGGGATCATGGGAAGGTTGCCTCTCAACTAATTATGCTTCCTTTAGTTTTGCACTAATCAAAAGGTAGGAGACTGAGTGTGTGTCCCCGATCGGCACATCAATGGCTAGGAAAGGAAGATCCTAGGAAAGGCAGGCTCGTGGCACTCCACGCCAAAAACCACAACCATTGGACATGTGATCCAAGATTAAAACAAGGCGACATGAGCCATCGAAAGATCATATGGTGCATGAAAAGGCACAAACTTAGGCTAAATATATCATACCTTGATCTAATATACCTCAAAGTGTACATTATTTGATGATATTGAACGACTCATAACTCCTTGTAGGAAAATCAAAACATCCCCAAATAAATTAAACATGGATTCCTTGCCACTTCCTCTACCATCTGCTAAGATTTGGTGTCAGTATTCAACAATTTGTCCTATCAACCAAATACTTCACAAAGGCATACGTTTATGGAATATAAACTGGATACCAATATCAACAACATCCATACTTTGTCACAAGTATTTGGAACTCTCACCATATATTAGATGCTTGCACTCACTTATATCATTGAACATCTAAGGATTCCAAAAGTTCAGTTTATCACATCCTACACACCTTACAAGAAATTTCTTCCTCGAAATTAAAGCAAAAATCTAGTCCATCACATCATATATGTGACACCCCGCCATCACACAGACAACAAGATGACACGCGAAAACGTGCGGAACCTCATATTAGCGAAAACACAGGTTAATTAAATCCGATTGCAGAAAGTATACATGAGAGAACTTTTTCATCCAGATCCTACAGATAAACATGTTATATAAACATTCACAAGCCTTGTTATAGGTCCACAGCTTATCGAAACCAGCTGTACTTTCAGCACCAGAGTTCAACACATGTTTATACATACATAACGGTCACGTACGACCAGCAGCAGGATATACAAAAATTACAATAGCTAGACATCATGAAATGTTGTCAAACACCTCCGAGGACCTGAGTGTACAGGAATGACTCTAGGACTCTACTACAAAACCACCAAAACAATAGCATGTCCATCTCTTACCTTCTACTGCTCTTCTTGCTGCTCGGCTGCAACCTCATGACCACCACCACGCCTAGAGTGGTCACCTAAAAAGGGTGTAAACCAGCGGGGTGAGACACACAGTCCCAGCGAGATACATAACTCCCTGCCAAAACTATAAAACCGCAAAAGGTTAAAGCAGATAATAGCAGATAACTGATAAAGCGTATAACAAGAGCAACATACTGAGCAAAGCTATTATTACCATCAAGCTTACCAAGATATCCAGGAGGCATATAACCAAGTATTTCTTTATGGAACATAATTGAAAAGATAAGCTTTATAAGAACTTATCACAAGATATAAGGATCGTACGCACAAATGCATAGTACAACTAGATCGGCTATATAAGCAAGGCCTCAATCAATGTTCCCTATTTTTCTCTAAGCAAGATATACTTATTCGGCTGGATTACAATTTATTATGCCCAGAGGAAGTGAGCCATCCCTGCTCAAATCCAACCATTGGCTGCGGAGTCCAATCCGGTGCCATACAAGGTCTGAGGAGATCCGGACTCCATGACCTCACCTTCTCATGGTCAATACACAAATCATCAAGCAAGGCCGCAATCTTATGCTTATAGGGCCTCAGCCTCTGGGTCAGCTCCGCAAGCTACCCATATCTTTAGCTCGCCTCATCATAGGTGCAAGTGCATACATCCGAGCCATGAACGCATCATGCTCATCATCACATATCCTGATCCATGGGTCTGTTCACCATGCTCCATATATCCTGAGTTTGCAACCACAGTTGCACTCAAACCCTCCTATTTTAGGCTTGGGGAAACCTCGTATATTCAACAATATGCGCTCCAGGTAATCCCGCAGGATAACCTGTTTCACCATCACCAAATACTGACGATGATGGATCTATGGCCAGGGCAAACTACATGATATGTTCATCTATAATTGATTAGTATATTTTAAGCCAATTGTTGAGGCAATCAAAGTATAAACATAACCTTATAGAATTACATCATTATTGCCATCATCATACTGTCCTGGGACCTCAATCCCTCATTATATCAACCACTTCCTCTCAAGGCATCAAAATTATGTATCAGCATTCTGGGAACACATCCCTTATCTCATCAGCAGAGGATAACACCTCAACTAGGCACTCAACCTTATATCAGGTCCTCAGACCTATCAACTTGTTGCCTCATTACCACCTGGTGCTATTCCAGCACATACATCTCATAGCTCTTACCAGGATATGAATCCAGATAGTATAACTACATGGTTAGTATTCACATCCATAGAGATAACTGATGCCATCATGGATGAACAGGATTATCATGCTATCAAGTATAAAGCAACATCCATGAGTATATTACACATAAGTTGTAGAAGTCATAGTTTTATCATTAATTATAAACATATATCATGCCCCATAATTGTGATCATAGGCATGTGTCACATCATCATGTGAAGCAACATCATATGCTTCCAAGCTTCCTGGTTCACAACCTATCATTTTAACTCATCATCATATATAAAGGGTGCAAGGTGATTACACCATATCACTTGTGTTATCATTATAAGCCATATACATTCCGAGTTATCAGAACCCTCACCAAAACTCCTGTAACCCTCACTATAGGTATGGCGAGCAGTGCCAACCCTCACTGAAGGGGGTATCAGTTAGAGTTCCAACCTGTAGAGCACTTGTTCCATCATCAGCAGTGGCTGTCGGCCAAGGGCCTATCGTGCACATGAGCTAGGGTTAGTGTTACATGTCGGGCAACCACCAACCTCATAATGCTCAAGGCCAAAACGATCAAGGTCATGACGCCCAAGGAGCCTATCGCCCAAACACCACACCATGTCGTCTAGAGGACCCTCATGACGGCCAAGATGTCGTGTGGTCCATGGGAAAGATGACCACTAAGGTATCGTCTAGGGTTCTTTGTACAACCATCATATCGGGCACTACTCCATAATGCTCAACACCTCATATTGGCCAAAGCACATCCAAGACATGGATCATCTCGGCCAAGGTATATCATGCAACTAGAGAACATGGTGTTAACATGCAACCTTGTTGTGCATACTAGGTGCACAAGGTGTATCGTGCAGCCATCTCAAAAGTGTAACGACTAGAACCCTACCGGCCAGCTAGGGTTAGGGTTGAACTGGGAACCCATTCTCACCACTATATCGGCCAAGATCATGGTGCCCCAAGCCAACACTGTGTCGCCCAACATGTTCAAATGCACCTCAGGAAGCCTATCGGTCAACATGGCAGCACTACATACCAGCCTCTAACAAAGCAACAACTAGGGTTCCCACCTAACCCAAATCGGGCATCACCACAACTAAACCATATCGCCCAACACAAGGATGGACTACAAAGCTCCATCTCATTCAAAGCATAACGGTCATCAAGTCAACCATCTCATCTCCATATTAGATCGGTCAAAGATCAACGCAAGGTAGGGGTATCGAGCAACCCTACTTCAAGATGTATCGTTAAGAGCACAAGATATAAGGTGTGTCGCCCAAGCTATATCCAAGACAAGAGGACCATATTGGGCATCAAACCAACCATATCAACTAGGTGTCCACATGTTTTACCACCTTGCAAAACACATGCACATGCCATGCCACCACTCAACCAAGGTTCGGCCACATGTCCAAGCTAGGGTGACACAATCAAAGCAAGGAGGTCAAACAAGGTCAAAGGTCGGCACACCACCTCCCATGGCTGACACACCACCATGGGCGACACAAATCAAGGTCGACACAAGCATCCTTGCCCGATACAGGGTTCAACCAAGCAAGGCAAGGCCCAAACAAGGGAAAACAAGGCCCAAAAGAGATCAACCAAGCCCAAGACAACTCAAGGCACGAGCCCAAACCTTCCTCTCAACCCTAGAGGAAACAAAGAGAGAGAAAGACATTTCTCAAGGTGACAAACTTGCTCTCCAACCCTATCTTAGGTTATTTTGCAAGTAGCACGTCCAACTCTCAACTGAGCACAAGCAAACCCTAATCACCACTAAAGGTGATTAGTAAGAAACCAAGCACAAGGTTTAGCCAAAACAAATAGGGTAAGCCCAAAACGAAGGTTAGGGTCCTTACAAGCAATAAACCTCTACAAAGGGATTTTGTCCCCGAAATTCGAAGAGAAAAGCGAGGGATACTTTCACCTCATCTCTTCCTCAAGCTCCCATGTGACTTCCTCAACACCACGATGATGCCAAAGAACCTTCACAAGAACCAGGTCCTTCCTCTTCAGCTTCTTTACTCTTCTGTCAAGGATTGCCACCAGACCCTCCTCATAGGTCACGTCTTCATCAAGCTCAACCTCAACTGGCTGTATCACTGTCCCTGTCTCTGGGTGACTTTTCTTCAGTATACTGACATGGAACACTGGATGCAACCTGTGCAACTCTGGCGGTAGCTCCAACTTGTAAGCTACCTTGCCAACACGTGCTATTACTCGGTATGGCCCCATATACCTGGGTGCCAGTTTGCCTTTCCGGCCAAACTTTAGCACGCCTTTCCAAGGTGAGACCTTGATATACACTTTGTCTCCCACTTGGAACTCTAAAGGTCGTCGACGATTGTCTACATAAGACTTTTGTCTGTCTAGTGCCGCCTTCAACTGTTGTCGTATCACTCTGATCTTTTCTGTTGTATGTTGTACTAACTCCGGACCCAAAAATTGATACTCACCAGACTCATACCAGCATAAAGGGGATCTGCACTTCCTTCCATATAGAGCCTCATAAGGAGCCATGTCAATGCTCCACTGGTAACTGTTATTGTAAGAGAATTCTATCAAACTAAGATGCTCATCCCAACTGCCTAGGAACTGCAAAACACATGCTCGGAGAAGATCCTCAAAGTCTAAATAGTCCTTTCAGACTGACCATCCGTCTGTGGGTGGAAAGCGGTACTAAACCTCAACTGCGTTCCCAATGCTTTGTGCAACTGTTCCCAGAAATGACCCATGAATTGAGGACCTCTGTCGGAAACTATCGTTGCTGGTACATCATGCAAACACACTATCTCATCTACATACACCTGAGCAAGCTTCTCTGTTGTATATGTTGTCTTTACCGGTATGAAATGAGCAGATTTTGTCAACCTGTCCACTATTACCCAAATGGAATCATGATTCCTAGCTATCTTTGGTAGACCAACTATGAAGTCCATGGCTATATGATCCCATTTCCATTGTGGTATCAGCATGGGTTGCAACGTACCTGCCGGCTTTTGATGCTCAGCTTTAACTTGCTGACATATTGCGCACTTAGCCACAAACTCAACTACATCCTTCTTCAAGCCAGACCACCAATACAGGTCCTTCAGATTATGATACATCTTGGTGACTCCTGGATGCATAACATACATTGATGTGTGTGCTTCCTCGAGCACTAGTTTTCTTAGATTATCAACATCGGGGACCACCATCCTACCATGATAGCAAACTAGTCCATCCTCGGACTCATGGAACCCATCACGCTTTTCGCTGCCAAGCTCTGACCTGATCAACTGCACTTTATGGGCTTTATGAGCCATGAGAATAATTGTAGTATAGTAAGAGGCACCAAGATGATTAATGAAGGGTTGAAGGAAATTTATATTCCATGATCCATGTAATCAAGATTGGTTAGAGTCCAATGCCTGGCTGTGTAATTAGGATTGGTTAAAGTCCAATGCCTGGTTGTGAAATCAGGATTGGTTAGAGTCCAATGCCTGGCTGTGTAATTAGGTTTGGAGAAATTCAATACCTGGAAGAGGTGTAATGCCTGTAATCAGGGTTGGTTAAAGTCCAAAGCCTGGCTCTGAAATCAGGATTGGTTAAAGTCCAATGCCTGGCTGTGAAATCAGTATTGGTTAGAGTCCAATGCCTGGCTGTGTAATCAGGTTTGGAGAAATCCAATACCTGGCAGAGGTGTAATGCATGTAATCAGGGTTGGTTAAAGTCCAATGCCTAGAGGTGTAATCACGTTTGGAAGAGTCCAACACCTAGCAGAGGCTAATGCCTATAATGATGACACATGATTGGCTAACTCCCAATACCTGGAATAATAACACATGATTGACATAGATCAATACCTGGAATAATGTCACAGGATTGACTTGGTTCAATACCTGGAATGATAACACAGGATTGGTTAAATCCCAATACCTGGAATGATAACATAGGATTGGTTAAATCCCAATACCTGGAATAATAACACAGGATTGGCTAACTCCCAATACCTGGAATGTACAGGATTGGTTAAATCCCAATACCTGGAATAATAACACAGGATTGGCTAACTCCCAATACCCGGAATGCACAGGATTGGCTAACTCCCAATACTTGGAATAATAACACATGATTGGTAATAACCCAATACCTGGAATAATAACACATGATTGGTAATAACCCAATACCTGGAATAATAACACAGGATTGGTAATAACCCAATACTTGGAATAGTTGCACATGATTGACATAGATCAATACCTGGAATAGTTGCACAGGATTGACATAGATCAATACCTGGAATAGTTGCACATGATTGACATAGATCAATACCTGGAATAGTTGCACAGGATTGACATAGATCAATACCTGGAATGGTTACACAAGATTGACATAGTTCAATACCTGGAATGGATACACATGAATAATATAAGTCTAATGCTTGTACTAGTTGCGCATGATTGGTGTAATCCAATACCTGGAATATTTATATAGGATTGGTATATACCAATGCCTGAATAAGACATGATGATGTACACTCTCATGTCCAATATAACCAAAATTTGTTTAGCAGATTGGCTAAGGCCAATAAGTTGAAACAAGAATGTCTCATGGGTGACATATCAATATGATGAGTGTCACAAGAGAAGTTTGACATTATGGTATAATATGGAGGATAAATGATATACATGTTCATCCTATTCCTTATTAAGAGAAAAGTTGATCTATTATTCTATCATAGATAGTTACAATGCTTCAAGATGAGAATGATTTTAACTGCATATCCTCTATCCAGTTTTATATATATAAATGCAATAACAATGTTTTGGCGGAGAGTTATATCTCCCGCTGGGGCAATTTACATTTGTCTCACCCCCGTGGGATCTAATGTTTTTAGGTGGACGCTGACAAAGAGGCAGGAAACCTTCAGTAGAGAAGGAACAACAGCAGCATCGAGGACAACAGTAATATCTCATGTGGAGATATTGCATGTCTAGTTGTATAGATAGTAGTCCTATGTGTCATCTCTGTACTCTCAGGTCCTCGGGATTTATAGATAGTGTTTTCATCATCGACTCAAGATTTTGGCTTGATGCCTCGAGGTTTTATGTTGTCTGTACATAATATTGAATAAGGCAGCTGATGATGTAGTCTCTGAAAAGAGATGGTACAGGTTATGTACGTTTGAACCAGAATGTAAATGTTATGCAATGGTTCTTATTGAAAAAGATTTCCTATGTATGGATCTCTTTGCAAAAAGTTTTAATTTTCAGTGATTTTCAGTAATCCGCTGCAAATAATTCACTTCCGCTTAAGTTAATCTTATTTTTGTGAGTTGGATGCCACAATTTAGTGGTATCAGAGCTCTAGGTTCGCTGAGTCTACAGAGACATAGGACTAAGGTAGTAGAGTCTGTTCTGGTGTCATCTAGTGTATCTGATAGTGTCTTCTACTCATGAGAGAGAAGAAGAACTTAAAGATGACTAGGTCACATGAGGAGGTTCCTGCTGAAAGTAGCAATGTTGCACCAAGAAGGGGTGCATGGGAACAGGCAAGAGAGAGAGAGTTGCCTGAGAATCCCCTAGATGATCCAACTATAATAAGAAAATCCTTCTTTAAGTATTACTGTTGGAGAACTTAGGGCAACAGTAATGTATATAGTGGATCAAGCTTTGGCAGTGTAACCTAGATTTCCAACCTCAATGATAATGTTTTAGATATCAACAAGATTGGTAATTAGCATCAGCAGGTTGAAGCAAAGGAAATGATGAATTTATGGACTTAAACTGAGTCTGTGCTCAACCTTAGCCTGTTGAATTAACCTTTGAGGCAGAGTTAGCCTGAGGCAGTGAATAATCCATGAATTATGACAATTTAGACAAGATAATGTCATTTAAATATGTCATCTTATGAATTCCTGGATTAACTGAGAAAGGAATTGATTGAATCTTCCTTGATTAGTCCTGTGAGGACTTATGTTTTGCATAGTAAAACATTGCAAATGTTTTATGTTGTTCTTACCTCTATAAGAAAAGATGAGGTATAGAAGAGATGCCTGGATGAAATCCAGGGATGTTAAATCTTATGCTTGTGTTAATATGAGAAGAAGGAATATGATAGTATACAAAGTGCATACCACTTAATCTCAGTATTTATATACCCTGGCCAGGTATACAACTATTGATGATAAAGTGGGTATGGAAACTCTTAGATTGTTGTCTTTTTTATTTCTCTGATCAAGTAGTCATTCTGAGACAATCTAATGATTATCATGAAATAAGAAATATGGAATGAATAAATGTGTCATATCCTGAGTATAAGAAAGAGAAACCTGAGATAATATCAAAAGAGCATGTGTGTATGAGGAATTAAAAGTATACTCCTCATAAGATAAGAACATGAATAAGGAGTTGATATGTGAAGACTAGATAGTATGATGAATAAAATACATCTGTCTTCCTTTATCTGGATTTCGGGGACGAAATCCTTATAGGGGGGGGATGAGTTGTAACATCCCTGACTTGGGTTATGTTTTAACCCTAGGTGTTTTGATTAATAAAGATGATTATATGCTTAATCCTATCTTGTGAAAAGTAATTAGGGCTCATGAGGAACTTATGTTTCAATTTTGGTCATGTTTGGACAATGTTGAAGAAATGTTTGCTTATCTTGGACTAATGTGCAAATTACCCAAGTTGAGGGGTTTAAGTGCAAATTATGCATTATAACATGTTCCTCATGTGTTTAAGCATCATGAGAGTGAAAATGATTCTGAGGTATGGCTTATGGAAGCCTAAATACCAAGAAAGAGCTGATAAAGCAATGTATGTGCATTAAAACCTAGTTTTGGTGTAATGTGCAATTTACCCAAAACCTAGGGTTCAATATGCAAATTACCACTTCAATAAGGTCCCTAATGATTCTTGGCATCATGTAGAGTAAAGAAAATGAAAGGGGCGCCTCATTTTAATTAAGTTGAGGAGAGAGAATCTTGATATTAAGATATTCAAGATTTAATCCTAATTGAAACCCAAATTCAATTTAGGGCAAAAATAAATGTATTAATTGAAGGGCCTTCAACCAAAATTAATTTGGTGGAATTAATATGCATGAGTGACAGTCCTTGAGCTTGAAAGGATCGAAAATATCTTAAGGAGGTGAAATTCCACTCACCTTATTATAAGGAAAAGAATTCCCACTCAAAAATATATATTAGTATTATAATGGATTGAGGTGCTTAATTTCTTTTCCATTAATCCATGGATAATGGAAGGGAGTTCGGTGGCTTTGAGTTGCCTTTGTATGAAAGCAAACCAAGGAGGAAGAGGTGGTACCATTTTTGGAATTAATTGATTTTAAATAAAACATTTTCTCTTTCATCAATTTCCTTAAAAAAGAGCCTTTTCTAACCCACCTAAGGACTTTTTCGGATTTCCTTTCTTCCCCTTGCTTTAAAAACTGACCAAGAAGACTAAGGACAGCAGGGAGCACGTACCAAACCTTTTGTTAAGCCTTTGATCTTCGTTCTTCATGATTTCATGGTGAAAATCATAAAACAATGTGTAATTCCTTCATTTCTTCACTCCATCTTCAACCCTAGCCGATCCTTTCACTCCAAAAGGTTGAGAAACGACATAGGGAGGATGATAGAGATTCAACCACCATTGTTGCCATGATCTTGGAGCTTTGGAGCTCAATTGAAGGCGGGTTTTCTAACTTGAACCCTTGATTTTATTATTACAATCAATTCCTTATCAATTGGTGATCAATTCTACATTTCCGAAATTAAGTTTGGTTGATTGATGCAATTTCCATGGAAATCACAGCAGGTTTCGTGACTTTAGATCTTGATTATGATGACATCATCATAAGCAAGCACCTCACCAAATATCAAAGCCAAACGGTTTCAATTAGTTGCTCATGCGGTTTCACCAAAACCGTTTGAGAGCAAACGGTTTGAAACTGTTTGGGGGAAAACGGTTTCAAAACCATTTGATATGGTTGACCAAGGGTTGACCGTTTAAGATTCCTGTTCATAATTATGTTGGTTGATAACCCTCCAAATTTGAGGGATTAACTCGAAAGGAATCGTGAGTTGAAGGCTAATCAATTAGGGAAACCTAATTGGATTAAGTGCTGATTTTTAATCTGATTAACTTGACCTTTTTGTGAAAATGGTTTCAAAACCATTTGAGGTGGTTGAAAAAGGGTTGAACGTTTTATATTACTGTTCATAATTATGTTGGTTGATAACCCTCCAAATTTGAGGGATTAACACCAAAGGAATCGTGAGTTGAAGGCTAATCAATTAGGGAAACCTAATTGGATTAAGTGCTGATTTTTAATATGATTAAGTTGACCTTTTTGGGAAAACGGTTTCAAAACCGTTTTAGATGGTTGACCAAGGGTTGACCGTTTTATATTACTGTTCATAATTATGTTGGTCGATAACCCTCCAAATTTGAGGGATTAACTCCAAAGGAATCGTGAGTTGAAGGCTAATCAATTAGGGAAACCTAATTGGATTAAGTGCTGATTTTTAATCTGATTAACTTGATATTTGGGAAAACGGTTTCAAAACCGTTTGAGATGGTTGACTAAGGGTTTAAAGTTTGAGATTACGGATCCTAATTATGTTGGTTAATGACTCACCAAATTTGATGGATTAATTCCCAACAAATCATGAGTTGAAGGCTAATCAATTAGGCAAACCCTAATTGAAATTAGTGCTGAAATTCCAATGAGTTAATTTGAGATTTTGGGTTGATTAGCCCAAACGGTTTCAAAACCGTTTGGGGATCACCCAAACGGTTTCAAGACCGTTTGGGGGTCACGCAAGACCATTTGGAGGTCTAGGGTTGACTATGGTTTAGTGTTTGAAGATCCAAAGATGGGGTATGAACCCTAATCGGTTAAATGCTGATTTTGCAGATGATTGAGATGATGTTTTGGGTTGATTGGCCCAAACGGTTTCAAAACCGTTTGGGGATCACCCAAACGGTTTCAAAACCGTTTGGGGATCACCCAAACGGTTTCAAGACCATTTGGGGATCACCCAAGACCGTTTAGAGGTCTGGGGTTAAGTATAGTTGATCAATTGAAGGTCCAAAGGTACCAAATCATATTGCAATTAAGTGCTGATTTGTTGATCAACTCGATAGACCAAACCTTGATGAAATTTCACTAGAATCCAAAGGTTGGTTGAGCCAAATGGTTTTAAAACCGTTTGGAGCTCATCCAAAAAGTCTCAAGACCGTTTGGTGGTCACCCAAGACCGTTTTGAGGTCTAGGGTTGAGTATGGTTAGGTGTTTGAAGGTCTAAAGGTGCCAAGTTGATTTGCAATCAAATGCTGATTTGGTGATCAATCCAATGATCCAAACTTTAATTGGTTGACTTGGATTATGATGTGGACATGGGAAAATGGTCTCAAGACCGTTTGGAGGTCATCCAAACGACCTCAAGACCGTTTGGGGTCAGGTCATGTTCAATTTGGATGATGGTTCAAAGGTTTCAAAGTAACTAATCTTGCATTGATTAGTGTTGAAGTATCATTGATTCCAAACCCTAATTCAATTGATTCAAACCCTAGTTGATGACTAATTGAGGGTTAATTGAGGGCTAAATCAGTTGTAGGTTGAACTACTTAACTCAATTGAAGTATGATGATAGGTCTAATTGATGATTGGTTCCATGAATTCAATGTTTGAAGGAATCAACATTGGAAACCCTAACTGAGGTTAATTCCATGAGAATCCCTAATTGAGGTTGATTCAATGTGAATCCCTAATTGAGGTTGATTCCGTAAGAAACCCTAATTGAGGGTGATGCCATGAGAAATCCCTAGTTGGGATGAATAGTAAACATTAAGTAAAGGCAATGAGATGTGAAAGCCTAATGAAGGGTGATGCTACATGCATTCCTAATTCTAATGAAGTATGATAGCATATGAAATCCTAAAGCCCTAAAGGGTAAAGGTATGAGAAACTCTAATTGGATTTATAATACATGAATCCTTAATCTTGGACAACATGATGACAACCCATAACCCTAATAATAAAATAGTGGGTAAAACCTTACAAGGGTGAAATATCATAAATGGTTGATTATAGGCTAGCTTATTGTAAGCAATGCCTTAATTTGAGATGAGTCCATATCATTAAAGATAGTTGGACCATTCTTATGTGTAACCTATGCACTTCATGGTAAGAGTGATAGGTTAGTGGATGAAAGGATTAAGATGGTAAATACCTTAATCCAAGATAAGCTAATAACTTAAGAAAGTTGGAAGTAATGAGGTAAGTGGTACATCAAGATATGAAAGACTTCACTGTTAGCATCTCAAAGTTGATATACTTTGATAACTATGATATCCTAATGTGAGATGGGAAACCCTAACCCTAAATTGGGTAATGGGACATGAGAAACCTCAAAGTGATGTGAATAGTAAGCCCTAACCCTATTAAGGGAATAGTGGTGTTACTATTATATTACAAGAGATAAAATGATTAGATGCTGCCTAGTGATAGGTGACAAGATGTTGAATGGCCCTATGAGCCATATGTTTAGATGTTGCCTAGTGATAGGTAACAAGATGTTGAATGGCCCTGTGAGCCATATGATTAGATGTTGCCTAATGAGAGGTGACAAGATGCTTTATGGGCTTTATGAGCCATGAGAATAATTATAGTATAGTAAGAGGCACCAAGATGATTAATGATGGGTCGAAGGAAATTTATATTCCATGATCCATGTAATCAGGATTGGTTAGAGTCCAATGCCTGGCTGTGTAATCAGGATTGGTTAAAGTCCAATGTCTGGCTGTAAAATCAAAATTGGTTAGAGTCCAATGCCTGGCTGTGTAATCAGGTTTGGAGAAATTCAATACCTGGCAGAGGTGTAATGCCTATAATCAGGGTTGGTTAAAGTCCAATGCCTAGCTGTGAAATTAGGATTGGTTAAAGTCCAATGCCTGGCTGTGAAATCAGGATTGGTTAGAGTCCAATGCCTGGCTGTGTAATCAGGTTTGGAGAAATCCAATACCTGGCAGAGCTGTAATGCCTGTAATCAGGGGTGGTTAAAGTCCAATGCCTAGCGGTGTAATCAGGTTTGGAAGAGTCCAACACCTGGCAGAGGCTCAATGCCTGTAATGATGACATAGGATTGGCTAACTCCCAATACCTGGAATAATAACACAGGATTGACATAGATCAATACCTGGAATAATGTCACAGGATTGACTTGGTTCAATACCTGGAATGATAACACAGGATTGGTTAAATCCCAATTCCTGGAATGATAACACAAGATTGGTTAAATCCCAATACCTGGAATAATAACACATGATTGGTTAAATCCCAATACCTGGAATAATAACACAGGATTGGCTAACTCCCAATACCTGGAATAATAACACATGATTGGCTAACTCCTAATACCTGGAATGCACAGGATTGGCTAACTCCCAATACCTGGAATAATAACACAGGATTGGTAATAACCCAATACCTGGAATAATAAAACAGGATTGGTAATAACCCAATACCTGGAATAGTTGCACATGATTGACATAGATCAATACTTGGAATAGTTGCACAGGATTGACATAGATCAATACCTGGAATAGTTGCACAGGATTGACATAGATCAATACCTGGAATAGTTGCACAGGATTGACATAGATCAATACCTGGAATGGTTACACAAGATCGACATAGTTCAATACTTGGAATGGATACACAGGAATAATATAAGTCTAATGCTTGTACTAGTTGCACAGGATTGGTGTAATCCAATGCCTGGAATATTTATATAGGATTGGTATATACCAATGCCTGAATAAAACATGATGATGTACACTCTCATGTCCAATATAACCAAAATCTGTTTTGCAGATTGGCTAAGGCCAATAAGTTGAAACAAGAATGTCTCATGGGTGACATATCAATATGATGAGTGTCACAAGAGAAGTTTGACATTATGGTATAATATGGAGGATAAATGATATACATGTTCATCCTATTCCTTATTAAGAGAAAAGTTGATCTATTATTCTATCATAGATAGTTACAATGCTTCAAGATGAGAATGATTTAAACTGCATATCCTCTGTCCAGTTTTATATATATAACTACAATAACAATGTTTTGGTAGAGAGTTATATCTCCCGCTGGGGCAATCTACAATTGTCTCACCCCCTTGGGATCCAATGTTTTTAGGTGGATGTAGACAAAGAGGCAGGAAACCTTCAGCAGAGAAGGAATAGCAGCAACATTGAGGACAACAGTAATATCTCATGTGGAGATACTGCCTGTCTAGTTGTATAGATAGTAGTCCTATATGTCGTCTCTATACTCTCAGGTCCTCAGAATTTATAGATAGTGTTTTCATCATCGACTCGAGATTTTGGCTTGATGCCTCAAGGTTTTATGTTGTATGTACATAATGTTGAATAAGGCAGCTGATGATGTAGTCTCTGAAAAGAGATGGTACAAGTTATGTATGTTTGAACCAGAATGTAAATGTTATGCAATGGTTCTTATTGAAAAATATTTCCTATGTATGGATCTCTTTGCAAAAAGTTTTAATTTTCAGTGATTTTCAGTAATCCGCTGCTAATAATTCGCTTCCGCTTAAGTTAATCTTATTTTTGTGAGTTGGATGCCACACTACCAAACCCAGAAAACTATGAACTTCCGTCGGCATCTTTGGTTGCTCCCAATCTACAACTGTCACCTACTTAGGGTCCACTCTGACTCCTTCTGCAGATATCACGTGACCCAAGAATGTCACTTCCTTCAACCAGAACTCACATTTACTGAACTTGGCATACAACCGATATTGGCGAAGAAGAGTCAACACTTGTCGAAGATGATGTTTATGCTCTTGACTGTCCCGAATGTAGATCAAGATGTCATCTATGAAAACTACAACAAACTGATCTATAAACGGGCAGAACACCCTATTCATCAGATTCATGAAAGCAGCAGGTGCACTGGTTAGCCCAAACGGCATAACCACAAACTCAAAGTGACCATACCTCGTCCTAAACGCTGACTTTGGTATGTCATCCGCCTTAATCCTCAACTGATGATATCCATACCGTAGATCGATCTTTGATAACACTGTAGCGCCATGCAACTGATCAAACAGATTGTCTATCCTCGGCAACAAGTACTTATTCTTAATCGTGACTTTGTTCAGCTGCCGGTAATCTATACATAACTGCATCGACCTATCCTTCTTCTTAACGAACAACACTGGAGCACCCCAAGGCGACGTGCTTGGTCAGATGAAACCTTTCTCCAACAACTCCTATAACTATTTCTTCAACTCTTCCATCTCTGCTGGAGCCATCCTATACGGTGTCTGTGCAACTGGTTGTGTTCCTGGTACCATATTGATCTCAAAATCAATCTCTCGCGGTGGGGGAACACCGGGGAACTCATCAGGAAACACATCTGCAAACTCTCGGACAACCGTCACCTCCTCAAGGATAGGACCTTTCACCTTGGTATCCACGGCGTGAGATAAGAATGCCTTACAACCTTGCCGCAACAACTTTTCTACCACCATTGCTGACACTAGACATGTCGGAAGAATCTTCCTATCTCCTTGGAAGATCCACATTTCACCATCGTTATCAAACACTACCTGCTGGGAACCACACTCCAACACAACCTTATACTTCTCTAAGGTATCCAACCCAAGGATCACATCGAACCCGTGCATATCAAGTGGTATAAGATCCACTTGTATACCGTGTCCCAAGAAAGATAGAACACAAGACAAATACTCCTCTTGAAGCATCGAGAAACCATCGAGAGGGGTTTCCAACAACAGGCTATCTTTCTTACAACTAACAGGTAAATGACAGTTATCTAGCAGGCTATGTGAGATAAAAGAGTGCGTAGCACCGGGGTCAACCAAAACAGATATAAAGCAAGAAGAAGACAAATCATAATGAAATAACTCCATCTGACCTGTCACCACTCGCAGGTTGACTATCACCTCTGTATGACTCATAGCATAGAATCGAGCCATTTCTTATTGTCCACGCCCTCTGCTTCCTTGAGCAGACGATCCCACTTTTGACACTTGACCGCGTCCTTGCCCTCTGCTACCACTGGGTTGTTGTCTGTCTGACCCTTGTTGACTCTGTCTCAGCTGTTGTGTTACTTCAACATCTTTTCTTGGGCAGTTTGACCTCAAGTGCCCAGTCTGTCCACAGTGATAACATGACCTACCTTCTGTCTGCAGCCTAGATGGCTTTGTCACTGCCACAGAAGTTGTACTATGTGCCTTTGATGGCGAAGAAACATAACCTCTTCCTTTACTTGGAGACCACTGAGATGTTGTATGAGAACTCTGCATTACGGAAGGTGCTGAAAAGCTTGGCTTCTTGAAGCCACCAAATCTTTGTCCCTGAAACTAAACATGCCTTTTCCTGGTCATGGACTCCCTTTTCTCCCTGACAGATCGTTCAATCTTGCGGACGGACTCCACGAATGTGGCAAACCGCTCCCAATTTTCTAAAGAAGTAGCAGGTGTCGACAGCTCAGCACTCAAACCTTTCTCAAACTGCCTGATATGTTCATCATTTGTCACCGCCATGTGAGGAAAAAACCTCAACAAGTCCATGAACTTGGCTTCATACTCGGTGATGCTCATCGTTCCTTGGCATAGATGCTCAAACTGGTTGATCTTCTCATTCAGATACGTCTTCGGAAAGTATCTGCTGACGAACTCTCGCCGAAAAACCTCCCAAATGATCTCCTCACCGGGTCACTTCTCCTCCTCGATGGCCCACCAGTGGCCAGCACTACCCTTCAGAATGTAGACAACATGCTTGACTTTGTCTGCTTCGGGGATGTCGAGGATCCGGAAGGCCTTCTCAAGACATGTCAGCCACAGATCTGCATCCGCTGGATCAGCCGTTCCAGCATAATCTGAAGCTCTGACTCGGCGAAGCTGCTCAAAGGTCTTCCCAATACCCGATGCGTCACCATGGGGAGCATGTGCTCTTGGCTGAGGCACTGGCACTCATTCTACCATGTGATTCATCATAGCCATCAACTGCCCCATAAGTTGTTGGTAGGCAGGATTTTTGAGAATGGCTGGGTCAAGTTGGGGGACCTCAGGCACCCGATCTTCATGTGTCTGTCCTCCTGCTCCATCAACTGATGCAACATCGCTGCTCTCGGCAGCATGTTCTTCATGGTTTCTAGACATCTTTAAGCTTTATCTTCCACTGAGGGGAGAAGGTTATTGTAAGAAAATCTGGATAACTCACAAGAACAGAAGCAAACTTAGTCATAGATCCATGTAGACTCAGCGAACCTAGAGCTCTGATACCAAACCAACTGTGACAACCTGCCATCACACAGACAACGAGATGACACGTGAAAACATGCGGAACCTCATATTAGTGAAAACATAGGTTAATTAAAACTGATTGCGGAAAGTATACATGAGAGAACTTTTGCATCCAGATCCTGTAGAGAAACATGTTATATGAACATTCACAAGCCTTGTTATAGGTCCACATCTTATCGGAACCAGGTGTACTGTCAGCACCAGAGTTCAACACATGTTTATACATACATAACGGCCACATACGGTCATCAGAAGGATATACAAAAATTACAACAGCTAGACATCATGAAATTTCGCGTACCTCTGAGGACCTGAGTGTATAGGGATGACTCTAGGACTCTACTACAAAACCACCAAAACAACATCATGTCCATCTCTTTCCTTCTACTGCTCTTCTTGCCGCTCGGCCACAACCTCGCGACCACCACCACGCCTAGAGTGGTCACCTAAAAAGGGTGTAAACCAGTGGGGTGAGACACACAGTCCCAACAAGATACATAACTCCCCGCCAAAACTATAAAACTACAAAAGGTTAAAGCAGATAATAGTAGATAACTAATAAAGCGTATAACAAGAGCAGCATACTGAGCAAAGTTATTATTACCATCAAGCTTACCAAGATATCCAGGAGGCATATAAACAAGTATTTTTTATGGAACATGATTGACAAGAAAAGCTTTATAAGAACTTATCACAAGATATAAGGATCGTACACACAACTTCATAATACAACTAGATCAACTATATAAGCAAGGCCTCAATCAATGTTCCGTATTTTGCTCTAAGCAAGATATACTTATTCGACTGGATTACATTTTATTATGCCCTGAGGAAGTGAGCCATCCCTGCTCAAATCCAACCATTGGCTGCGAAGCCCAATCCGGTTCCATACAAGGTCTAAGGAGATCTGGACTCCATGACCTCACCTTCTCGTGGTCAGTACACGAATCATCAAGCAAGACCACAATCTTATGCTTATAGGGCCTCAGCCTCTGGGTCATCTCCGCAAGCTACCCATATCTTTAGCTCCCCTCATCATAGGTGCAAGTGCATACATCCGAGCCATGAACGCATCATGCTCATCATCACATATCCTGAGCCATGGGTCTGTTCACCATGCTCCATATATCTTGAGTCTGCAACCACAGTTGCACTCAAACCCTCCTATTTTAGGCTAGAAAAACCTCACATATTCAACAATATGCGCTCCAGGTAATCCTGTAGGATAAACTTGTTTCACCATCACCAAATACTGACGATGATGGATCTATGGCCAGGGCAAACTACATGATATGTTCATCTATAATTGATTAGTATATTTTAAGACAATTGTTGAGGCAATCAAAGTATAAACATAACCTTATAGAATTACATCATTATTGCTGTCATCATACTGTCCTGGGACCTCAATCCCTTATTATATCAACCACTACCTCTCAAGGCATCATAATCATGTATCAGCATTCAGGGAACGCATCCCTTATCTCATCATCAGAGGATAACACCTAAACTAGGCGCTCAGCCTTATATCAGGTCTGATCGTTTTGGCCTTATATCAAGATCCCTTTTCTCATAGCTCTTACCAGGATATGAATCCAGATAGTATAACTTCATGGTTAGTATTCACATCCATAGATATAACTGAAGCCATCATGGATTAACAGGATTATCATGCTATCAAGTATAAAGCAACATCCATGAGTATATTACACATAAGTTGTAGAAGTCATAGTTTTATCATTAATTATAAACATATATCATGCCCCATACTTGTGATCATAGGCATGTGTCACATCATCATGTGAAGCAACATCATATGCTTCCAATCTTCCTGGTTCACAACATATCATTTTAACTCATCATCATATATACATGGTTCAAGGTGATTACACCATATCACTTGTGTTATCATTATAAGCCATATACATTCCGAGTTATCAGAACCCTCACCAAAACTCCTGTAAGCCTCACTATAGGTATGGCAAGCAGCGCCAACCCTCACCAAAGGGTCTATAAGTTAGAGTTTCAATCCCTAGAGCACTTGTGCCATCATCAACAGGGGTTGTCGACCATGGGCCTATCGTGCACATGAGCTAGGGTTAGGGTTATATGTCGGGCAACCACCAACCTCATAACGATCAAGGCCAAAATGATCAAGTTCATGACGCCCAAGGAGCCTATCACCCAAACACCAAACCATGTCATCTAGAGGACCCTAATGTTGGCCAAGACGTCGTGTGGTCCATGGGCAAGATGACCACTAAGGTATCGTCTAGGGTTCTTTGTACAACCATCATATCAGGCACTACTCCATAACGCTCAACACCTCATATTGGCCAAAGAACATCCAAGACATGGATCATATCGGCCAAGGTATATCATGCAACTAGAGAACATGGTGTTAACATGCAACCTTGTCATGCATACCAGGTGCACAAGGTGTATCGTGCAGCCAGCTCAAAAGCTGTAACGGCTAGAACCCTACCGGCCAGCTAGGGTTAGGGTTGAACTGGGCACCCATTCTCACCACTATATCGGCCGGGATCATGGTGCCCCAAGCCAACACTGTGTCGCCCAACATGTTCAAAGGCACCTCAGGAAGCCTATCGGTCAACAGGACATCACTACATACTGGCCTCTAACAAAGCAATAACTAGGGTTCCCACCTAATCCATATCGGCATCACCACAACTAAACCATATCGCCCAACACAAGGATGGCCTACAAGGCTCCATCTCAGTCAAAGCATAATGGTCATCAAGCCAACCATCTCATCTCCATATTAGATCGGTCAAAGATCAACACAAGGTAGGGGTATCGGGGAACCCTACTTCAAGATGTATCGTTCAAAGAAAAAGATATAAGGTGTGTCACCCAAGCTATATCTCAAGCCAAGAGGACCATATTGGGCATCAAACCAACCATCTCAACTAGGTGTAACGGTCAAGGGTACAACCCAAGACAAGGCTATCGGGCAGCACTACTTCAAGGTCATATCACGCAAGGCACAACCCCACAAGGTCATCTTCAACCTCAAGCACAAGGGCACCAAACCCTAATTGATCAAGAAGATCGGCTCACCTCTCAACAACCAAGAGAGAGGGGTTTGCACAACCTCTATCACAAATCGGGCAACCACAAGGATCCACCTCAACATAGGTCATCATCTATTCAAAATCTCACCTCTCAAATCCATGGTGAGAGGAGGGTGTTTCCCAAGAAACTAGAATATAAACTCACCTCTCAACTTAAACGAGAGAGGGGTATTGCCTACATCACTAGAGCTCAAACTCACTTCTCTAGACCAAGGAGAGGAAGGGGTATTGCTCAACAAGGAAACCCCAAACCATGATGAAACCCCAAACCATGATTCGGCCAACTAGGTGTAAAGGCATATAAACCATCAACAACATGTACTAGAGCAAGAAACATAACATGCAATGGCCGATCATCCATATGTATGAAACATGCGACATAGAGAAGGTAGTATAGCTACAGTTAGAAGTTATGTAACCCGCCTTAAGCAAACTCCTCAAGCTCCAAAGCTCCAAGCTTCAAGCTCCTAGATCCAATCTCACCACTTTCGGACACCTCAAGAAAAGGAACAAGGATCATAACCACCATGGTCGAAGGGTAGTCAAGATGGAGAAGAAGATGATAAGGAGAGAGGGTAGATGCTTACCAAAGAACAAGACCCTCCTAGGGTTCGGCCACAAAGCTAGAGGAAGAAGAAGAGGTCTCCACCAAGGGGAAAGGATCGGCCACCAAGCTCTCCAAGGAAGGTGTGTGGTGCACACAAGGAGGGGAGAGCAACAAAAGAGCTAAAGGGTTCCCAAGGAAGAGAAAGGCATGGCATATATGGGAGAAGATCAAGGCTTCTTCCTCATCCGCGTATAAGGGGCCGATCAAAAAGCAGGCGACCAACATTCCTACCTACAAGATTGATCCGGCACTGATAAACCTGGTCAAGTCTAATGCATTTCATGGGCTGAACAATGAAGATCCAGTGGCCCACATCAACACATTTGTGGAAAACTATGATATGATAAAGATTGACAGGTTCCCGCAAGAAGCACTCTACTTAAAGCTTTTTCCCAATTCTCTAGCGGGAAATGCACGTGAATGGCTGCACAATCTCGATGATGAGCATTTTGAAACCTGGGACCAAATGGTAGAGGTCTTCTTCGAGAGATTCTTCCCACCCGAGAAGACAAATGACCTCATGAGAAAGATCCATAACTTCTGTCAAAAGGCCGGCGAGACTTATTCAAAGACATGGGAGCACTTTCAGATCATGGTAAGGAAGTGCCCACATCATGGGCTGGACAAGGGCAAGCAAGTTAAAATTTTCTAATTTGCTCTCAATGAGCATGATAGAAGCAACTTAGATTCATCGGGCTCGGGCTTTTTCTTGAACAACACAGGTACAAGGTGTTGGGAGATCTTGAAGAACATGGCCAAGAAGCAGTCGTGGGGTGATAGAGATGCACCGGCACAAGATAGAGTTGTAGGGGAATCAAAGGCAATTAAAGAGCTAAATGAGAAGATGGACCTGATAGCAAAGAGATTGCTAGCAAAAGAGGATGAAGGATCTGATGATGAAGTACAAGTGAAATTCATGCGCCAACAACAAGGGTACAGGAATAATGATTACTCTTGGAGGAAGGATAAGAAGTTCTCATAGAAGGATCCCAATAACTTTCTACAGGATCCGGATGCCAAAACACAGCTAAGTGCAGAAGACAAGAGCAATGAGTTGCTTAATCAAGTCATAAAGCAAAACCAAGAGCTGCTGAATACATTCGGCAAGCAAATTTAGTCACAAGGGGGATTCCTAAATCAATTCGGTCAGACGCTATAGAGCCATGGTGCACAACTGAGGACTCTAGAGACAACCATGACCCAAATTCCGAATGATGTGGCTGCGATGAAGCAAATCATTCAACAAAAACCAGCTGGGAATGTAGAGCCCACTCAGCCACATCAACAGGTTAAATTTATTTCAGTCAATAAAGGCCCAGAGCTTCCTATTGAGGAGATACATGAGCAGAGTACCATTCGCATAGACTGGGAGGACAAACCAAAAGTTCCATACCCTCGTAGTTTGTATGGATTGTCAGGGGGTTTTCAGACGCCATACAGCTCACTTCAAAATTCTACCAAAGCCATGGCCACGTCTCTGAGTTCTGAAGAGATTCCTAGTCCGGAAGAGAAAGTGAAAGTTGTACTTCAGAGTGGAGCAGCCACTAGCAATGCGGAGAAGCAGCCACAAGTCTTTCCATCCACAGATGATGTAGTAAATCTGATCCTAGACAGTGGCATTGAAGCAAGCTTAGGGGAGGAGACCCCTAAAGTTACAAATATTCCACCGCACAAGCGCATCAAAGAGCCAATTGTGCCATTCCCAGATAGTCTGAAGATGAGGAAAGAGCAAAGGCACTTCAAGAAATTTCTTGAGATCTTCTAGAAGCTCCACATCAACATTCCGTTGGTGGAAGCTATAGAGAAAATTCTTTCATATGGAAGATTCATGAAAGACGTCATCAACAAGAAACGGTGGATCAAAGATACAGATGTTGTGTGTGTCGACGAAAAAGTGAGTTCTATAATTCAAGGAAGGTTTCCAAAGAAGAGAAAAGATCCAAGATGTTTCTGCATCCCATGTTCCATAGGTGGTCAACATTTTCCAATAGCACAGTGTGACTCAGGAGTAGGCATTAATCTTATGCCACTTGCCACTTTTCAAAAGCTGGGATTGAAGAATCCAACACAAACTTCCATGACAATCGAGTAGGCAGATGGATCCATTGTTAAGCCACAAGGTATATGTGAGGATGTGCTAGTCAAAGTCGACAAATTCATCTTCCATGTTGATTTTGTGGTAATGGACATGCATGAGCTAGAAGGATGTGAGATGTTATTGGGAAGTCCGTTCCAAGCTACGACTGATGTAATCACTGCCATTGGGTGAGGCTACTTGACGTTGGGGATTGGTAATGATAGAATTGAATTCAAATTGCCAATTGAATTATTAGAGACATCCCTTGACAACCCAGGTTAAGGTCTCTGTATCGTCTAGCCCAAGACGTTAAATGAGGCGCTTGTTGGGAGGCAACCCAACCTTGGTAGTGTACATGTTTGTTTCTTTAAATTTTTCGCATTCCTAGGTAGTTTTCATTAATTTAGCACTTAGTCTCTAAAAATGATACCCTGATGTGTTTGTTGAGTGTGCAGGCTGGGGAACGATCGATACCATCGACATCTGGGTCGATGGTATTGAATTTGGAATAGCAGACAATTCTACCGAAATTTCATTCCGTCGATACCATTGACGGCCTCGTCGATGGTATCAAAATTGGAACATGTAGAAAAAGGATCGGGTGTCGATTGTATCGACTCATCATCGATGGTAGAGAGTTTTCTGGAGATTTTCAGATGGATTTTCTCAGTGATTTCGATACCATCGACACACTGGTCGATGGTATTGACATGTCTACAGAAACATTGAATTGGTCAGACTTCGCGGGGATCGAAGGAATATACAGGTGTCGATACTATCGAAACATGGGTCGATAGTATCGACGACACGTCAGCGATCTGAGGTCTTCATCGAGCGGTCCACAATGCCTATCCATGGACTGTGTCGATGGTATCGACACCCTATCACTACCATCGACATGATGCCGATCTGGGTCCCCACATCGAGCTGTCAATTGCAGCGAGGGGCAGATTCCAACAGTTGTCGATACCATCGAGGGTCCCATCGATGGTATCGATGCACCAAAAGTAGACCCGGTTGTCCCTTATAAAAAGGAGGGAAAATCATCATTCTAGTCACACAATCTCATTGCCTACCCTCCACATCCGAGGATTAGCATCCCTGAGTGCCTAAGAGCAACCAAGATCATTGCCGACGATCGTCTCCAAGCATCTTCTTCGGCTTTGCGGATCTCAATCTTCTCTGAGTGCCCTGATCATCTTCTCCTAGCTCCATTCTTTTTTCGTTTCCTCACTCGTTGTCGTGAAACCATGGTGAAATCGGGAGCGTCATCATGTAGGGTTGCACCTACACTACCCATCCCACAACAAGGATTAGTCTCTCAGCCGAGGCTAGTCCACCCATCAGTGGAGATAAAGAAGGTTTATGAAGAGTTATGGAAGCAGCCGATTGAGCCAACCCAGTATGGTGATCGCGAGCTTATCAAGGATCTGGGTTTTGAGGACAATCTCACTTATGTTCTTCAGGGACAACTGCGAGAGTCCCCCATGCTCTGCCATGACCATGAGGATGGGCATCCATTCTTCAGCGGATGGCCTACCTACAAGGAAATTGTAATTGAGTTCCTGGCGTCACTCGATATATGTGTAGTTCCCAATGAACTACTGCCAGCGCGGATAGCATGGAAGGAGGGGTGTGTGTCTTTCCGCCTCTACAATAGGGACTATAATCTTACCCTCTGTGAGTTCAATAGGATATATGGGTGGTGTCATGGTGATCAACGTCAGCCACCACAGAATGTTGATTATGAAGCAATGTATGCAAAGATGGTCACCATACCCGAGGGGTATTCTATCAGCTGGCACCACACTACTGTAGCTGATTTTGAGCATCCTTTTATCTGGATTCTTCACCGGATAATTTCCAAGTCATTCTTTGCAAGGTCCAAGTTGTCTCAGAGCAAGTTCCAGGAGACAGATCTCTTCTTCCTCTATTGTCTGCTAGAGAGTACATCGATTAATTTTGGAGCCTTCCTTCTCACGCGCATGATGGCGGTAAAGAAGAATGATTCTCGTCGGGCTCCAATCTAGTTTGGGGGCCTTATTACTCATCTTTCCACGCACTTGGGGCTTGATCTTTCTGGTCTCAACAAGATAGAGAGTTGAAAATTGCTCAACCTCTCTCACTTTGTCAACTCTGAGCTCCTTGAAGTCTGACATGGCATCGCCTATGCCACATGTCATGTGCGAGATGTGTTTCAAAGGGCGCAATTGCATGACCCTGCTTTCAACATCAGGCCAGACCAAAGCTATAGGTGGCCTATCATTGATGTTGAGGAAGATGAGGAAGAGCCAGCTGCAGACGTGGAAGTTGAAGAGGGTGACGGTGATGAAGAAGGGGAGGAGGAAGCCACTATTCCTCTTCGACGGCGAGTTGCTCCGAGAAAGCATCCACGAAACTATGGAGCATCCTCTTCTTCCCACCCACAGCCACCACAGCCCTCCCACGACGAAGATGACCCCTATTCTATGCAGGGGATGTATACCATGCTCCATTCGATCCAGGAGTCCTAGAAGACAATGTTGCAGTCACATATGACAGCTTTTGTTGGGATCCAGGATACGTAGAATAGGCTTTATGAAAACCAACAACCGATCTTTGAGAACAAGCGCCAGCTCTTCGCCAACTAGCAACAGGTCTACAACAGGTTGGGGAGGATAGAGCAGCAACAACAACCTTTCTATGATCATTACTAGAGTAGAGACTACTTTGGGGGATATCCAAAGCCACCGCCCATGCCACCCTATGATACCAACTTTCAGGGGTAGTATCCAGAGTGGAACCCCCATACCCACCAGTACCCGCCGCACCAACCACCTCAGCAGTAGCAGGATATCACTGTTCCACTTTTGAGTTTGTTCTTGACTATGAGGCCATAGTCGAATTCAAGCTTGGGGGGGATGGAACAGTTTCTATCTTAGTTTTATTTTATTTTCTTCTGTTTGAGCATTTTTCTTAGCTTTTTGCAATTTTTCTTCTAGTTTTGTAATTTGTTTTATTTATGACTTTCTAGGACCCACTTTCTATCTAGTGTAATCTATGGGTGTCTAATGTAAGTGTGTCATCTCAATGTTTTTCATATGGGGATGATGTGTGAATTGTTTGAAATTGAGCACATAACTTATGAAAATAATTGGATAGGTCAACTTTAAAACATATGATCATAACTGTATATCCTTATAGTTCAAGAAATGAGAACGGATATGGATGTTGAGCTTTAACTAACCAAACAATAATGGGACTTTAATTTGAAGTGAGAAGAGAGAAACCTCTTAGTTACCCTATGCAGATGTCAGTAAGGAGAAACATATAATCTTTTCCAATGGTTCTGTCATTTAGTCTTGTGATCTATCCACCTTACTTCATTGACACTCCACCAAAAGAATTGGGCGTACCGTACAATTTTTCATCTCTTCATTGCATGTCATTTAGATAGGATTGCATTATAGCTAGATTTTGCATAAAAAATGAAATTTTTTTTGTAGATCAGTTATGCATGCACACATTCTAGAGTGCATGCCATTGTAGTTGCATAATTACTTTCATGTAGTTTCACTTTGCATATTTTTTAGCATATAGGACATTATGTGCCTTATTTCTTCTGAAAAATAAGAAAATCGGGTAACTTGTTCTATACTCTCTGAAAAGTAGACTGTAATGCATCATTTGTAGTAGTTATGTGAAAATAAGCCCGAAAAAAGTGTGTTTTGTAAATATTTCCATAGTCAATTGAGACAATTGGGGCTTGAAAAAGAATTGGAAAAAAAGAAAAAAAAAGGAAAAACATAAGTAGAAATCAGAGGGATAAAGGAACTTGTTTCACCTACATAATAGGAAGAATAAGCACATGATGTAGTTTTGTAGACATTCTATCTCACATTGAGACGGAATAGTAGTGCATGCATCATTCCACCTAAAATGTAGGCATTAGGTCATTTTCATATGCATATGCATCATTTAGGTCATTTTTGTTGTTTCTGCATGTTAAACTGTATTTTGCTTTCTGTTCTTTCACAACCACTCATTCCATCCACTCATTGGTCAAAATGGTAGGCCACCCATGATTATCTCCTCATTCTTGTATATCAAGAGATTTGCTTCCATTGTAGATGGTAGTTAGGATTTGAGCAACGTAGATAGGAGATCATAAGATGCACCACGCATGAACCGGAGGAATTTATTATATGATCTGCTTTATTTGATTGTGTTTATTGATTCCGGGGTGGACATCTCTCATGGATGATCATTGTTACCTTTAGGGTAGTTATCGTTCCGTGGTTAGTGAAAGCCGGTATGTGCCTTGCAGGTGGGAATCATACTGTGATGTCTTTTATGCGATTATGTTCTTTAGTGGACCCTCGCAATTTTATTCTATAGTTTTGTTGCTCGAGGACGAGCAAAGTTCAAGCTTGGGGGAGTTTGATGCAAGGGTTTTGGGTCGCTTTTATAGGCTATAGGCTAGTTTTACACTCGTTTTATGCGCTTATTGGTCATATGTGTGGTTAATATCGCATGATATAATTCCTTTAGCCTATTATCCTTGTATGCATTAAATTCATCTTGTTTTACATTCTTTTGCATAAATTATCATATTTCTCGGATTTGATTTTTGTTCCTCTCTTTATTTCAAGAAATTTGCATTCTTGGCCCCGTCGATATAGAGTCCGTCGATAGCATCGACAGAGCAACAGTAGCAAAGTCGGAGAGGAAGTAGATAGTTCGATACCATCGACCCAATGTCGATGGTCTCGAAAGTTCAAAAGCATGCCAAAAGTCACCCCATCGATACCATCGACGGGAACGGTCGATGGTATCGAGATGCCATCAGGCGGCTTCCAGAAATTGAAGAAAGCATCGGTACCCTAAGGTGTCGATACCATCGACACCCCGTCGATGGTATCGACACCGTCAGATCAGGAAAATATTCAGCACGACTCCAATCGGATGGCTGCGTTCTTTTGGCAGCTGTAAGTGGTACCTATACCTAAAAAAAGACGGCCCAAATCCGTTATTCACGAGGCATTGCATTGCACTAGTCCCGAAGGAGGAGAGAGCGAAGAACGGAGTCGAGAGTTATGCCACGGGAGATTCTAGAGATGCAGACGTAGTTTTTCACCGCCGGAAGGCTGCAGAACGCTCATCCCACGCCGAGTGTAACATCCCTGACATGGGTTATGAATTAACCCTAGATGTCTTGCTTAATAAGGTTGAGTAGATTCGTAATCTTATCTTGGGAAGAGTAATTAGAGCTCATGAGAAACTTATGTTATAATTTTGGTCCTGTTTGAACAATGTTGAAGCAATGTTTGCTTATTTTGGACTAAAGTGCAAATTACCCAAGTTGAGGGGTTAAATTGCAAATATTGCATGATAAGATGTTCCTCTGATGTTGATACATCATAAGAATGAATGTGATGTAGTGTTATGGTTCCCACAAGCTTGGGCACCAAGATTAAGCTTATAAAGCAGTCCTTGTGCATTAAAACCTAATTTTGGTGTAAGGTGCAATTTACCCAAAACGTAGTGTTCAACATGCAAATTACCACTTCAATGAGGTCCCTAATGTTTCTTGGAATCATTTATAGCAAAGAAAAAGAGAGGGGCGCCTCATTTGAATTAAGTTGGAGGAGAGAGAATCTTGATATTAAAATAATCAAGATTTAATCTTAAGTGAAACCCTAATTCAATTTAGGGCAAAAATGAATGTATTAATTAAAGGTCCTTCAACCAAAATGTTATTGGTTGATTTTGAATAAGTATGGAAGTTCTTTTTCCAAGATAAGGAACGAAAATATCTAAAGGAGGTGAAACTCCACTCACCTTATTATAAAGGAAAGTAATTTCCACTCACATATGGGATATTGATATTATAATGGATTGAGGTGTTTATTTTCTTTTCCCTTAATCCATGGATAATGGAAGGTAGTTAGGTGGCTTTGAGTTGCTTTTGTACACAAACAAACCAAGGAGGAAGAGGTGGTACCATTTTTGGAATTAATAGACTTTTATAAGAGATTTGCTCTCTCATCAATTTTCTTATAAAAGTACATTTTCCAAGCCAAAACAAAGGCTATTTCGGATTCTTTTCTTTCCCCTTGCTTGGAAAACGACCAAGGAGCTAGGGAGGAGCAGTAGGACTACTCCCAACCTGTTGGTAAGCCCTTGACCTTCGTTCTCCTTGATTCCATGGTGGAAATCGAAAATAAATCATTGATTCTTCTTATTTCGATCTCCTCTTCAACCCTAGCCAACTTTTACAATCAAAAGCTTAAGGACGAGCCTAAGGGGAGTTGCAAGAGCTTCATACACCATTTATGGCGTGAGCTTGGAGCTTTATAGCTCAATTGGAGGCAGGTTTTATAACTTGAACCCTTGATTTTATTATTGCAATCAATTCCTTATCAATTGGTGATCAATTCTACATTTTCGAAATTAAGTTTGGTTGATTGATGCAATTTCCATGGAAATCACAGCAGGTTTCGTGGGTTTAGAGCTTTATGATGATTACATCATCATAAGAAAGCACCTCACCAAATATCAAAGCCAAACGGTTTCAATTAGTTGCTCATGCGGTTTCACCAAAACTGTTTGAAAGCAAATGGTTTGAAACCATTTGGGGCAAACGGTTTCAAAACTGTTTGAGATGGTTTACAAAGGGTTGAACGTTTGAGATTACTGTTCACAATCCTGTTGGTTAATGACTCACCAAATTTGAGGGATTAACTCCAAAGGAATCGTGATTTGAAGGCTAATCAATTAGTTAAGCCTAATTGAATTAAGTGCTGATTTTCAATCTGATTAACTTGACCTTTTTGGGAAAACGGTTTCAAAAACATTGAGATGGTTGACCAAGGGTTGAATGTTTGCTATTACTGTTTATAATCATGTTGGTTAATGACTCACCAAATTTGAGGGGTTAATTCCCAAGGAATCGTGAGTTGAAGGCTAATCAATTAGGGAAACCTAATTGGATTAAGTGCTGATTTGTCTGCTTGATTAATTCGACTTTTTGGGCAAACGGTTTCAAAACCGTTTTAGAGCGTTGACCAAGGGTTGACCGTTTGATATTCCTGATCCTAATTATGTTGGTTAATGATTCACCAAATTTGAGGGGTTAATTCCCAAGGAATCATGAGTTGAAGGCTAATCAATTAGGAAAACCCTAATTGGAATTAGTGCTGAAATTCCAATGAGTTGATTTGAGATTTTGGGTTGATTAGCCCAAACGGTTTCAAAACCGTTTGGGGATCACCCAAACGGTCTCAAGATCGTTTTTAGGTCTAGGTTCAAGTATGGATATGTATTTGAAGATCCAAAGATGTGATATGAACCCTAATCGGCTAAGTGCTGATTTTGCAAGTGATTGAGATGATGTTTTGGGTTGATCGGCCCAAACGGTTTCAAAACCGTTTGGGGATCACCCAAACGGTTTCAAGACCGTTTGGGGATCACCCAAGACCGTTTGGAGGTCTGGGGTTAAGTATAGTTGACCAATTGAAGGTCCAAAGGTACCAAATTATATTGCAATTAAGTGCTGATTTGTTGATCAACTCGATAGACCAATCCTTGATGGAATTTCACTAGAATCCAAAGGTTGGGTGAACCAAACGGTTTCAAAACCATTTGGAGCTCATCCAAACGGTCTCAAGACCGTTTGGTGGTCACCCAAGACCGTTTGGAGGTCTAGGGTTGAGTATGGTTAGGTATATGAAGGTCTAAAGATACCAAGTTGATTTGCAATAAATTGTTGATTTGGTGATCAATCCAATTATCCAAACCTTAATTGGTTGACTTGGATTTTGATGATATGATGGGCAAACGGTCACAAGACCGTTTGGAGGTCATCCAGACGACCTCAAGACCGTTTGGGGTCAGGTCATACCCAATTTGGATGATGGTTCGATGGTTTCAAAATAACTAGTCTTACATTGATTAGTATTGAAGGATCATCGATTCCAAACCCTAATTCAATTGAATCAAACCCTAGTTGATGACCAATTGAGGGTTAATTAAGGGTAAAATCAGTTGAAGGTTGACCTATTTAACTCAATTGAAGTATGAGTATAGGTCCAATTGATGATTGGTTCCATGAATTCAATGATTGAAGGAAACAACATTGAAAACCCTAATTCAATTGGATACCATATGTAATGGAGGTCCAATGTGATTCAATCTTTGAGAATTAAGATGATGAATGTTCTATTGATCCAATGATGATTAGTAATGATAATAAATGAAGGTACACAGGTTGAAACCCTAATAGTACCTAAGTGATTAGTACCAAGTTTTATTCACGAAGTTAGGTTTTCTGGAGTCAAAGTAGCTAGATCTTGGTATGATACATGACTCTAGCCCCTTAAAAAGAATTTCATCCTCAAAATATAACCACCCAAGCATCAACAACTAACTAATATCTACCCCTTAAAATGTTTGCCCTAGTAAGCCAAAATAAACTATAAGTAAAAGGGTGAGTCTAACTAAACCATGTATAAGATCCATTATGGTTCCACTGTGCACTCTGATATCTTACTAACACCAAATTTCAAAGTCTAGGTTCTAGGGTTAGGCTAACCAAACATGTGTTCCTAAGGGACATAAGGAAGTCACATTGGGTATACATCCTCAAAACAAGTCACAACACCTGAAAGACTAGGTCATCACATAAGGTTCCCAAAGATATCCAACTTAGACTTCTAACCCATCAAACTAATATTGAATTCCAATTATGCTAAATACCTTGATGATGATTTATAAATGTGATGATGGATTGGATAATGATCGTAAAGTTAGGGTTAACACATATGATCCTAGAAAACCTAGGTTAGTCATTCACACTCGAAAATGCTTGACGCTTGAAATAGTGTTGGACATATTGAAATATTGATTGATTATAAGTGAATGACCTAGCCCTAAGGTTGACATAGGAAAAGTGTAACCCTAATATCAAACGTTGAAACATGATCTTAAAATATCATGATCTTGACCCTTAATCTAAATATTGTGATTTAGGATCTCACTTGAGGTGTTGACCTAATACTTGTTGTACTATACTGTAAGTCTTCAGTGAAAGGTACGCTATTACATCTCCTCCTTGGTTGTATTGAAGATATTTTCATGTATCTCTTGACTGTATACTTGGCTATATAACTTGATTGAGATATTGTTCACTATTGATTAGTTTTTTATTTTTCTATATTATAAGTTAAGAAAAACATGAGAAGATAAATGATATTGCTCATTATGACTGCTCATATATTGATGATGATGATGATGTCGATAATGTTGATATTGAGTGCAAGTGACCTCCACCTCCACCTTCATAGGTGGAACTTGTACATTAGCATCCTACCTCATATGGAGACAAGGAGCCTGGTGACCTCCCCCAACGCATTGGGACGATGGAGTCACACAAAATATATAAGCATGCTTCTCTGCTATAGCATAATGGGAACTCATAATAAAAATTGAATTGTTTGGAATAAACATCTTGTCGAATAAATATTGGATTTTGGAAAATCACTTGTTATACTTTTTTAATATAAGTCTTGCCAAGTATACTCTTTTTCTATCAACTGTTTTACTTGATTTTGATAGCATATCATGCAATTGCATGACTGTGTCTCAATTTTCTTGATTTTAGGAAAAATAAATGGAACACTGACTAGATCACTTCTGACACGACATACTCTGATGACAAAGATAGATCTGCAATATCTCAAATTTTGGGTTAGTTTGTTCTTGAAATCTCCTATTTTTGAGTTATTATTTCTTATTGTATATGCCAGTGTGTGAGATCCTATCGGGCCACTCCAGGACCGACACTTCAATCCTTTTATTACTTTCTAGGTAGAAGGATTGAGATTGGGGTAAGAATGGTTCCTTGACAGTTGGTATCAGAGCATACACACACCCATATACTGTAAGTAATTAATTTCTCAAGTCTCTTGAACCTCAAAAACACTAAAATCCATAATGGTGAAAATTGAGGTGTCTAGGCTCGGGGTTCTGGCATAATTTCTCCTATCCATCTTCATGGTGGTTGAGATTCCCCACTCTACCTGGCCTTAGTTGACCCAGAACTGGACCTAAAGGTTCTCCATTGAAAACATAGAGAGTCTTCTAGAATTTCATCTCCTCTTTAAGGACTACCTAAAGCCACCCAATTATGTGATGATTAGGTAGTCTTCTCATCTCATCATGTGGTCCTTCTCATGTCCTTTTGCCACATGATGTCTCAATTATGGGTAACTTCTGTATGATAAAAATAAAAGCGACTTGAAAATTTGTAAAAATTAATTAAGAAATTGAAACCATGATTAGACCTTAGTTTGAAAGCTCGAATTTGATCAATGATAATTTTGAAATCAAATATTCATGCATGATGCCCTCAGATCATGAAAACTCAGTTTTTAGATAGAATATTCCCAATGTTTGAGGTAAATGATAAAAACTTCTGATATGGTGAAATAAGGACTTATACCTTAAACCTCATTGTTGATAAGGTCTCTATTTGATTGATGTCCATGTTGCGCTATTGTTGATTAAACCTCAAATATAGTTAAGCAAACTTTTTCCCTATTTGATGCACATCATGACTATGCCATCAAGTGACTAAGCCTAAGACTCACAAAATCATGATGTAAGACTACAATGCAAAAAGTAGTTTCCCTATTGATTATTGATGTTGTTTGCAAACGTGATTTTGATATGATGAGAATGGACCTAAATCATGCACCTATTTTCAAATTATATCACTACATTGATCATGAAAAGAAGGGAATGCAAATATGACCTTCACTTTATAAAATCTTGACATTACTACCCTATTATAATCATGAATTTTGATCTTATAACCTTGTAGAACATGATTTGATCATTGCTACATTTCCTAAGTAAAAGCTCAATGGATAATGACTAATGTAGGTCATGTGCTAGATTAGGGTGGTAGTTGACTCATGACTCCTCTAACCTAGGTTACATCACTATTATGACTACCTCTAAGTTTTCACCTTGTTGATTATTTAGAGTTTGGAAAGGTATCCCCTTTCACCTGATTTGGATTGGTGGGCTTAAGGTTAATAGGCTAAATCCAGGATGATGTTGAAACTCAATCTTGAATACTGATTTAATAATGACCTCTATATATGATAATGTTGACTATAGCTTGTGGTTGACTTCCTAGATAGACCTAGGTCTAGATCATTCATCAATCTGGAATACCATGATAATGGAATCTAGATATGTTGCTTCAATATTGCTTGAATATTGTTGCTCAAAATTTAATATAGATGAGTGATCTCCCCCAAGGTCTAAATAGGAATCTAAAACCTAGCTTTGGAATATTTCTACATATGATCTTGATGTCTAAACTTCAACTCTTGATATTGATGTAAAAAATCTTAAAACATGATATTGATCTTGAGACCACCCTTGGTATATAAATAGTGACTTTCATAATCCCAAAATTTGAAATTTTGAAATGTTGACTATTTTGACTCTCTTGATTTTTGACTTAGGGTTTATCTCTCATTACGACTAGGTTGGGACATCCCTTTGATTTTGATCTCAAAATCATGATATTGAAAGTATGTTGTTGTCTCAAATTGTTGAAATATGAAACCTCAAACAATGGATGTATAACCTCATCTAGGCCAATGTAGAAGCTAGGACCCTTATATTCTGGGATTGAAGGTCACCTTGTACACTTGATTCAAGAACTCTATTTATTTGACCCAAAATATGATCTCTCCAAATTTGTGATCTATGAAATGCTTTTAGATACTTTTGACTCATATAATGAATTTGAACAATATATGTAATGACCTTGATACTCAATTGCTTGATGATGAAATGATGTTGGTACCAAGCTGGTTATGATATGGAACATGGAATCCCAATTATGATTATTGGACTACTTGAATTTTGAGGACATGATTTTGATTATACAATTCAGGATGCTCCAATATTTGAGGATTTGACTTGCATTTAGATAGTCCCAATTTTTATGGATGTTTTTGAATTTTGGGGACAAAATTCCTTTTTAAGGAGGGAAGGATGTGGCAAAGTGAAATTTAGCATTATTATTAATTAATTACAATTTTTCCCTCCTTATTTTCACTCTTGAATTCGAACTATTTTTCTTATCTACTTGACCACTTTTGATACTCAAATTCGAAGTATAGTGATAACTCTAGATTTTATACACATTATAACACCACAAATTAGATTCATTCATCACTTTGTCCAAAGAAGCAAATTGGTCAACCAAACTTCATTATATGGTTCTCAAAAAATTTCTAAATATTTTTCACATATTTGTGAAACTATGATCCAAATTTCATGTCATTTGGACATTCTTGTGATTTTCTATGAATTATTGAAATTTATGTATAGAAAACCCCTTTATTTCCCTTTTATTTGCTCTTTTTCCTGGCTTTGCCATGTTAGTGATCCAGACATGGGATCTGGGGCAATTTTTGGCCCTTGGATCTACCTTTCGTGGATCCAGGCCTAATCCATCAACTGTAATGTCATCATCAACCTCCTGCAATCAGTGGGGAGGTGTCTTAATGGTCGAGACTTGTAATCTCACTCTCTTGACCTCATTTTGAAATTCTAAGCAAGGTGAAATGATCCCTTCAAAAATTTGAACTTAACAAACCTAGTTTGACCATCATTCATGCTCTGTCCAGCCACCAAAATGAGTTCCTCACTTGCTCCTCTCTGTCCGGTGGCCATGCTAAGGGCAAAACCTCATTTATCCCTAAAACCTACCCCCAATGCTATAAAAGGAGCCCCTCATGGTCACCAACACCACACCCAACTACGACCCTCATTATCACACCCTCAACTGTCCTTGAATGCCCCTTTTTCATACCTAATTTTCTTGCTAGATGGATGACACTGCCGCGTAGCCCGGTTTGGGCATTCATCCTACACACCACCTCTCCTCAATCCATCACCTCTATCGTCTTCGTGAGGGCACAACAAAATTGGAGCGACACTTTTCCTATTCACTTTGAAGCCTCTAGCTCCAAATCCCCTTAGCTCTAGTGGTACCTCTACCACATCCTTACCTACTAGGGAGAGCCCACACGAGGGAGACAAGTCCCCGAATCGGCCGGTACAGAGGACATCAGGTCCAGTCTAAGGAACCCAGCTAGACCATCTTTTGGACCGACAAACTGAAGTTGAACTAGCCAAATCAATTCATTGGACCAGAGATCTCTAAGCGAGTGAACCGCCTTGCTCATGTGGCTTGATTGAGGCCATTCTTTTAACATTGAACGGTCCTCGTTTTTCCTATTTAATGTACTTTTTCTCTCTCTCTGACAAAAATTAGGTGAAAATACTCAGATCTTGAATAAATCAGGGATTGCATCCTAGCCCCAAAAAATACAAGTAAATAGTCGATCTTGATCAGAAAAATCCAATGAAATGAATAAAAATACTTGTGGAGCCTAAATCCTTATAGATTTCACTGTAATATCTAGATATTAAACTCTTTCTTAATTATTTATTAAATGACTCAATAATCATGTTTGATCTCTAGAAACCCTAACATTTGACTTTGATGATTATCTTGAGAGAAACAAATGTTGACTTGACTCATTAGTGATCTAGATCTATTTACTCAATTCAATCTTGAATATAATCTTTATTAATAATTAGTAATTTTGATATTGATCTTAATCATATAAAACCCTTGATATACATTTGACCCATCAAACTAATCTTGAATTCCAATTATGCTAAATACCCTAATGATGATTTAGAAATGTAATAATGGATTGGATAATGATCATAAAGTTAGGGTTAACACATATGATCCTAGAAAACCTAGGTAAGTCATTCACACTCGAAAATGCTTGACTCTTGAAATAATGTTGGACATATTGAAATATTGATTGATTATAAGTGAGTGACCTAGTCCTAAGGTTGACATAGGAAAAGTGTAACCCTAATATCGAACATATAAACATGATCTTCAAATATCATGATCTTGACCCTTAATCTAAATATTGTGATTTAGGATCTGACTCAAAGGGTCAAACTATTACTTGTTGATCTGTACTATAAGTCTTCGGTGAAAGGTACACTATTACATCTACTCCTTGGATGTATTGAATATACTTTTTATGTATCTCTTGATCATATACTTGACTATATAACTTAATTGAGCTACTATTACCTATTGATTAGTCTTTCATTTTTTCTATATTATATTTTGAGAAAAATGTGAGAACATAGATGATATTTCCCATTATGACTGCCTGTATATTGATGATGATGATGATGACGATGATGATGATGATGATAATGTTGATAATGTTGATATTGAGTGCAAGAAACCTCCTCCTTCAGAGGTGGAACTTGTACATTGGCCTCCTACCTCATATGGAGAGAAGATGCTTGGTGATCTCCCCCATCGTGTTGGGGCGATGGAGTCACACAAAATATATTAGTATGCTTCTTGATTACAACATTATGGGAACTTGTAATAAAAATTGAATTTTTTGGAATAAACATCTTGTTGAATAAATATTGGATTTTGGAAAATCGCTTGTTATACTTTTTGAATATAAGTCCTGCCAAGTATACTCTTTTGCTATAAACCATTTTACTTGATTTTGATAGCATATCGTGCAATTGCATGATTGTGTCTCAAATTTCTTCATTTTAGGCAAAAAAAAATGGAACATTGACTAGATCACTTCCGCACACGACATACTCTGATGACAAAGACCGATCTGCAATATTTCAAAATTTGGGTTAGTTTGTTCTCTAAATCTCCTATTTTTTATTTATTATTTCTAATTGTATATGCAGTGTGTGAGATCCTATCCGGACACTCATGGATGGATGCTTCAATCCTTTTACTACTGTCTATGTAGTAGGATTGAGATTAGGGTAAGAATGGTTCTGTGATATAGACTTAGGCGAAGGTGCCCTGGTAGATAATGAGATTCACAAACAAATCTAGAGGCTAGATTAGCCATGGAGGTCCAGACAACTTCATTGAAGATGATGGTGATCTTTAGCAGCAACGGGGATCCATGTCTTTGTTGGAGTTGCTCACCGGTGTCCTGAAGAGAAGCAACAACTTCATGAATTAGCGTTAGATGGGGCCACGAGAATTCGTGAATGAGGGGACATAGAGAACCAATTGCTCCAACCACTGAATAAGGCGGTCCATTCACTGAACCAAGTGACCTAGTAAACTAGCTGACTAGATCAACATGGGAACAGGAGCCGTACCCCCACATTGGACACATGGCAGTCTCCGATTGGCCTTAAAAAGGTAAAATTCTTGGAAATACATATATATTTGATAAATCAGAGTAATTAGCCTAATTATCATAAAAATACAAATAATATACTAAAATTCTCAGGAAAATGAGTAGAACAACATGGGACTGTAATATCAGTCTTTTGAATCTTAAATGTCAGTAATATCAAGTAATATGTTATATACTTGTTTCATGGATAATAAATATCAAATGATGGCCTAAAATTATGATAATATGTCAGAAAATCCATAATCATGTTTATAATGCATATGATATTAGAGATTGTAATATTGATGCACAAAATTTTGTAATTTGCTCAATATGGCTAATTAGGACTATTAACCCTATATAAAATGCATTAAATACATACATGCTCAATAAATGATAGAATTTATGGAACACCCTTATATTTGTAAGTGGAAGTTAATATGAAACTTTGATATTAGTTAGATGCATTGAATTCATGTTATATGAAGATGACCCTTAATACATGGGTTGTAACCCTAATTTGAATAATGTATATAAACTAGGGTTAATATGTGAACAAAAAGAATATGGAACCTAATGTTCAGATAATGAACCATAATCTAGAAAATGACATCAGTAAGATAATTCTAAGACAAGAATGCAAATAATGATGGAAATGTCCTAATGATTTAAGCAAACCCTAAGGAATCAACTAGGGTTAAGATGATGAGAACCTGATGTTGGTATATGATCTTGTCTTGACTAGGGGTTTGACAAAGGATATGGTTGACTTGAGAAATATACGATGATTATAATTATCTCTTGATCAAGGTACGCCATTACCTCTTGCATGACTTATTGTACACTATGCTTGTATTATACATGTAGAAAAATCATTGGCATATGGTATTAGATGAAATGATTGTTCTTGTATTATATGTTGCTTGATTTTCCATACTTATATGGCTATGAGCACGTGAAACATAAGATACATGATCCATTATATGATAGTACTGAATCTCTTTAGCAGAATAGTACATGTGTTCACTAAATCTCTTTGGTAGATAGTTCATTTATGAAATTACTAAATCTCTTTTGTAGAATAGTACATGTGAGAACTAAATCTCTTTGGTAGAATAGTGCATGTGGTTGATCAACTTTACATATAATGGAAAATAAGCTTAAAATATGTGTTCTCTTTTGTTAATGAACATCTTTGTCCAAGTATATGCTTTTTCTTATATTGCTTTATAAATTCTAAGTATTAGCTTTATCTTAATGCCAAGTCTAGTAATGAGAGGTATATAAAAAGATACATAGGCTTACTCAGTACAATATTCTTGAATATTGTACTGACGTGTACCATATGTAATCTTTTGTTTAGGTTGTGGACATATGCTTTTGAAGAACTAGGATAGTTGAGAGTTGTATGGCGAGCTGATGTACATGTGGACTTGTTGTCTTAATATCCTTTTGTCTAGTGGTAGTACATGCATATATAATAGTTTGTCATTCAATGTGTAATATCAAATGTTGTAACAATTCATATTGTAATTATATGTCAAATGGTGAGCTTGTGTTGTTGTGGTTTGTTTATTGTTCAGGTGCATGTGCTATTGTGGTTTCCTTCTGACTCCCTTGATTTTCTTATTCTTAGCCTAATGTGGGGTGTTTAAATTATAGTCTCACTGAGATGAGGTTTCAATTTGGACATCACACGTCAGATTATGTTTTAGAAAATTTGGGGATGTCACAGCTGGTATCAGAGCACGAAAATAGCAAATCATGGCATTTTCTCATTATGCAACTCAAACTAAAGAAAATATTGAACCATACTAATATTTTAGGGTTACATTAGTCATATTTTAGAGACTAGATATGACCTATCCTCTAGGTTAGCATCTAGATGTCTAAGAACTAGGTCTAGACTGGTGCTTGTTGTATAGCAGGTCCTTAGATGTTGCTCTTTCCTTATAGTGTAGTGGTATGGGACGTAGCATTATTTTGAAATGAAATATATCACGGGAAGAGAAACTTTTGACATATGATGCATCTATTTTTTGGGTAGATACACAAGTCTACACTCTATTCTTACCCTTTACACTAGGTGACATGGCACTAGACTCTCTACTATGTGTGGGACACTCATTTTTTGGATTTTGTTTTTGATTCCAATCAAATCGAACCTTGATAGTTTTCTCTGATGCTTGTTTTATCAGAGAAAAACTATATAATATTTTATTATATATGTAAGTATTACAAAAATGTGTTGCCACACATGTACGAGTAGGAGGTGATCATGCAACCTAAGTGATAGTGAATGACATAAATCTAGAAGAGAGAGTAGTTCTAGATTAGAAGTCTAGAGCCTTGTTGGAATGTATGATAGATGGAACAGGTGAAATAAGTTTTGATGATATGATGTAAGTCTAATATAGATGATATAAGATGGTTTATGATGATCAATGTTGACTTTAAGGATTAAGGTTTAGTTTTGAATATTCGAGATAAGTTTTGATGATGCAAGTATGTGTGCTATTCTAAGTTAAGATAAGTTAAGTTAAGACAAGGTTGTGAGTCAGCATGAGACTCAAGCTCTTTTACAAAGGAGGAACTCTAATGTTGGGACCAGTTATTGGGTTAACTCCAGAGAGAGTGAGACCCAGAGGGAGAAGGTCAGAGAACCTAAACTCCAAGATATAATAATTATAAGAAATATGTGATACGATATGTCCTAAACTAGACTACTCCTTAGTGAATGAGTTGAGTTCCTCTATGCATGATTCCTATAGTCTTGTTGAACCCTAGATGTCCTTGGGAGGACCAAACCCTAGAGACAGAGAGAGGCTAGGTATATATGTTCATGTGAATTAGAATATGAGTACCTACCATCTGGGTGAGGGCGAGAGAGTCCCAAGATCTTGAAGGAGGTAAGTGTTTTAGTTTCTATGAAGCCTCATACTTAGGTTGGTGATTCATTGTAGGAATATAGTGGTTGCATATATAAGAGAGTTGTGGGGTAAGCATGATTCATTGGTATATAACCTGTGGAGAGTATATGATAACATGTTTTGGTTTGTGCTTATGTGGCTAGAGCTTGTAAGGCTATCACTAGTACCAATGAGGTAATCCGAGAATGCTAGACTAAGAGAGGAAAGATAAAGTATATGCATATGAGATACTCATAGAGTTGAGTTTTCTTAGAGAGACTGAGCATGACACTACCCTCATTATATGGGTTAGGAGAACCTCAGTTGGATTAGATGAAGTTTTGATATATGTTTAACAAGACACTCACATTAGTTTGTTTAGCACAACTATGATATAATATATGTAAGGATGTGATCTAATCTCAACATGATATATAGACATGATATGATGGAAACCTAGAGATGGTTTAATAGATATCAATGCATAAATGGTTAACCATATACATGAATAATGATGATAATGTGAAATTGTTGGCTAATCTTGTGATGAAATCACTAGTAAATGTTGCAATTTATTATGAAACATGTTACACGAGGTGTTAATCTTAGTTCTTAATAAAGATGAAAAATATAGTTTAACAGTTAGCACAACATAATTGTTATGACACCTTGATATGATCTAGATGGATTAAGTGGGTTAATTATAGTTAACTCCCTCCTAAAATGCATATGTTGTTGAACATGATCTAACAATTAGCTCAATAAAATGTTGATGAAACCTTTATATAATGGGCTAACTCTAGTTAACTCCTTTATAACATGGTAATATGACGTGGGAACCCTAATGCATGGGTAAAGATAAGGATGCAATCCTAACATATGAAATATGTCATGACATAACATGAGTTTATAAATCTTTTATGAAGGGGTGATTCACCCTAGATGTTTTAAAACTTCCTAATAGTGGTTTGGATGAGATTATGGAGCTTTGTTCTTGTATATGTTACACATAGAGTGGTTTCCTACTTATGGATGAAGAAGTTTTGGTTTCTCTTATTGGAATAAGAGAATTACCTAATTTTGAGGACAAAATTTCTTTTAAGGTGTGTAGGATAGGATGGACTGAAGTTTTGGAATCCCTAAATAATTAATTACATAAGTGAATTCATGAATGTTGACTTATCTTGGAGTTATATGTGATTTGGTAAAGTTTGGATGGTGATGGATGTTAATATTATGATTAAAGTCCCTATGTTTATACCTTAGTGAAGTATTTGAGTGGAATGGAATGTAGCCTGAGTGATGATAGATATATGGTTAAAATTTAGTGGGAATTTGAGTATCCAAGAGGGAGTTATTTAGGTTTGAAATTTGGGAAATAATGTGCATTATTGAGGATTTATAGACCTAGGTTGGGTTCAATCTGGTATCACACGCCCCTTTGGTTGAGGGCAGATTGCACTGAAAAATCCTGGCCGTTTGAAGCTAATCTAGTGGTTGGAGCCTTTAACTTGAGTCAGTCACGGATCTTCCTTGATGGCCATCGATTCTAGACCTTTGGATTTCAGATCAAGGGCTGTTGTGTTCTCTTCTACCCTGTAGTTAGAGCAAGGTGTGGGGAGTAGTTCTTTCCACATCCCTCAACTCCACCACTCGCCCAGATCATGGGTTGAGGGGGGAAAGTAACAAATGAATTAGAATTACCTCCTAGTTATTGTCTTTTTGACCCGTTGAGATGAGAAAATAACAACGTGAGGAGGGAGTTCGAGCTCCTATTCAATTCATCATCTCCACTACAAGTTGCAGGAGAAATCGAGAAGTAGAGAGTGGAGGGGAACACATGAAGGAGAAGGTGAATTAGACAAAGCCCAAGGTCTAAGGAGTCTGATTTATATGTTATCGTGGGCTGCCGTGAGGGATACATGCTCAGCAAACCCCAACTTGCTAGAGATGAAGGCGGAGCTCGAAGGCTGGGAGTGGGTGTGTAAAACCACAATTGGAGGGTGTAGAGGTGTTCCTTTAGGTTTGAAGATGCTTCACAGTGCACCAAGCTTGGGCTCCATCGAGCAAAGGCTGTTTTCCTCTTTCGCTCTGATGCAGCCAGACATAGGCGATGACACCCTAACAGATAATGAGATTCACAGAAAAATTTGGAGGCTAGATTAGCCGTGGAGTTCCGAATGACTTCACCGAAGATGATAGTGATCTTTAGTGGTGACAAGGAAATGTGTCTGTGCTAGAATTGCTCACTAGTGTCTTGAAGGGCGACGACGACTTTGTGAACTCACATCTGATGGGGCCGAGAGAATGTGTGAACGAGGGGACAATAGAATCAATTGGTTTAGCTACTAAACCAGGCTATCCAATCAATAAACCAAGTGGCCTAGTGAACCAACTAACCAGATCAGTGTGGGAACAGGAGCCGCGCCCCCACATTGGGCACGTGGTGGTCTTCGATTGGCCTTAAAAAGGTAAAATTCTCGGAAATGAACATATATTTGATAAATCACAATAATTAGCCTAATTATCAGAAAAATACAAATAATATACCAAAATTCTCAAGAAAATGAGTAGAACAACATGAAACTATAATATTAGTCTTTTAAAGCTTAAATTTTAGTAATATAATGTAAGATGTTATATACTTGTTTCATGGATAATAAATATCAAATGATGGCCTAAAATTATGATAATTTGTCACAAAATCCATAATCATGTTTATAATGCATATGATATCAGAGATTGTAATATTGATGGAAAAAATCTTATAATTTTCTCAATATGGCTAATTAGGGCTATTAACCCTAAATAAAATGCAATAAATACATACATGCTCAATAAATGATGGAATTTATGGAACACCCTTATATCTATAACTGGAAGTTAATATGAAACTTTGATATCAGTTATATGTATAGAATTCATGTTGTATGAAGATGACCCATAATACAAGGGTTGTAACCCTAATTTGAATAATGTGTATAAACTAGGGTTGATACATGCACAAAAAGGATATGGAACCTAATGTTCAGATAATGAACTATAACCTAGAAAATGACATCAGTAAGATAATTCTAAGACAATAATACAAGTAATGATGGAAATATCCTAATGATCTAAGCAAACCTCTAAGGAATCAACTAGGGTTAAGATGATGAGAACTTGATGTTGGTATATGATCTTGTCTTGACCAGGGGTTTGACCAAGGATATGGTTGACCTGAGGAATATATGTTGATTAGAATTATCTCTTGGTCAAAGTACACCATTACCTATTAATTGACTTATTATACAATACGATTGTATTATATGCATAGAAAAATACTTGGTGTATGGTATTGGATGAAATGATTTTTCTTGTATGATATCTTACTTGATTTTCTTTACTTATATGGCTAATGGAACATAAGATACCTGATCCATTATATGATAGCACTAAATCTCTTTGGTAGAATAGTGCATTAATGAAAGTACGAAATCTCTTTGGTAGAATAGTACATGTGAGCACTAAATATCTTTGGCAGAATAGTGAATTTATGAAAGTACTAAATCTCTTTGGTAGAATAGTACATGTGAGCACTACATCTCTTTGGTACAATAGTGTATGTGGTTGATCAACTTTACATATAATAGAAAATGAGCTTAAAATATGTGTTCTCTGTTGTTAATGAACATCATTGTGCAAGTATATCATTTTTCTTATATTTCTTTATATCTGCCAAGTATTAGCTTTATCTTATTGTCAAGTCTAGTAATGAGGGATATTTAAAAATACACGTATACGCACTCCGTACAATATTCTTGAATATTGTGCTGACGTGTATCACATGTAATTTTTTGTTTAGGTTGTGGACATATGCTTTTGAAGAATCATGATAGTTGAGAGTTGAATGGCGAGCTAATGTACATGTGGACTTGTTGTCTTAAGATCATGTTGTCTAGTGGTAGTACATGCATATGTAATAGTTTGTCTTTCAATGTATACTATCAAATGTTGTAACAATTCATGTTGTAATTATATGTTGAATGGTGATCTTGTGTTGTTGTGGCTTGTTTATTGTTCATGTGCATGTGCTATTGTGGTTTCCTTCTGACTACCTTGATTTTCTTCTTCTTAGCCTAGTGTGGGGTGTTTAAATTGTAGTCTCACTGAGGTAACGTTTAAATGTTTATGTCACACATCAGATGATGTTTTAGAAAATCTAGGGACATCACAATTCACTTTCACCATTTTAATTAATTCCATGGTCCACTTTTCCTATTTTCAATTTGTAATCATGTATGTAAAGAAAACCCTAGTTTTGGAATTTTTTAACAAAACCTTGATTTAGACTTTTAAAGCATCACCATTAATCTTATTAGGTTCTCCTGATTAAGAAAACATATATATTTGTCAATTTTGGAGTTATGATGATTAAAATGTATTTCTGGTGATTTTTATGCATTAAAACATTTTCTAGAAAACATTGTTTGAAAAAACTGAAAAAAAACAACAAAAGTATTTTTATTAGAAAGATCATATTTTTTTGATTCCAAAACATATTTATTTTTAACTTTTAGACAAATGAATAAAAAGATACGATTTTTCCAATATGGACCAATCAGAAGAGGGCACATCATTAAAACAAAGCAAGAGAGGCGAAGAGAGAGAGGGAGAGGGGTGGGCCACATTACTTGGCCCATTAGCATGGTGCCAAGTCAGCGGTCTACACTACCTCATCCGTGCATTAGAGCGAGCAAAGTAAAAGAAAAAGATAAAAATACCCTTGCACAGAACAAAAAGACGAGAAGAAGCAAATGGAGGGCAGAAACATCAACACACAAAGGAGATTGTCCCCTTTATAGCTTGGTGCCATGGATGAAGAGCAGCTAACTCCAGTTTTGAATGTATCAACAATCCTCGATCATTCGCAAAACAAAGTACATAGAAGCATAGATCAAGGAAAAATGGATGTCGCAAAGAGGAATCAAACCGATGAGCAAGGTGGAGAGAGGAAGTACTACTGCAAGCCCTGGTCCAATGTCTGATCACCAGTGGCAACACATGCGAGGTGTAAACAAAATTATGGAAGAGGAGGACTAAGTGAATGGAGACGGAGCCATAGATACTCATAGTTATAGGTGGGGGTTTTGCATATGAGCAAAGATAAGTTGGTCGAAGAAGCTTGTTACCCAAGAATTAGGTGTTTCCTAGTTTCTTAACAAAATGGTACAAGTTTAGGATCATTAGGTGTGAAATTTGATAAAGAATATGTACGCAAAGAAATCTTGGGAAAAATTGGATTGCGGAGGGAGAAATCAGAAATAAAAAAAATCACAAAGATAGGCATGTATTTCCAATTTGAGCGCAAGGAAGGAGATAAGCGAGTGTCATCCGATCGAGAATCCAATGGCTGATATCACACGCATCAAACATATATGTGTGGCATTTAATGTCATTACCATTTGATTTCGAATATAGTTTAGTAAAATTATTTTCCTTTATCTCTCTCTTCATTTAAGGGTGAAAATGAAACACAAATTTGATGAAATTTGACACTTAGCTTATTTTGGATATGTGGAATCCAAATATGTCATTTGTTTTAACTTTTGAAGACTCTAGATATTTTATTTAATTATTTTGAAGTACATACACATTTCCTCTATCATAATGCATTAGAGACTTCTAGAATACCTCAATTAATGTGAAACTTCATCCTTAAACAAACCAAAACATTTGGAACATGAATAGTTGATAAATTTTATCTTTTAGAATTATTTTGCTTATTATTTAATAGTTTACACTTTCTCTCTCCTAATCCTAACATGAACATTACATATTGCACAAATTACATTAAAATTCACCCAAAGGTTTACTTTAATGTGTAGATTATGAATTTAAGATTATTTTCACCTTTTTCAGTCATTAAATGATTTATCTCATATTTTGGAGAAAACTTATCTTTTCTTTTCAAAATAAATTAGACATAGTTATTACCATCCCAAAATTATTAAACTTGGCCTCCAAGACAAACCAAACCTAAGGAAAATGAATCTCAACTTATCTTTAACTAATTAGTATTTCTTTTATGAATTTTAACCCATTATCCACTATTACCACTACTTCTCATATTAAATAAATCAGTATCACATTAACATGTTTAAAGAATTATTATTCATTCCTTTTTCTCTTCCTTTCTCCAAAAGGAAAAGGAATGTTCTATAACCAATCTATTTTATCAATATGTCAAAGCTGGTAAAATTGCATATTAGACCCTGATTAAAACATTCACTGAGGTATTTGTGCATAAACTCATTTGTTTGCATAAATAATAAACAAATGTTAACCAAACCACTATTATTTCCACAAATTAAACATAAAAAAAGGGATAGAAAAGAAAGGAAAAGCTTGCCAAAGGGCCAAAAAGGGAATATGCCCAAGATTTCAGTTTGTTACAAAGAAGGTACCACTGCAGCTTCAAATCCCTCTATTGCTACCTTGACTTCTCTCAGTAGTGATGCACCTACTCTATACATTTTTGTGTTTAAGGAGAAGAGGAAAAGGTAGCTAAGAAGAATAGTGATTAAATGTAGCTCTCTTCTTAAGCCCTTGCTTTCAAATGACATGGAATGTTTTTACCCAATTCTCTGCCCTCTTTCTTGGCTTCCCACACTTGAAATATGTTCTCCAATAGATTTTGATCTCATTGTATGTCCTTACTGGAAGACTTCGAGCAATGCTCAACCATCTTCATCCATATAAAAATAAGTGTTATAGTATGTGTGTTCCCAAATAAATTATTTTTCACACAAAAATTTCAATATTTGTTTCTATTCACCTAGCGTCAATACCATAAGAGACTAACTAACCTTCACAAATGTTGGTGGTATCCTTTATCAACAAATTGCCTTTGGTGAACTATGTGTTTAAGGATTTGGACAGTGATGCTTGGAGGAATTAATTCCAATTGCTTTCTTCTTCTACACATGAGCTCCCAACATCATCCTAAGCTTGTTGGTGGAAATGATGTGTCTTCTTTCCAAGTATCATAAGAAAGAGATCAAAAATCAATTAGAGATTTTATAGCCCTCTAATTCTCCACCACTGTCTACATTTTTTCATTCTCTTCAAAGTCTGATCTAGCCTACAAGATTCACTCTATTTTGAAGAGGTAGGCAGACCTCTAATATAGTCTCCTTACCTCCATCATCATCACAAAACATGTATTTAGTTGGTAATCTTCCTCTATGTTAACTAACAACATCTCTTTCTTTTTTGTATCCATGTTCACTCATTCTTGTGGCATCACGGTGGATTATATGAGTGCTCTTCACTCCTTCCCTAATATCATGTATAGGTAGTAGCTCTCATTGTAAAACCTTCTTCAGTTTGGATTTAAATATGAGTCCATTTCTCTCGATTTTGTGACAGTAGGTGCCTCTAGTGTTGTTTGTATCATTTCTGAGTCCAATAACATGAATTGGATGTTGAATAGTTTCTCTAGGTCCATATATGTATAATATGATTTATATAAAACCGCCCCACATGGTAACTTTTATTATTGAACATAATGTGCATGGCTAAATAATTCCTAATGTTGCATCCACCAATCCATTAGTATATGGTCTTCAGTAATACTTGGTTGTTTATTGATGTCTATAGTGGTATGATCTTCAATATCCATCTATATGATTATTGTATTCTCCATGCACGATTGTCGATGTGTGTAGTGGTATGATCTTCAATATCCATCTATATGATCATTGTATTCTCGATACATGAATTCAATAGCCATATACGACTTGGTGGCTATGGTTAACCTTGACTGAATTGATCCAATAAGATGATTGTCCTTGTAATTTACATCTAGTTTTTCACAAGAAAAAAATCGTATGTTTCATAAAACCTACTCCAATGCTCCGATTTACTTTATCCAATGTGGTTGGTTAACCAAATGTATCAATTATATATATATATATATATATATATATATAGAGAGAGAGAGAGAGAGAGAGAGAGAGAGAGATCCTTGCCTCCACACAACCCTTACAAAGATATTCTAAACCTCCTGTTATTGTTGATCACTCACCAACTACCCCTCACTACCTAGTCAACTTGTAGCCGCAACCCAAAATCCAGCCGAGGGCCTTTTGCCCCCAGGTTCTTGCATGATGGCCCTAAATTTCTCCATGAGGTGTCTTGAAGCCTTTTGTGCCTTCATTTATCAAATGGTGGTACGCAAAAAGTGGAGTATCTATCAAAGTAAGCTGCCTGATACTATTACGAGACAGAAGGATTGACACACAATTCTCAAATTAATTAAAGAAATAGTATCACAAGTTTGACCCATTGCTCTTCAATCTCATTTTTCTAATTTTTGATTGTTCGGTGACTAATATTTGTGTCTCCTAATGATATGGTGACTGTCATGTGACTCAGCTAAAAATTTGATGACTGACATTTTTGTCAACTAAAGTTGGGTGATTAACACGCTTGTCATCTATACAATATACTCCCTTGTAGAACACATGTAACTCCAATGCGTGTCACCTAAGTCATCAATCCCCTTAAAGAAATAGATGACTCCAATGTACGCCACCTATAGGATGTAATCTTTTCCAAATTGTCATCTATTGTGCATAATTTTTACATGTTGTAAGTAATTTGCATATATGCCACTAAGGTGTGACATTTTACATAACTATCACCTTGTTTTTTAGGAGTGAAACTGTATAATGGTCGTGTGCATGCCTTCCACGTTCTTAATTTTTTTATCAAACCAATCGCTGTACGAAATATTAGGTTTATTAACTACTATAGTTGCATTTGTATCTTGGTTTGAGTCAGTCTGTCTCGTGCGCTTAGTTTATGATTTATCGTGTACGCTTTTATGTGGGGCACTTTCGTCTTTGCATATTGGCGTTGATTTTCTTTCATGGTATTATAGGTAGAGGGCGGTATATAGAATTTCATAAAAAGATGGGTTTTACGGAATACCTGAATAAGGAAATGGGGCTTTAAGAAAAAGAATACTAATTTAAGGCATCATATCCATATCAAGTAGTGGAACAAACAAGCTGCAACTCTATCCTAACAAACAAGATTGAGGCGCCGCTGGAGTGCTGCTGCATTCCAGCGGTCGGAATGCAAAGCAGGTTGGCATCTTCAGCGCAGACTACTCCCTTGGCATACTAAAACGTCGACCATGAAGCTCGCTAGCAGAAAAAGAGCCTGGTCGCCACGCAGCGGGGCTTTTTTTCGTTTCTTTTTCTTTTATTCTTTTTTTTTTACCTCACCCTTGAAACCCCGGGCCGTTAATCACGCTCAGGCCACCCAGCGGGTCATTCCTGGCAGCTACCGCACGAAGTCAGAGATGTCCTGTGTGCGCCGCCAACGCTGGTATCTCCGTCCTGAATTGTTACCTCCTGAATCCTTCTGTATGCAGGCCATGGTTGTTCTCGACGCCGTCAAAACAGGGTGGTCTTCCTTTGGATGTCTGTATAGGCATGGTCCTTCCAACAGATTTAATTTCAGCTGGTTTACTCCGGCGTCTATGAGGTTAGTTGATGTGAAGCAGCTAATTAACCATACAGCTATGACTGCTAAAATTTGCCACCAATATAGGTGGCTCCAGTATACTTAATGAATCTGCAGCTAGCATGTATAAAAGTAGTACTAGTTTACATCTTAATAACAATATGAATTATAACAGAGCTGATTGGAAAATAAGAATCCAAGTAAGCTACCCAGAATTGTTGAGATTGAGGCATAGATGGTGAGGATGATGATGAAGATAAAACCAGTACTAGGTTTCTAATTATATGTAACCAAAGTTTCCTTGTTATCAAGCATACATATGGATACCGCTGGTTACTCCATATTTATCTTTTGGAGCACCACTTACTTTTTTGTGATAAAATTTGCTACAAAATTCCAAATCAGTGGCATAATTTTTTTCATTTACCGATATAGATTTAGTAAAATAATGGTATTTGATTAAACTAAGAATTATAAAGAAACCAATAATACATCGTTCTGCAGCTGCTGACTGCTGTAAGCATCTATGTAAATAAGCAGTAAGGCTGTCAATGGTATGAGATTGTGCTAAATGACCGGGTACCGCAATAGAAAGGAAGACAACTTTTCATCGTATGGTCCACGGAAGGAGTGCAGATTTGCTGTTCCTGATTTTATCAGGAGCAGGCTACTCCTACGTTTATCAATCAGCACGTGTCACTACCCACCGGTTTGTAAGGTGGGGATTGTATTTATTTAACAGGTGGCTTAATCACACACAAGGTGCAGCCTACGCCTTCTTTAATCAGGAACAGCAAATCCTGAGCGCCACGGAAGGTGTTGTTGACGAAGCTCTCTGGTAATATGTATTTATCGTTCCCGTTTTGTCTTTTACTTCTAGTAAATATTTGGTTTTAAGTTATCAGATAACATAATTACCCTATATATTCACCATAACTCATGAGGTCTATCCAGGACCGATCGAGTAGACTGGCGTTAGCGTATCTATAACGCATTGACTGCACCCAAGCATTGATAACCAACCCTACTCGGCACCGGGCAGGGAGAAGGTAAGCTATGGATGAGAACAATTACCCTCGATTCCTCGCCTATCTGCCATCTTCTATGCGGCAGACGATAATCTCCGGCGCATGCGACATGGCTCAGCTCTTTATGGTCATCTTCGCGATCTGCCTGTCAGTCCAGACTTTCTACTCATCTGGAGGGGATTGGGGCACCGTCTTCATCGTTTTATCTGCAGTAAGCCTACTTGGATCTATCTACTGCTGTTTTAGGGAGATTGGATTGATGTACCCGGGCGGACTAAGGGCTGCAATTCTTGCCGGCTGGAGAGCTTTGGGCGGCAATCGGTGGTTGCAGATGCACGGCGGTGGCCAAACTCCGTTTTCTAGCTGGATTTGGTTGACCACGATGCTGATCTGCTCCGCTATTAGCAGCTGCTTCGTGACCTACAGCCTTATCACGGGTTGTTACAAGGCAATTAGTGACTCTTCCGCCGAACTATTCGCTTCCTCCTATATTGGTATTACTTTGATTTACTTCTATCTTCATGCACGGTTTCTGATGATTGGAAGCGAAGATCCAACTATGCTACCCACGCGATTCGAGCTTCTTATCTGGTCGGGCTTGACGACGATGACGATTTGGGTTTCTAGTCACTCGATAAATCTCTACTCATCTAGCCCTTCACTCTTGGTAGTTGACACTGGTGCGTTCCACTTGCTCTTGATGATTACGGGCCGCTTTCTCCAACCGGATGCTGGTGCAAGTAGTGAGAGCCACATCTCCAGCAAGTGGATCCCCTACCACGCCCTATTCTTAAACTTCATCTTCCGCACCAGCATGCTCTCTGAATCGCCCGCAGAGCTCTTTGCGGCAGTGATCTTATACGGCCTAGCAAACGTATTGGCTTTGTGGGATATCAGCCAAGCGTGGACAACTGCTAACACCTCCACCAACTTTGCAATGCAGAGGATCTCATATGAGGTAGTGAAGAAAATTCGTTTAATTGCGTAGGCAACTGGATGGACGTACATAATTCGATTTTTATTAAGAAAAATGGTTATAGAGGCCAACAATAGGGTACATGTTATTTTTCAAGTACGCATTGTATTTGTAAATTTCATACTTAAAATGTGCAGATTTGATTCTGGTTTGATCCTTCGAACAATGAAAGATACCTGCTAAGTTGTCTTATTGAATAGGAAGGGGTGAAACGAAAATAAGAAGGCACTTTGAAGACGAATATTAATATATTTCGTTATCACCATTATCTAAGCTTCAATCCCAATCATATTGGCCTCAACTACATGACCCTTCTTTACACAAATATTAATATATATAAGCAAACAAGTTACAATTTAAAAATAGAAGTTTGCAAAACACGTCTTACCGCAATCCCATGTGTAGGGGCAATTTTATGGATCGTCTTATCCGGATCCCATGAAATAAGGGCATCTTTTTGCAAACTTCTCTCACCGTGTGCATGCGTCGAACATTAGTCGACATTGATTTTATTAAGTCATATCTGTATCATTAAAACATGCATCATTTTGTATTCGATAAAATAGTTTTGATTGGAGTCGCGTCTTCTTTTCAAAATGTCTTCATTGTTAACCTACATCTAATTTTGTTGCCCCTTTTACAACCATTCGTATGCATTTTGATTTTTGACAATGGTTGACTCGATGATTCATGTAGATGTTATTATAATACAAATCCGAACAATACAAGTCTTTTTTTTTAAATGTAAATTAAAGATCACGTCATATATGAACATAGTAAAAACAAGCAAGTTATATCTACAATATATATATATATATACTACAAAAAAATCATTCGTTTGTAGAGCGATCCAACTATGATTTTCCGCTGTATCTCCTGTGCAAGAAGAAACTTGTCCACTGTTTCCCATCTTTTAATTAATAAACATTTAGCGAAGGAGGGAGGATGGTCCTTTGAAGGCTATTTGCAATAGTTTTTACTATACATAATAACATTGCATCGGTCTTATCTTTGTCTGGAATCATCTACAACATATACACGTATTTTTATATAACTTCGGGGGTCCAATACATTACTAGATCCTAAATTTTTGTCTCGGAGTAGATAACCCTTATGGAGTATTGTTCACTCGATGAAACATATTAACACCAATTTACTTGCACAAGAGGGGGAGGCCTCTTGGATTCACATCGAATTTTTATGGCTGAGCAAAAAATAAAGCAGATTGTCGAACTCGTCAAATTAAACAAAATTGACCAATTCAGTCTGATCATAGGGGGATGAATGGTTTGGTTTTCCAAAAGTAAAACCTTAAAACTTTTAAAGTGTTTGGTTCCCTTTGATGGTATTGTTTGAACAAACCAAACAAAAACCAGATCTATATCTACATATCGATAATGCATGTTATACATAATACTTCTGTTAGAATAAAAATAGAACTCAATAGCTTACCATTTTGGATCAACCTAGAATACGACCATAAGAACTTATCCTTCACCTCATGCATTTACCTGCAAACAAATTTTCAACTAATTTAGATACTTTTAGGTCATACATCTAATTCGTTAAAAAAATATTGTCATTTTAATTAATTTCAAACTATTAATTTGTGCTATATTAAGATGCAATGGTGTACTTATCCAAATGGGTTCACTTTTTTTCACTGTCTATTCCATCAGCATAGATCAACCCTAGACATTCACTTTTCTTATTAAAATTTAACTATTTTGATACCAATAAAAAAATCAATCCCACATGATATATAGTCTATTCTAGTTTTGCTATACATGTATAACGATATGTATATGTTTCTATATTAAGTATATATACGTACTTTTATTAAATTGTATAATACTTAATAGACCTATGAATATTAAAATATACAATTGACTTGAAATAAAAAAAATTAAATTCCATACAAAATTAAACTATGCAGTATGTCCCATGCTTATATGAAGTTTGTTGAACTATGTCAAGGCTTATAATATATATATGTTCTTACATATACCTATTCTAAATAATATTTGTTTGAAGTTAGTTTAGCATGTAAAGTGGATTGATAAAGATGACGATAAGTGCAAAGATTGCCAATGAAACATATAACAAACCACACAATTATTTGCCATATACTAGTTTAAAGTCAAACTAAACCGAAAAAACAAGTGACCAATTTTGTTTGATTTGTGATTTGGTTTTAGTTTGATAATCTTAAAACCAATATGTATGATTTAGTTTGTTGGTTTATTGATTATTCGATCAACTTGAAACAAGTTAACCCCTAATATTGAACCTCGATTTTGGGCATTTCCAACCTTTTTTAAAATTGACCAACAATAGAACTTATCCTTATTGCAACATAATTATTGAAGAAATCAATATGTTTGGTGAATTAATTATTTCAGGTAAACTACATTTCGGCAGACAGGAATACGTTGCTGACAATGATCATCACTAGATGGGGCAAGGTCCAGGCCGCCATTACAATCAGCTTCTTGACTTACATGTTTTTCTTGCCCATCTATAAGTCTGGAGGCGATCCTGGCGCAGTCTTGATAGCGGTTTCGGCGCTAAGCTTCCTAGTAGCCTGCTACCTCTGGTTCAATGAAATTTGTAGGTTGTACCCAGGAGATCCACCAGCCATGTTTCATGTCATGAGAAAGGTCATGCACGATGACTTCCTGTCGTGGCGGATGCCCAGCGAATCGAAAATTCAGTGGATGCTCCTCCTCATCGCCGTTTGCAGCTGCAGTTTCCAAACCTATAGCACTGTCACGGGCATTTATAGGGCGCTCTGCGACTGTTCGAGTGAGCTATTTGCTGCATGTTATTTTGCAATTACTGTGATCTACTGCCACCATCACGTACTCTTCCTGATGGTTGGAAACCAAGCTCCAACAACGATCACTGTAAAGGCGCTGTTGGAGCTTGAGATATGGTCGGCAGTGACGGCGTTGGTCACTTGGGTATCCTGTCACTCAATCAATCTTTATTCAGCTGACCCAGAACTAGCGGTATTTGACGCCGTCGCGCTCCACCTTCTTCTGATTATATCTAGGCGCTGCCTTCTTTCCGAACTAGGATTTAGCGGCAGTGTCGTGGGCTATATCTCTGGCAAATGGTTCCCTTACCACGCCCTCTTCGTAAACTTCGTCATCCGTAGTGCGACACTCCCAGCCTCGCCCGCCGAGCTTGTTGTGGGGGTTGTTCTGTACGGCCTTGCCAACGTCGTCGCTTGTTGGGATATCCGTCAAGCGGGTACAACTGACAACACCTGCAACAACCTTGCAATGCAGAGGGCGTCGGCCTATAGATGAGGTAAATGAAGTTCGACTTATCTGCTTGTTTCTGTTAAATTTCCTTAATGAGGTAATGGATGCACAATCAATATTTCGGAATTATATTGCTGACGTCGGTGTCCCATATATGTTACTATTCGTTTCTCCATATGCGGAAGCCACTACTTGGTATTTTCTATTAGTGATATGTGATCCATGAAAAACTGTATAGTCATGTTGAATACTACCAGGAGAACTAAGGGCCAAATAATTACAATAAGAAAACAATTCGGTTGAAACATTAGTTTAGAGTTTACGTATCATCATGAATCAGGCTCTAAAATTTTAGAAGCTACACTCATTAATTTAATTATCTTAGATGTCTAACGCAGTTTGACTTAGGAAGTCTGGAGTAGTTTCTATACCACAGAAATTCACTAATCAACATTTATACATACATTAGTTCAATAACATATTTACCGAAATCTATCTATCTTACATCACAAAAACCAGTAAGATGCACATTTTATGCCTCCGTACGAGATAAAATAGTAGTCTTGCTTCGTAAAACAGGAAAGTTGAATGCATTTATGCATCTAACAATGTTATATACCACATATAACATCTCCTTTATTTTCTATTGGAATTTCATTATGCATATATATTTTTTTTAATTTTCATCCAATTCCAAGCTATTGGGTAACCATGAAGATCTTGCCCGTTAATGCCAAATTGAGGTATCTACTATTAGACTTGTTATGAAAATGGTTAAATAACTTTTGAATATAAATCTTCCAGCTTTTCTCATGAAAAGACATCAGAAAAAACTACAAACTGTTGAGATATTTTGCATTAAACAAATGGTGGGCATGAGATTGTTTGTAAAATACCAAAATTTGACTTCCTATCCCTAGAGACTCTAATTTTATTAGTTAGATGCCAATATGCTTTGTTCATAAGGGAACTCTTCCATGGTGACTCTAGAATGAGACTAAGACGAATACATGGTTGCACACTAACAAACACACATATGTGACAACACCTAGTACCATGATGAACCCATGTTATCAGATACATTACTTTCCTTAATACCTACTTTGAGAACCTTACTTATCACATATGACATGCAAAATTCATTAGTATTGTTAGTCACATGCTTCATTAGCTTAAATAGGATGATAAGAAAAATTAAGTAGTGCTTAGGTGACTAAGATTAATGAAATAATAATGACTTTTGCATAATAAAACCTAACTCACATGGAACAAAATTCACATGGAACAAAAATTCACCTAAGCTTATATATCCATCAGCGCAGTTTATAATACATAGACTAATATAATGTGAAATGAAATATTTTATAACCATAAGTGCCGATACATATCTTCATGTCTGGAAAACCTCATTTAAATGCTTTATGTAGCTAACGAGATTAATTTGGCAAAAAGCGATACAAATTGTATCCAAGTTAGTAATAGTGATAGGAAATACAATCATAAGTATAATTGAGACGACAAAAATATAGCTTCCAAATTTATTTTCAATAGCATTCAATTATTCGATAATGATTTTTTTCAAAATAATAGAAATATTTATAAACACGAATTAACGAATATGTGAAGTGGCATGATGATTATAAAAAAATATGGAATATAAGATGCAGGCTAATAAGATGGTTCTTTCAGAAAAAAAAAACCACTCGTATGTATAGGAGAGTGGGACACTTATAAGTGCACTTAGACACTCCAACACTCCCTAAAGGGCTAGGCATACGTGGGCCCATCTAAATCCTAAGCTAATAACTAAAGCACTCCCTTCAGGATGGAGCATGGGTGAAATACGTCTCCAGCCTTGTCAATACATAAATGTAAAGATAGAGATAATCTGTACAAGAAATTTATCTCCTCTAATAAGAAATGATATCTCACAGAGTCTTACAATACAACGATTGAGTCACTCTAACACTCCTATGGAATATAACACATGAAAAGTAACAAAAAAAATCCCCCCCTCCCCCCTCCCCCCGACAAAGAGAGCACCAAGTTAGAAGTAGTAATTTTTTGTGAGACTCCACGTAAAATTGACGATCGCTATACCCACTATAAAAATAAAGAATAAACATCAGAATCTTTAACAAGCATCCATAGCAGCTGATGAAAATGTACGATGGTGTTAATGAATTTGTCATTTTTGTCGAGGTAGCTCTGCATAAGAAACTCCAAATCCAGAATAATACATGATTGTTAGGATAAGAGCACTTCTATATGAATATTTCTATAGATGGTTGGAAACATGTTTGAGATATAATTCTACATGAAAGATGTGCTATAACAAGTGTCAAAAATACACACACATACACACACACAGAGATAAATAAATAAATAAATAAATAAATAAATAAATATATATATATATATATATATATATAGTAACTAGATAACATGGTTGGACAAATAGTGTTATCTTATATAAAAATGGAATGGCTTCCTTTCATCATCTTCTCACCTCCATCTCATCCCTTCTGTCTACATATTTTTCTCTATTCTCCCCCTCACATCAACCATGAAAACTATCACGAGAGTGCCTGGGGTGGGAAGTCAAACATAATGATATATGTATTCAATATGTATGAAAAAATGGAGGAGGGTAACCAGTAATGTAAGTCATTGTGATACATTATCGGACTAGATATATCTGGGTAGAAAAATTCATACATCTTTGTGCAACATAAACAACACATTTGGCTAACCCTTGGGTGTAGGTAAAAAATAGATATCATTAAGGATCCAATAAATAGTAGGCATAGTTTTTCTAAGATTCTGTTGCAACACAAAGTCTATCTATCTGTAGCTAAGTATCAACCAAAGTTGATGGTCTGTCCTATCATCCCATTTCTCCCCGGATGCAACCTAGCTTAACTAAAATTTTCACTGTGTTTGGCATTGTCGTGGTGTTATATGCCTGACAAACTACATCAGCCATAACATAAGATGCAAATTCAATAAAACCATAACCCTCTAACTGTGATGTCTTATTTTTGTGGATCACCTAGACAAAGACTACCTATATAGTGGAAGAGAAATAACTATAGATGTAGTTCTTCTCCATCAAGTACTGAAGGTCCCTAATACATAGGGTCTGAATCTTGTCAGAGAAAGTGAAGTGCCCAATAAATATCGATTCTTGGTACTACATCCTGGCCTACTATAACAACATGGGATGAGTTTCCAGGATGGGAAACTGTATATGGGATGTAATTAGTGTTGTTGTGGTTCCAACATGGGAGGAGGGACATGGGACAGTTTGTTGTTCCACATTGGAGTAAGTCAAACATGTGGTTTTTGATTATTGATGGGGTTGGTGATATGACTCATGGCTAGGACTGAGGGGCAAGTAGATGTTATTGTGGTGCCTACTGTGCCTATGGAGGAGGTTGAAAACTACTAGAGGGGGGGTGAATAGAGTTTTATAGATAATTTTAACAATTATTGAACTCAAACAATCAACCACAAAAATATTGGACAAGGGGACAAGGATTTAGAGTGGTTCCAACTTTAGCAAATACTAAAGTTGTCAGTCCACTACCCGGTTGCTTACCCAACCGGGATTTGGAAAGAATTTAATTTTATTACCTCGCAAGGACTTTACATAAAATTACAATTCTCTCCCTAAACCCTTCAAGCAGCCTTCACCTAGAAGTAATCGCCCAACCTTGAAGCAGCCTTCACCTAGAAGTAATTGCACCACCTTGAAGCAGCCTTCCTCCTGAAGTAGCTTCCCGTTGCAATAGCCTTCTTGAAGTAGCTTCCCGTGCGATAGCCTTCTTGAAGTAGCTTGAAGTCCACCTTCTCCTCCGAGAAGAACCTTCTCCAATCTGTAGCCTCCAACTCTAGGAGTAGCAAGGAGAATACAAAGGATAAAAAGGAACAAGAAGGAAAATAGAAATTACAACTTATCCTTTGAAGCACAAGGCTTGATTTGCCTATATCAAGCGTATCGATCTCCTAACCAAAGAGTGTAGAAGTGTAAGTGCTATGGTAAGGAGATGCTAGCCTATAGGACACGAAATGGGAGCAATGGTAATGAATAGCCAATGTAGGAATTGCTCTATTGCTCAAAACAGATTGCAAATGTAATTGCTTGCTCAAGTATAGCACAAGTGTAGCATAAGTGTTTTTTGGTGTCCTAAGGCATGTCCTATTTATAGGAATGGCCTATGGATGCTTAAGGATGTTCTAGACAACTTCTAGGGGTTTCTAAGTGCTTAACTAGCCGTTAGGTATAAGTTAGGTGCGTTAGTAACGGCTAGTTGCTTTATTCTGCAGTTGCTGTCAGAGACCATCTCGGTCGACAATTTGTCGACCGAGATACCTACTCGGTCGAAGTTTTGTCGACCGACAGGCTCTCTGGATCAACGTTCATTTGCAACTGCCAACTACCTTGTCAGCTGTGTCTAACGGCTACTTGGGTCATTCTCGGTCGAGAAGTTTGTCGACCGAGAGTGTCTCGGTCGAGGAGTTTGGTCGACCGAGATTGACCCTGTTTCAATCTTTCAATTTAGGCACTAAGTAAATGCATGAGTGTGCATATGTGATCCTATTTAAAAGGGATGACCTATCTAAGTGTGGTGATTGGCTAGGGAAGATCTAATGCTTGATTTACATGAGATCTAAGTACTTGTACATTATATGTTTGTACAAGTTTACAATTGATTACATTGCATGACATTTACAATCATTCAAGCGTATAGTTTCCCTAGAACTTTGTCATCCACTTTATTCCTGCAACACTCAAGTAGCACGTTAGATCAACAAGAATGAAATGTTTGTCATCATCGAAACAAAGGGATTTATCATAATATCCAATTTATCCAACAATCTCCCCCTTTTTGAAGATGACAAACATTTCCTAAATATGAAATAAGGAAATATAAAGCATGTGAGTTTCATACCTAAAAATTACCTTTTGTAGCCATTTATGAAACTCATTTATATTTTTGATTTTATATTCTTTATCCCCCTTTGTCATTTCAAAAAGATATCCAAGTTGAATATTTTATTTTTCTTCTCCCCCTTAATTTTATATTGTGCTCCCCCTTAAATAGATATCCTATTAGGAACATGGATTTTTGTCTAATTTATCCACAATTTGTTTCTCAATCATTTGCAAAGGATGTTAAGCCTTGAAATGATATGAGATTCCCTTAAGCTTATGATGAATGTATATTTATTTCTCATTTATCAAGGGATGTTAAGCCCTAAATGAGAATCCTTTAATCTTAGAGTACATAAAAATGTCTCCAACCAAATGCAAGGGATGTTAAGCCCTGATTTGTTTAGAGAGTTCCTTTAAGTACAAGCTATATCATTTTTATGAAATTCCTAGATTTCTTCATAATCAAGAGTAAAAATACTAAGGTCGTAACAAGCTACAAATGATGTTTACAATGTTTTTCTAAGCTTCTTAATCAATTAAACCAATTTGTTGTTATGAGCTCCCCCTTAATCTTACAATTTAAGCAGTTTGATGCTTCTAAGGTCACAAATAATTTTAAATTTTGATTTTGACCTTTATCAAAAGTATACTAAGATTAAGTGCAATAAAATGATGTCCAAATAAGCATTTTGTCAAAGCTTATTTTAGGTCGCCCTTGACTACGACCATGGCGCCCCTTGGTCAATTTTAATTTTAACCAAGAGGCAAATTATGCAGATTTCCAAGATAAACATTCATATGTGAAGTATAATTTCTGTAGATAGCTATAATTATCAATTTTGAAGCACATTAAGATATACCTATTATGAAGACTTAATATGAGCATCATAGTGAAGTCTTTGACCTTGATTTTTCTAGAATGCATGTTTTACATTCATTGTAAAAGATGTTTCATATGCTTTGCTATGGGTACACAAATATCAAATCCCATTTCTTCTTATACCCTTATCATAAGATCCTTTAGAAACATATATTTTGAAAGCAAGATTAATATCTTAAAGTCAAGATTTTTGCTTTTGATTTCTTAGAACAAGCAAATAGATAAAAACATTAATATTTTGTTCTAAGAGGTACCGTTTGGCTTGTCATAGCAACATCATCATTACAAGCTGTGTCCACAAGCATTATCTATTATGTCAAGATGCTTTTATGCTAATGACATTTGCAATTTTCTGAATCACAATGATCATTCATGGTTTGTATATATGAATCAAAGCTTATTTTAAACCTATGAAACATAATGATCATGATGAAGCATATCTATGATAAAGCAGTAATTTCCTTGGTTAAGCCAATCATGATTTTTCAGTTTTAAATCCAACCATTGAGAGTAAACCAAAAAAGTCTCATATAAGTTTTCAATTTTAAGACAAACTTTTATAACTGATCATGCCGAAGAATCTTTTCAAACAATGAATAAGGTTTGTTCAAGATTAGTCTTCTCACATCACTTTTGCAATATGTTTAAGGATTTTCTACTCATAATGTCATATAATGTAAACAATCAATATGTCTTGCTACAAAAATTGTCTTCCAAGATTTTATTCTTGATTTGCATGTTAATTCAATCATCAATAACAATTTGATAGCAAACTAGGTTGATTGAAAAACAATTTCAGAAGATTTATGTCAGACTTGACAACAGAAGCCTGCTCGGTCGACCATTTCTCGACCGACAGATCCCTCGGTCGATAGTGTCTCGACCGAGAAAGGTTCTGTGTTGTTTCAAACCTGTTTTCAAATATTGTTTATAATTAAAAGCAAAAGTATGAAAGTTAAAGCTCGATTTAGTTGAGATATTTAAATATCAAAGCAACATTTAGGTTAAATCTCAACTAATCATATACATTTTGTGAATCCAAACTAAACAAGTAGTTTAAGATGTATATTTGGAAATTTAATTTCTTGGATTAACGTGGTGTCCTATTATGTTAAGTTGAGATAGACATAGAGATATACCACTTAGAGTCTTTGGTCATATCTCAACTTAATTTTATCCATTTAGTTTGGGGGTTTTGGAACCCATACTAACTCAACATTCTTTTTCTTGTATGGGCATGAAAAAGAGTAATGTCCAAGATGTGAGCAATAATGGCAACATATAGAATCAACCTCAAGTCTTTTTCTATGGTTTTGTTCTAGGTTGTTCTTTGGTACAAATGTAGCTTGATGTGCTCGTGTCTTTCTCCAACTAGGTTGTTGATGAGATTTCCCTTTGGGCTTATAACCTAGTCCTCTTCTCCCAATTTGATGATAGGAATTATCCAATATTCTATCAAGGATTCCATTGTTGCTTAACCTACTAACTTCTTGTTGCAACTTAGCGATCTCATCCATTCTTTTCTTAATATCTAGTTTTGCTTGATCTAGATTAGATGATAAAGAATTCCTTTCTTTCACTATATTATCATAATCTAGATGTGTACACAAAACAAGTTGTTTTTGAAAATCATTTAACTTTGCAAGTAATTCAACCTTTTCTTGATATAGAAGATCATAATTTGTTTCTAGAGTAAAAATCTTCACATCACTACTATTTAGAGATGATTTCAAAGTACGATTTTCAGAAACAATGCTATCTTTTTCAAAACCAAGATTATTCAATTTAGCATATAAATCTTCATTTTCGGATGTAAGAGCAAGAAGTCTAGCATTTAACTAATCGTTTGTTTTACTAGATTTCTTTAATTTCTTCTTGCACTCAATATACTAATTGTGTGTTTCTTCAAGACTAGAAATTAGCTCTTCTTTTGATAAATCAAGAAGGCTTACCTCTTCTTCTTCTTCTTCATTGGTTGTAGCAATGAGACAATTTTTGTGGACCTCTTTCTTCTTTTCTCTCCATGGACAACCGATTGTTGTATGGTTTGTTCCTAAACACCAATTGCAGCTTGTTGAAAGTTGGTCCAAGTTTCTCCTTTTCCTGCGGTTGTAGTCACCTCCACCCTTCATTCTTCAAGACCTGGTTAGGGTTCCTTGAAGCCTGCACTGATACCAAATGAAAACTACTAGAGGGGGGGTGAATAGAGTTTTATAGATAATTTTAACAATTATTGAACTCAAACAATCAACCACAAAAATATTGGACAAGGGGACAAGGATTTAGACTGGTTCCAACTTTAGCAAATACTAAAGTTGTCAGTCCACTACCCGGTTGCTTACCCAACCGGGATTTGGAAAGAATTTAATTTTATTACCTCGCAAGGACTTTACATAAAATTACAATTCTCTCCCTAAACCCTTCAAGCAGCCTTCACCTAGAAGCAATCGCCCAACCTTGAAGCAGCCTTCACCTGGAAGTAATTGCACCACCTTGAAGCAGCCTTCCTCCTGAAGTAGCTTCCCGTTGCAATAGCCTTCTTGAAGTAGCTTCCCGTGCGATAGCCTTCTTGAAGTAGCTTGAAGTCCACCTTATCCTCCGAGAAGAACCTTCTCCAATCTGCAGCCTCCAACTCTAGGAGTAGCAAGGAGAATACAAAGGATAAAAAGGAACAAGAAGGAAAATAGAAATTACAACTTATCCTTTGAAGCACAAGGCTTGATTTGCCTATATCAAGCGTATCGATCTCCTAACCAATGAGTGTAGAAGTGTAAGTGCTATGGTAAGGAGATGCTAGCCTATAGGACACGAAATGGGAGCAATGGTAATGAAGACCCAATGTAGGAATTGCTCTATTGCTCAAAACAGATTGCAAATGTAATTGCTTGCTCAAGTATAGCACAAGTGTAGCATAAGTGTTTTTTGGTGTCCTAAGGCATGTCCTATTTATAAGAATGGCCTATGGATGCTTAAGGATGTTCTAGACAACTTCTAGGGGTTTCTAAGTGCTTAACTAGCCGTTAGGTATAAGTTAGGTGCGTTAGTAACGGCTAGTTGCTTTATTCTACAGTTGCTGTCAGAGACCATCTCGGTCGACAATTTGTCGACCGAGATACCTACTCGGTCGAAGTTTTGTCGACCGACAGGCTCTCTGGATCAACGTTCATTTGCAACTGCCAACTACCTTGTCAGCTGTGTCTAACGGCTACTTGGGTCATTCTCGGTCGAGAAGTTTGTCGACCGAGAGTGTCTCGGTCGAGGAGTTTGGTCGACCGAGATTGACCCTGTTTCAATCTTTCAATTTAGGCACTAAGTAAATGCATGAGTGTGCATATGTGATCCTATTTAAAAGGGATGACCTATCTAAGTGTGGTGATTGGCTAGGGAAGATCTAACGCTTGATTTACATGAGATCTAAGTACTTGTACATTATATGTTTGTACAAGTTTACAATTGATTACATTGCATGACATTTACAATCATTCAAGCGTATAGTTTCCCTAGAACTTTGTCATCCACTTTATTCCTGCAACACTCAAGTAGCACGTTAGATCAACAAGAATGAAATGTTTGTCATCATCGAAACAAAGGGATTTATCATAATATCCAATTTATCCAACAGAGGTGGCATCTGAGACGGTGCCATGCTTTTGGGAGCATGTTGCATCATATTGATAGAGGTGTGAAATTGGTTATGGAGATTGAGTGAGGGATGCATGTAGGAAAGGTGGACGGATATTTCAAGGGGTGTCTTTGGATGTGGCATTATTTTGAGGAGAAATCATAATGTTGGTGCATTATTTCATATATGGGTGGATGTATGGTTGGATCTAGGGTGGACTTAGTAAAGGGATGGCTTGACATGACTTTGGGGAGGCAAATAATAGTGTTGATGGCTAGAAAGACAACAGTCAAACCTAAGAATTTTTGTAAAGAGTAGGGAAGGGAGGAGACGACCATAGAGTCCAAGAGGATTTTTGGTAGGTGTCCAAGTAAAGAAGAGAAACTTTTCTTCCACAAGAAGAGGTTGTCTCTATTTCCTATAGTGTTACGATCGATGATCTAATACCATATGTTACATAATATGGAGTCTAATAAGATGGTTATGTTGGACAAAACCATGCTCCTATGTATAGGGGAGGGGTAACTTATAAGTGAACTCAAACCCTAATGGGCCAAGCATACATGGACACATATACATAACAATATAATAACTATAATATAGAATGAATCCTAAAATATATGCGATAATTATAAATTAGTATCATTGAGATGATAATAATTGCATTAAACCATATATAATAACTAACAAATGAATGACCTAAAATAAAGACTCTTTCCAAATTTGTAGTCTACATAGTAATCAATAGGCTGTCAAGTTTCATTTCATTTGGAGAATGCTTGATACCTACTTGAATTGGAAAAGATAATGATTAAATCAATGTTCTAATAATGATTAGAATATACTCAAAATCTTTAAAATCATGTAAATCTATATGGTGTTTATCATATGTTTTATTTTATGTGTCTCGAGTTCCTATATTGGTGAACCTTCACCTAGCACGTCACTTTCAAATCCTTACTGCCTTGCAACCATCACCTACCTCATGTGGAAGACTACTGAAAGAGAACAATATATTTTACTTTCCTTTGTAGTTTTCCCACATATATGTCCTTCTCTAATTGTGACTTTTTGTTCAAATACATCTATAGACCATGTCAACAAGTTTCATCCTTAACTCAAACCCAAGGTGTATCCATATACATAAACTTCTTCTCAACTAATATTTCTCTAGTCATATGTGAAGAGTATGCATGGGGTGAATTCAACATAGAAGCTTTTATTTGATGAGCTTCTAGAGGTTGTGTACATAACTTGATGCTTGTAATTTTTTCATAGTTCTCCTTCCACTAGAACACCATACCTAAAACCCATTTCTAGAATGGCCAAAAATCATCCTCACTCCCATGATTACAAACAAACTAGATGTATGCAGAATTTCCTATATGAATTGTGAAGACTTCTAGACAGTTTATGTGATGCGAGTTTTTTTGAGGAGATGTCCTCATCCCCACTTGTTGTTTCCTATTGGCGGTGACTTTAGTGAGATCTAGAACTTTTGAAAGGATGAAGAAATCTTTCTAAGTCCAAAACCAACCTCCAAAGCGTTACTCATTGGTAGATTGTCAAGATATTTGGTAACTATATCCCTCATTCAATTCTTGATATCCTATGAACCAATACACAATCAAGTTTTCTCATATGTATATATTTACATAGTTTGTCCTGCTAGGTTCTTCTAGTACTTCTATTACTTGTGGGCTTTTTCTTGGAGGAAGAAAGTGGCTTTTCTCCTACCACATGTTCTTCCAGTGTCATAGATACCAACAACATGATATGATTATATCCTCACATGTGTCAAAAGGAGGAAAATCCTCATATGAGTTTCCTCTTTGTTTTGTTGTGTCACATTTGTCTATCACGTTTGTTAGGAGAAATTTACCCATTTGTGCTTTGTTTCTTTTGTTATCACAAAGGGTTTGACTATATGATACAACCAATTCAACCATGTTATGTATCAAGGATATTCAATGCAATGCCTGAGTATCTGACCTTTTTTCTATAATGAATTTGTTTTTTCAACTTATCATAATAAACCTACAACGAAGTATAGTAAGATCTATATTTGACAAAAGAATATGATTTGGATTTGTAAAAGAATCACCTACAAGATGGTATATGTTTTTAAATTGATTCATTATTAATAAAAAGGTTGACTTTTTTCTTATTATGATTAATGTATAAATGTTTAAATCAAAATTCTAGGTTTGGATCATCATTAAGTTGTGACTGATAAATCTCGCTCGACATCCAGACAAGTATTCTGCATATCTTTATGAGTCGGATTGCAAAATTGACATAAATTTTCTATGTTAATCAAATTTTGTCATATATATGTGTATATTTGAATTTTCCTTTTATATGTCTATTTGACATTCTTGAGCATTACTCTAGGAGTTAGTCTTATCTTGTTTATATTTGTCATATTTCCCCAATATCATCTAGTCGATCGAATTTGGAGTGGAAACGTAATTAACATACATTTGTGATGGAAACCATAAATTGTTCCATCGTTTATAGTAGAACCCCAATTTTTTTTCTTACATTGCTTGTACATGGATTTGCCACTAAAAATGCATGTTTTTCTTACGGTAGTTCTAGAGCAGTATAGTTTCTTTGATTTTCTTTTTGTTTTCCATATGGTGGTTATGGGTTCGATGTCCATGTTATATTCCCAACATGTTTTATTTTTGGGAAGGAGTTCACGCACCCCATTCCTTGGTTTCGTGCTCAATTAGTTATATTTTTGGGATAAAGGGTAGATGTCGCATACCCGAGCCATGTGTCTAACTTGTCATATTGTACAAATATGGTTATGTTGAATATTGAAGGGAGGTTGTTTATGTGCCATTCTTATAGTAATGTTTAGGGTTTTGTGTCTTTGTTGTCGTTATGCTTTTGATATAGCAGTTCCATATTTATATAGATGCATGATGTCCATTGATTATTTTTGATGGGTTATCGAACATAACTATATTGTTTATGCGTTTGTGTCATATTTTACACTTGTTGTTGAATTTTCTTTATTCATTGTGCTCTTTTTTTATAAATATGCCTCAATGTCCTAATTTGTGTCTATTTAATATTTGTATTTCGAAATATATTTCTTTCCTAATCACTTATCTGGTTACCCTAATCCATTATCTATCTTTTTTTGGGAGTAGTGCATATTTTCTTTGTTCTTCTTTGTTTCCCAGTTTAGCATTTATTTATGCATACCGGATTTTGCTAATGTTATTTATGTTCTCTTATTTTGTAGGGTCCAATTCACAACCCTATATGTGAAAGAAAAAGAAAAATTGACCCAGTTGGCTTTGGACTTAGACAAGAGAAGTCTACTATAAGTGAAAGAGTTGAGATGGTCAGGTCTCCAGCTGTATTCAGTTCAGGATAACATTGATACATCATTTCCCTTTTTGCATGAACCATGTGTATGTTCTTATGATTTTGCTTTTAACAAAATTGGCGATTCATTTCATGTCGTCATGTGGGTTGAACTTGAGACCTTTGGGTAAAAAATAAGGATATAACCATCTAGGTGTCCCATTTTAGACAAGACATATGACTTTTAACATAATGATAACTATATGTCTTTCTTATGTTGCTATGTTATAAGTATTTTGAAACATCAAAAAACATTGACATTGGATACTACATCTTACACAAATGGTATGTTCATTGCTATAGGAATTTTCATTTATTTTGTTGAGTAATGAGCGATACCCTTCTTCTATTCAAATCATTGTATTGGCATACAATTTGTTATACATATAGTGTTTAAAATTTAATTTTCTGAGATTTTTTGTGTATGTTGTTCTATGAAAAAGTAATAAGGGTGTTTTTTATAGTTTTCTAGATTTCATATTTTAAAGGTCAGATAACCTTTTCTGAATCTTTTTTTAAGTGGTCAATTTTTATATATAATTTGTTATTGATATTTTCCAAATTTATTTTTTTCTATAAAAATCCATAATATCATAGTTATTATAAGTGGAATTGCTGATTGTATTTGACATAGTGATGTGAAGAAATGAATAGTAAATTACTTAGAATAAAATAAATAAATTAAATAGAACAATATTGTATACGAGATAATGTGTTATTCAGTGCTATAAAGCTAGTGGGTTCATGTATTCTTATGTACATATTTATATATCAATTAATTAAAAAAAACATGTTTGTTGTTTTCAATTGTTCTTGTACATTTATATGAAGTTTGGAAGTTAATCCTATTTTTACTTTCTTAATGAAGAAATTTAATCAAAAGTTTGTTTTATCAAATCCATCTTCCTTATCCCGTACACTTATACATTCTATTCTATATCCTCTAAATTTATCTTATCTAAGTTGAATTTTGTTTTTATACTACATTGTCATTCAAGAAATATATATTATTTTCCATCTTAGCGTCTAGAAAAAATATATTTCACATGATTTAGTACTTTTCAAAATACGAAATGTACTAACTACAATAACACCCAATATTTGACATATATCCAATAATTAAAGAAAATCACACTAGAACATAATGTGATGTTATATTATAGAGAACTTTCAAGAATGTTAGTTACCTTATCAATACCAATGTTTTTTTGTACTTTTGACTTTTATAATACATTATCTAGAAAAGTCTTAATAATTCTGATTCAACATGAATAAATATAATGGATGGAAGTAGTTAAAGTATATAAATCATCCACTTAGTATATTTGATCATCTATTCACATGTGTGTTCACTCCAACTGCAAGCACTAAGAGTATACAATCCCCATATATGTACAAACATTTAGTAGTTATACACTAAATTACAAGTAACTAAGTATGGTATTCAAGCATAATAGATATATATTATATTGGATCGCTCACACTCATTGCTTATAATAAATTTTACTAATGTTATAAGATTTAATAACTGCCACATAAATACACAGTAACATCAATTGATAATCGCATATGGATATAGAAGCCATTTTATTGTCATTATTATGCATCCAGTTGTAATATCCCAGGATTTGAGGTCTTGTATAAAATGATCTTAAAAGGAATGATTGAACTACCCATAACACTAAGGCTGACCTCATTTTTAGGGAGCCCATCACAAAAGAACTGTGCGGTTAAGTGTGCTCAGCCTGAAGTAGTACTAGGATGGGTGACTAGTCAGGAAGTTGATCTTATCTTATGCGTGAGTGAGGACAAAGTGCGTAGTTAAGGCTAGTGGTGGTATATGTTCTTGAAACTCTATTAGAGTCTCAAGCAGTGGGATAGGGTGTTACAAATGGTATTAGAGCCATTCCCCTCCAGTAGGTGGGCCCCACATGGGAATGTCACAAGCCAATCTTTGAGCCGTGCGGTCTAGGCATGTTGGAAAGAGTTGTCCATGGTTATATAGCCATTTAGGTCTTCACTAGAATGGGGAAATATATGAGGCTATATAGTTGAACATTGATGAGGATGTCATGAGTCTAAGTGGGGGAGATTATAACATCACAGGATTTGAGGCCTTAGATAAAATGATCTTAAAAGGAATGATTGGATTACCCATATCACCCAGGTGTAACTAGTTTTCAGGGAGCCCATCACTAAAGAACTCTGTGGTTAAGCATGCTCATCCTGGAGTAGTACAAGGATGGAAGACCAGTCAGGAAGTTGATCCTGGCATGATTGTGAGTGAGGAGAAAGCACATAGTTAAGGCTAGTGGTGGTCTTTGAGGCCATTCATCATTTCTGAAACTCTATTAGATCCTTGGGAAATGGGCCCATGTGTCACATCAGTTCCCTATTTGAAATAAAACAATATGAATAAGGAATAGGCATGTATTACTCATCCAGACATATTAAATTGATGATATGATATAATCGTTCATTAATTTTTGTATATTTTGGCAATAATCAATTGAAGTAATTCATGTAGAAGATTGTTTGAGAAAAACATTATGAACTAAATTCCATTTTAGGGTTTTATTTATGAAACCATAAAGTTATCCAATACACATATGTTTATTGCAATGTTTTCAAGTAAATAGAGCGACTTGTACCCTTCTTAGACACTAATTTACTATTCTAGAGAGATAAATAAATGTTAGGTATATAGATTGAATTAGTAAATTTTAATATAAACTTTCTTAGAATAAAAATGCCTTATGTACTATTCTTTATTATTGAACTAATTTAAAAAATAGATATTGATACTACTTGATTTTGTTTCTTAGATGTGTGTAAGGAGTGGGATACAAGAGGGGATCCACTCCTCACTTAATTTTAGGAACAAACCCATTTAATAAAAAAAACCTAAAAAAGTATCATGGAATAGGTGTATTTTTTCATTTCTTAGATAATAGTATACAAGACTAAATGTTTGCTGTAGAAAATTAAAGATCTAACTTCTAAAATGTTTTCTTATAACATCATCTTTCACCTCATGGGGAGATACAAAACATAACTAAAGTATAACATAGGATCAGTAGATGGTTTTCTAACCACCTCGAATCTATCTCCCAAGAATGTTCATCTACATTTGAACTTGTCTCGTTCAACCTTGGTTGTCTCATCCTTTCTCTCTACCTAGGGGTTGGAAGAATAACCCACATGAGAAGACAAATATGGAAATTTTCAGCATAAAACCCGATATGAGAATATTGGTTGATGATTGAGAAACATTGGGAAAAGGACATCAAATATGGCAAGGGTCTCCGACCAAGAGGAAAAGTACTATCCAAATGGATATCCAGATAATATGAATTACAATAAGATGATAATCAAGAAGAGCACATGCAATCAATAATAAGTAAGATGTTCCATAAAAGAACACATAAAGAATTAAGGGAAAAAATCCATTAGAATAATGATCAACCTGCATGCATGTGGGATAAGCATAGCACTAGTAAAATATAAATAAACAATGGTAGTTGGAGCACATAACCCATAAATTGATAGAGTAGGGCACATAACCAACTCGCAATATATAAAGTGGGCAAAAAACTCAGGTATAAGGTACATAACCTCCATCTCAAAATGACATGGGCCTATAATATGGGTATGGGGCACATAATTTACATTCCAAACATAAAAGACACACAACCCCATATAACCAATATACTTATACAACCTTAGAACTACTAAATCACAGAGCATGCAAAATGTAAAGGCAAGTGGAAGCACTCTTTTAAACTGAATTAATTATATTTCCATCACATAAATGGAAAATATGAAACATTCTCCACAAAGGTTGGCAAATTATAGTTCCATCTCACAATTAGGAACAACATGGTTCATATTCCATTATTAGGGTTTCATCATGATGAAAAATATAGTTTTTGAGTCCAACATGGAATATTAATTATTCATAAATATCATGGATTAAAATTCATCAAGATTAGAGTAAGATAGGTCATCAAGTCAATAAAAATCACATTTATTAACATATACTTCAAAAAAGCTCAAGAGAGAGGTACATAGGACTACATTCTCAATATTGATATGAAGATGCATCATATGTTAAGAGAGAGAAAAGTCAGATCAATTTCTCAATATATAACTCATATGGTATGCAACATACCTCAGATGCGATTCAACTTGTCTTAGTCCAAATCCTAGATTCAATTTAGGGTCCTAAGTGTTGAAACACTGATGGTTGAGAAAATATCACAATAATAAGTGTTTCCTAATATCACAAGGCTTTGATAGGTTCTCCAAGGAACTTTAATAGGATGATAAGGGGCAAGGTTAAGAGTCATGTCATATTGGTCAAGTGATTTATGTGTGTGAAGGCAATGGAGAGGGGTATATATATAGAACAATTAGGCTTGTGTAGTAAGAAACTTATCTATTTTTGTTTCTAGGAAAACACGTAATGTATGTTGTAAAGAAGAAAAGTTAAGAATTCTCTACAATAGGAAAGAACATATATTGCAAAAACACCATTTCCCTTTCCCTTTCTTGATGTCTATGTTTTTCAATATATTTCCTTTTTTCCAACTTTTTGGTCGAAGAAATATTGACAACTACATTTAAACTGAAGAGACTTCTAAATTTCATTGTTCGATCATACTCAATGTAAATATACATTTAGTATATAATTACATAGGATAAAGTCTCCTAAATATCTTATTGTGTAATTATTTACACAATGTAAAGGTGTATAATAATTTACTATACAATTGTGTAGGGTATATTTATTGACTTCCTTTTCTATTATTATATTTATCAATATGTTATATACACTTATTCTTTCCATTATGGAATAACTTTCTTATAGTGTTTCTTTTCTCATTTAAGAGTTATTAAAAACATATATAAACATTTTATGTCTATGAAAGACATCTATTTTAAAATATTAAGTTAGATCCAAAGTTCCAAATTTGAGGCAACCATATATATTGATAATATATGTTACATTAGTTATTTGTAGAGGAGATAGGTACCAATTAACTTTTAAATCCAAAACTAATTATTATATATACATAAATTTCAAATCAAAAGGGTGATAACATATTCTATTGAACCATTTTCCCTTTTTGTTTCCTTGTTGTTAACGATTTTTGAAGGTAATGGGGAGGTTTAGTAAGCAAATCATTTAGTGAATATTATTTTTATTTCTTATTTGGATTAAGTAATTGATTGAATATATTTGGAAATGATTATTTGTTTCCAAACAAATAAATAATCAAGTTTAAATATTTGTTTTTTTATGATATATAAACATGATTGTTTTCATTTATTTATTACTTTCAAACATTAAGGATATATAATTAGTTCTTTAAGGTTTGTTTTAATTTATTAAAGTATCTCAAGTATTCATATTGTTGTAATTACCTCAATTTTTATCTATGACTTATATCATGATGAATTTTCTATATATTCCATGCATGTACAACATTGTTTCCCTTTATCTTATACCACAATTCTATTTATTACATCTTCACCTAATTTACATGTGTATAATCCATATAAGTTGATTTATACTATTTATTTAATATATTACACCCTTTTTATAACTAATTTAGTATTTTTGGCCTTACTTTATATTTTGTTTTCTTAATGAAATAAGGATAGTTATGATTGTTCAAATAAGGTGAAACTAGGAACCCAAGGTAATTGGGACCCAATGAATAGGTTATTACCATTATATATGGGTTTATAAGATTCTTTTAATGAGTTTTAATAAAATTAGTGTTTTGGTCTCATCAAAATTATATTATTACAACATTACATATTTACCATCATCATTATTATTAGAGTCCCATTATCTTCACATTGTTACCAAAAGATTTTCCTTATATTATTTTGCAAGAATTTCCATATTTTGACTATTTATCACATTAATTACATTAATTTAGTATTTTTTAGATAATGGTACATTATTCATATTTATGGACATGGAAACACCAGTGATTATTCTAGTTTGTGTATTAAGAATATAATATGTCTTATTAAACAAATTTTTAGCAATTATGTTAATTCACAAAGGAAACATTAGTGACATATTTAACAAATTTACTTACATATTAGAACTTAATTTATGTTAATATGTTAGTATTGGTTTATTTGATATGTTATGTTCATTGTAGAAATTTATACCACTTAATATGCTATATTGGATTTCAAGCCTAGATATGGGATGGGTTACCATTGTGTTGTTCATGTTTGAACATTAACACTATACCATAAGGTTTAAATTTATCCTTGTTTGGTCAAATATAAGGAACGAAGACTACTAACCTCCTAATCATAGAATAGGATAAGATTCTAGGTTTCAGTACATTAAAGCACTCCACCCCTTAAAATAATTTCATCTTGGGAATATAATCTTCCATTTACTATAACATAACTACTCTCCACCCCTTAAGAGATTTAACCTAAAAAGACAACTCTTATAAATATCATGGTTGCTTATAAATCTTTTAATGGTAAATTCTTTCTATGTTATTCATGAATCCAACTAACATGTCATATACACTTAGGGTTAAATTTTAGGTACTTGTGATTCTAACCTAGAAACCCTAAGGATCACATATCAAAAATAAAGATTCACCTATTACCACTTCCCACATATTATATGGGTAAAGAGGGTAGGACAACTAAAATGTTTTCACATGCCATACCTTTCTAGGGTAGACATCCTGAGGGAGATAAGATTGAAATAGTTAGACTGACTGACCATTAATGGATCTGATAGAATCTTTTAAGGAGTGGGATCCAAGACGGTATCTACTCCTCTTAATTTAAGTAATAAACACATATAATCCAAACACACAATAAAGGTATGACGGAATATGTGTAATTTTTCATTTATGAAATAATGGTATACAATACCGATTGTTTAGTAGCAAAAAATAAAAGATCTAACTATTACAAAGCTTGTTTATAATATCACCCTTCATCTCATATGGTGATACAAAAGGAAACTAAGATATAGAATAGGATCAATAGAGGGTTATATAATTACCTCAAATCTATCTCCCAAAAGGGTTCATCTACACTAGAAGTTATCTCGATCAACCTTGGTTCTCTCCTCCTTGCTCTCAACCTTGGGGTTGGATGCATACCCCACAATAGAAGAAAAGATGGAAATTTAAGCATAAAAGTTGATATGATCATATCAATTGGGGATTGAGAAAAATTAGGAAAAGGACATAAAATATTACAAGTCTTCCCATCTAAGAGGAAAACTATTATCCAAGTGGATATCAAGAGAATATGAATTACATTAAGATGATAACCAAGGAGAAACTTTTCCATTTATAAAAAGTAAGATGTGCTACAAAATAATACATAAAGAATTAAGGGCACAAAACTACCACAATAATAATCGACCTGCATGGGCATGAGATACGAATAAGACTAGTGTAGTATAAATAAATAATGACAGTTAGGGCACATAACCCATATGACGATAGAGCAGGGTACATAACCAAAATCCTGATATATAAAGTGGGCACAAAACTCACGTATGGGGCACATAACCTCCATCGCAAAATAACACAGGCACATAAATGATCAGCCTAAATCACACATGTAAAAGGAGAAAATCGAGTGTGGAGGGACTTTTGAATTTATAACCCAACACTCATGACGCTGCAACAATAATACAATGTATGATGTAGTAGACGGGGGGGTCACATAGAGAGACAAGGGGGTAGTTTTATGATCCTTCAAACCTTAGGTTACTTACACCAATGCAATAGGTAAGGTAAGGTTTGTGTTCCTTATGGAGTGATGATTCATCAAAAAGCAAGAAATAAATAAGTAAAATAAAAGAAAGGCAAGATAAAGAACACAAATGTCAAAAATAATAGAATAACGATGGATGTGGGAAACTTGGGTTGGTTTCACCATCTATGATCTCTCATCAATATGTAAAATTCACATTTATTGCATACTCTTAGAAAGTTTACAAGAAATGATCATAAGACTCTATTCCCTCCTCTCTTGAGCTTAGGTTTAAATCTAGATTACAAGGTTGTATCTCTTTTGAGATAGCAAACAAAATATCCAAGTAAAGCTATATTATCGTTAGCTTAAGCATTGAATGACTCTCATGTATTCATGCAACTCCATAACACTAGATCTATGTTCATACTACTCTCTCAAGGTATAAATAATCAAACAACACAAGATGGTACTAATAATTCAAGTGAAGCATTAAGCACAATAATATGAAGATACACATTGGTAAGAGTATATATCCAATAGAAGTAAGTATTTACATGTTAGAAGAGACTTAGAGTCTAATACCAACCCAAGTTAGAGGACTAGCTGCTCATGGTTGTGAGTACCATGGTGAAATTACAAGTGTGGCGAGACATGGAAATGGAGGATAATGAAAGGGCATGAACAATTTTAGAATATAAGGAGAAAGATACACCAACAACAACCATAGAATGGTCAAGGTCGATGGAGAGTTTCTCTACTGTGAACTTGGCATCAGTTGTGAAGGCAATAACCCTCCTTATGAAGAAGGAACGTGGAATGGCTCGTCTGAGATGGAGGTCCTTGCTCCTTAGACTTTTGTTCTAGAAGAACAAGAACTAATAGTTCAAGGTGGAAGGTGATGGCGAGGTGGCTTGCTGATAGAGCTTTTTCGTATCCCTTGGGTCACACCCTATTTGTCTTTTATAGAAGCTGCTATGTGAAGGTAAGAATGACACAACCATCAGAGTGATTATTTGCCTTTTGCTGGATTCTCAGTGTGCGAGCCTTCTGATGGTTTGATAGACCATGGCTTTATATGGTTCCACTGACATGAGGATTAGATGCCTAGGCGGACTCTACATATTCTAATGTATCAACTAGGAGTCTACCTTCCAATGGTATACATCATGTTTACTAAAGGCTTGATTGTCCTCACTAGTACATAAATGACCTATAACGTCACATTTTATGGCTTCGGTTACATTAAATACACCGATGCCAAGCCACAACGACATCTGTTCTATTCCACAACCATCATTGTATGTCAAGTCCTGCTGATTAAGAAAAAGACATGGGTACCGCCTTTACTTTAATGTCAGTTTACTGTCAAGGAAACTGGCATCTAAAGTTACCCACAAAAACAATTTCCCATAGAAAAATATTTGCCTCCAAAATTTTTAGAACGGCGTCAGTTTTCGCTAAAACTGACGATAAAAGTTTTGCATCATGTCGTCATAGAAAAATGTGTCGACTCGTTAGTTGTCATCTCTGTAATATAACCGACGACTAATCACCCTTCGCAAGATAATGTTTTTTATGTGGATGGGCTTACAACGTCAGTTTTTTACTAACAACTAGTTGTTTTCACACCTTGTCCCCCGTGAAAATACGCCCCCCCCAATTCGACCTTCATCGTCAGTTTTGGTTTCATAACCGACAACTATAGTCCTAACACCAAACCAAATTTTTTGTTTCATATATGTAAATGGACGTCAATTTTTATCACTAGGAATCGACGACTAAAAGACACTTAGTTGTCAGTTTTTTGAAACAACTGATGACTATGGAAAACTTAATAGCACCCACGTGAAACAGACTCTTCCCCATTCTCTGTTTCATCACAATTTCACTAGGTTTTTGGCAATTTTAGCAATTTTGTTTGTCTTCCTTGACTAGGCGCCACTTCCACTATCGTTGGTCTTCCTCCACTCACCTTGCCACTACTGTTGGGACCTCCACTCTTCCTCATTGGTAGAGCTGAGGAGCTACTTGTCATCACTGCTATTGTTGGGCTTCCTCGCCGCCGCTGTTGTTGAGGAGCTACTCACTGTCAGCTATAGCTGCGCAGCCACCGCTGCTCGCTCTGGTAGGATGTCGGGCCTTGGGCACCTGAGATATCTTCTACCTACCTCTCTACTGCTATTGTGCCTGCTTCCCTACTTTTTATAGTTAGTTATATATTTCTCTTGCATTGATTAGTGTTATATAACTAGGATTGCTATATCTTAGTTAGTGTAATTTGTCTTCTAGTTTGGTAACCTTAATTTCTAGTTTACCATAGGTAATCTCTCCCTCCCAAGGTCATGAATAATTTATTCCTTGATGATGAACATGCATGTACATTGGAGATGTTGAAATCAATGTTATCGAATATGCTACCTAGACTGGGGTATGATTCAGATTACCAGACGTTGTTGTTGTAAATCAACTCAAATCAATGTGCCTAATCTAGTTCTCTAAATTAATATTAATGTTTTCTTTCTCTCTTGATTAACTAATCCAAATAGAAGAATGAATTGAATTAAATGATGTTACATTAAACCTAGGATATGAATGATGAAACAAGGATCATAGGCATATGAATGACACCATACATCTGTTTTGTTGTCCTAGAAACCCATCTGAGATTTATTCATTAGGAGTAAATCTTGGATAGTCCCCAATTTGGGACTGTTGTTGAACACTTAATCTCACTTAGGATGTAAGTGTATAATGTATATTCGTTTTTCATGATGCTTCATCAACACTTCCCCATTTGTTGTCTAAGAACATATGTTGGTGGGAATATTTCCATGTACATCGGTGTACTTGGGGAACTACGGGGAACTTCTTCTGACATTTTCTTGAAAATTGAATAAACATTATACACTGAATAGTGAGATTAGGTGTTAAAGAATGGGATAGGTGGTATACACATTTGTTATAAGACCCTAAACCCTAATCTTTTAACCCTAAACCCTAATCTTTTAACGTTAAACCCTAATATTTAAATCTTTATCCCTAAATCTAAAACAATAAACCCTAATCTATCTGTAAATCCATAACTTAATATGTAATCCCTAGATCAAATATATACTTGTTTTCTCTTTGATCATAGAATGGATAGATCATGGATGTCCATTCCAAATCACTGCACCCTAGAGTTTATTGGTAGTCTTGATCAGTTTATTTTATTGCGGAGGAACATAAGAAACAACCTGGACATAGGTTCTATTGTCCGTGTAGGTATTGCAGTAACAACTTGAAAGTTAGCACTGGTGACGAAATCAAAAGTTCTGTCATGTACAATGGGATTGTACAAGGATATAAAGAATGGTACTAGCATGGAGAAATTTCAAACCAGAAATCAGTATATGTCAATAATAGTGCTTGTGTGGAAGAAGAAATTGTCACCGATGATGTAGATGTGAACGAACCAGTTCCAATAGACATCATTGATGAGATGCATCATAGTTGTGGGGTAGAGCACCCCGATCCACCTTCCATGTTTAGGAATAATGTGCATGATGCTGAGAGACCATTATACACATGTTGTACTAACTTTACAAAGCTTAGCACTATGTTGAAATTGTATAATATGAAGGCTAACAATAGATGGAGTGATAAAAATCTTTATGTCATTGTTGTATTTGTTGAAAGAATTTTTTTCCTGAAGGAAACAAGCTTCCAAACTCAAAATATGAGCTAAAGAAATTATTATGCCCAATGGAAATGGATTCTAAGAAGATACATGCATGCCCAAATGATTGTGTATTATTTTGAAAGGACTATGTGGATTTGAAAGATTGTCTAAAATGTGGGGCACCAATGTTGGTATAGTATGCCCAGAGAACCAATCATATGATGATTTCAATGAGACATGTGATACTTGTTTTGACAATAATAAAGGCAATTTTTGTCTTTATGTTTAATATTTTTGAGATAATGATATAACATGTTAGATTTCTAAAGAATCATATTAATCAATGATGCATGTCTTCAGGTTAAGGACCTGAATAATGAGATCATACAGATGTTAAGAGTATACATTTCTGTTATGTCCCTAGTCGGTTATTATTGTGGAAATATCCATAGACATCGATAATACATAAGACTAGAGTGTGTGTTGGTTGATGATAGAATATCATCAGTCATGATATATGATACCAAACCAAGAACATAGATACATGTTAGAGAATAATGTATCAGACAGACCCACCATAGGAGTGATGCATGGAAACCATATTTGGTTAGTCAGGATCATCTCTTACAGTATTAATGGTGACTGTGGTTCTTAGACCTGAAATCACTACACTCATCACATGTTGTTGGGTACACTTTGACATCATCAAATATAGTCCTGAAACATGGGTTGTTATAACGGTAATGATTGGGTGACTTTGACACATGGGACTTGACTGTGAGTGATAGATATGGAATTTTTCCCTCCTATGGGAGTGTGATATCCTGGCCACTTGAGGAGTGAGACAGAGAAATGCATGGCCATGCACATGTTAGTAATTATATGATAATGAGCTTACATATATCTCACACAGTTTACTATGAGTCAAGAATCATGGATTTAACCTTTGTAGAGGATGACGAGTCCATGCCTCTAATTCAATTCGGATATCAGTAACAAAGGAACTATACATTCACTGTAACACCAATAATAGATTGTAGGTTGAAAGTTGTTCTCCAACTTTCCTTTTCACTTGGCTAGCACTAATGTGCGACTAGGCACCACTCTTTGCTTTTGATGTTATAAGTTAGTTATGGACATTCACTGTCAACGTGAAATGGAACCTATAGGGTCACACACATAGGATTAACCTAGAAGAGGAGTGTATCCATGGATTTTGTTTAGATTGATTACTAAAGTGTTTAGGTACTCAATTAAACATTCAATCAATAGACTTGACAAAGAATCATCAAGTTCAATTGTTCAACCAACTGATCTGTCAGATTGATTGAGAACTACATTGACTGAATTCTACACAACCTGGAACACCATCCGACCGATTCACTGGGTGAGCCGATAGGCTCATTGTCATGGAACCATTGTTACCCCAATCCCAATCCTACTGCCTAGATAGTACTAAGAGGATTGAAGCGCCCGTCCTTGAGTGGCTCGATAGGATCTAACACACTAGCATATACAATAAGAAATAATAACTAAAAAACTGGAGATATAAAGAACAAACTAACCCAATATGGAGATTTTTCAAATATATCCTTATCATCAGAGTATGTAGAGTGTAGAAGCGATCTTATTCAGTATTCCATTTGTATTGCCTAAAATCTAGAAAATCGAGAAACAATCATGCAATTGCATGGTACACTATCAAAATCAAGTAAAAAAAATTATAAGAAAATAAGTGTACTTCGCAGGACTTATATTTTGAAAGTATAACAAGAAAGTTGCAAGAACCAAAAGTTATTAGACAAGTTTTTTAAATGATTTGATTTTTATTACGAGTTCCCATTATGTTGTAATTCGAGAACCATGCTTATATATTTTTGTGTGACTTTATCACCCCAACGCGATGGGGAAAGTCACTGGGCTCCTTCTCTCCATACGAGATAGGTGGTCAATGTACAAGTCCCACCTCTCAATGGGGGGGGGGGGTCACTTGCACCCAATATCGACATTATCAACATTATCAACATTATCCACATCATCATCATTATCAATATACGGGCAGTCATAATGGGCATAATTTATGTTTTCATGTTTTTCAAAATGTAGTATAGAAAAATGGAAGACTAATCATAGGGAATTGTAGCTCATCTAAGTAAGTATCCAAGTATACAGTCAAGAGATACATAAAAGTATCTTCAATACAATCAAGGAGTAGTTATATAATAGCGTACCTTTCATTGATATTTCAAGTACAAATCCACTAGTAATAGGTCGACCCTTCCAGTTAGATCCTAAAACAAAATGTTCAGATCAAGGGTCAAGATCAGGATATTTGGATATCATGTTTCAATATTCGAGATTAGGGTTACACTTTTCCTATGTCAACCTTAGGGTTGGGTCATTCACTTATAATCAACCAATATTTCAATGTGTCCAACATTATTTCAAATATCAAGTATTTTCAAGTGTGAATGACTTTCCTATGTTTTATAGGATCATATGTGTTAACCCTAATCTATGATCATTATACAATTCATCATCAATTTCTAGGTCATCATCATGATACTTAGTATAATTGCAATTTCAAAATTAGATTGATGGGAGAAAAATATATCAAGGGTTTTACAAGATTAAGATCAATATCAAATTATTTATTATTCATAAAGATTATAATCAAGATTGAATCAAGTAAATGGATCTAGGACATTAATGATTTATTTTCAAGAGTAGATGATTCAACTAGACTGGATCTAGGTTACAAGATATCACCAGAGTCCATATATAGGGTTTTAAAAGATTAAACATCATTATTGAGCCATATGAAAAATGAAATGAGCAAGAATTAAGATCTAGGGATATCAATGATAATCATTTGGAATCAGGTTTCAAAGTTATTTTTAAACGATCCATTGGATTTTTGTGATAAAAAAGTACTACTTACTCATAATTTTTAGATCTAGGTTGTATTTTCTGTGATTTAACCAAGATCTGGCTATTTAAATAAATTTCCAAGCAGAGGGGGGTATAATACCTTATTTGCAAAAAACCAGGGTTGTTGGATGTGCAAGCAATGGACCAGATCTAGCCACAAAGCCCTTGCAAATTGTTAGCTCACATGGCCGGTTCAAGCTCGGTTCATGGGTTCAATTGGTCGGGTAATTCTTGATTTGCTAGTTCAACATTGGTTTGTCAGACCAGCTAGTTCTCCATGAGTTCGGCCGATCTTTCTCCCGTGACCTTTCCCTCTCTTGCACGAGCCACACAGGAAAGAAGAGGTGCTCTCCAGAGTGGAGGTGGTTTCCTAGAAGGAGGGGCGGATGGACGTATCCATGATGCAGTTTGTGTTTGTCTAACCCTCACGAGTTGAATGATGGTGGAAGATTTGAGTGGCGAGCCGAGGAGGTAGGATGCCCAATATGGGCCAGGTGATGACGCAGTGGAAGAGTAAAAAGGCAACATAAAAGGGGAGAGTGGGGAAGAGAGGATGTGGGATAAATTAGAGGCTCCGACTGTGATCGTGGGAGCATGCCCAATCATGTAGTGGGGTTTTATAGCTAGAGAAGGCTAGGTTTAGGGTTTTTGGAAGGTGGCCATGGTGGCAGCTGAAGAGTACAAACAAAAGCTCAATTGTACTTGAATCATAGGGATTTGAGAGGGAAAAAGGTATATCTGAATCCGAATTGGCAGGACGAGCATCCTCATTCGATTTGATTTTCAAAATGAGGTCAAGATGAGCAAATTGGTCTTTTTGTCCCAAAGCTCCTCCCCCACAATCAACGGGAGGTAGAAGACAGACTTGTAGTTGTTGGATCAGGGCCCTAATCTGCTAGTCTCAGATCTGAGGGCTGAGGTTCACCCCCTCCCTTTGCAATAGGTCGTTGATGTGGAAAAGCCCATAAAAAGGGCAAATAAAGGCATTTTCATCATCAAAATTCGTAGACAGCTGTAGGAATGCCCAAATGAGCTAAAATTTAGAACATAGCTTCAAAAAAATGTGGATAATATCTAGAAAAAGTTTAAGGATCAAAGTATGAAGTTTGATGGATCAATTTGATTCTTTGGACAAAGTGATGATTGAATTTAATTTGAGGTGTGATAATGTGTATAAAAACTACATTGATCACCATATTTCATATTTGAGTCTAAACATTGATTATGTAGCTAAGAAAAATGATTTGGGACCATGAGTTAGTATAATGAGGGAAAAAGGGTAATTACTTCATTATTATGCAAAAATCCACTTTATCACATCCTTCCCTCCTTAAAAAGGAATTTCGTCCCCAAAATTCAAAAACATCCTCAACTTAGAATTATAAAAATCTAGATCATATCCTCAATTACTAGAACATCCTCAACTATATAATCAAAACTATGTCCTCAAACTTCAAGTATTAAAATCATCATAATTGTCCCTCAACTATATAATCAAAATCATGTCCTCAAAGTTCAAGTATTAAAATCATCATAATTGAGATTCCATGTTCCATTTCATGATCCACTTGGTACTAACACCATTTCATCATGGAGAAATGGAGTATCAAGGTCAATGCATATATTGTTCAAAGTCATCATATGAGTCACAATTATGGAAAGCATCTTTCGATCATAAATTTGGAGAGATCATTTTATAGGTCAAACAAATAGAGTTCTTGAATCGACTGTATAAGGTGATTGCAATCCCAAAATATTAGGGTCCTAACTTCTACATTGGCCTAGGTGGGTTATACATCCATGATTTGAGATTTCATATTTTAACATTTTTGAGATAACATCATACTTTCAATATCATTATTTTGAGCTCAAAATCAATGGGAAGGTCCCACCCTAGTCCGAATGAGAGCTAAACCCTAAGTCATGAATCGAGAGAGTCAATATAGTCATCATTTCAAAATTTCAAGATTTGGTATTTTGAAGTCATTAGTCATATATCTCAATGTCCAAATGGTATGATCATAGGATTTGCATCAATATTGAGATTGATAATCATGATTTACAATTCAATTAATCAATATCAAGAGTTGAGATTTTAGACATCAAAAGTCATAGATCCAAAATTTGATCATATGTATAAATATTGCAAAGCTAGGATTTAAATTCCTATTTAGACCTTAGTGGAGATCACTCGTCTATATTCAATTTTGATCAACAATATTCAAGCAATATTTGAGAAACATATTAAGACTTCATTATCATGGTATCCAAGGTTGATGAATGATCTAGACCTAGGTCTATCTAGGAAGTCAACCATAAGCTATAGTCAATATTATCATATATCAAGGTCATTATTAAATCAATATTCAAGATCAAGTATCAGCCATTGTAGAACCTATTAGGCTTAGGTCAACCAATCCAAATCAGGTGAAATGGGATGCCTTTCAAAATTCTAAACAAAATGAACATTTAGAGGTATTCATAATAGGGATGTGACCTAGGTTAGGGGTGTCATGAGTCAACTACCACCCTAATCTAGCTCATTACTAACATTAGTCACGATCCATTGAGCTTATTCACATAGGGAGAGCATCAATGATTAAATCATATTCCATAAGGTCATGAGATCAAAATTCAAGATCATAATAGGGCAATAATGTCAAGATTTTACAAAGTCAAGGTAATAGTTGCATTCCTTTCCTTTTATGATCAAGATAGCGATATAATTTGGAAATCAAGGATTTGAATTTGGCATTCGAGGAATTAGAGAAAAATAGTGCAAAATCTAGGCCCATAATCAACATATCAAAATCGAGATTGCAAAAGGCATCAATAGTCAATAGGAAAGCTACTTCTTACATCATAGTCTTATATCAAAATTTTTTGAGTCATAAGATTAATAATTTGATGGCATAATCAGAATGTGTAACAATTAGGGAAAAAAGTTTGCTAAACTATGTTTGAGGTTTAATAGTGTAACATGGATATTAATCAAATAGAGACCTCACCAACAATGAGGCATCAGGCATAAGCCCTTATTATTTCCACCAAAAAAAGATTATTATCATTTACCTCAAACATAGGAAGCATGTAGTCAAGTTTTGGCTAAAATGTGTTTGCATGATATTAGAGGTCACATAAGAGTATTTGATTTCAAATTAATTGATCAAAATTGAGTTTTAAAATTAAGGTCAGATCATGGTATCAATTTTCAAAATTTTCTAGTGATATTCATTTTTCCCATGCATAAGCTACCCAAAATTGAGACATCATGTGGTAAATGGTCATAAGAAAAAGACCACATGGTGAAATGAGAAGACTACCTAATATTCATCTACATGGGTGTTTTGGGTAGTCCTTAAAGAAGAGATGAGATGCTAGAAGACTCTCTAGGGTTTCACAAGAGAACCTTTAAGTCCAGTTCTGGATCAATCAAGGCCAGGTAGAACAGGTGATATCAGCCACTGTGAAAATGGATAGGAGAAATTATGCCAGGACCCCGAGCCTAGACACATCAATTTTCACCATTATGGACTTTAGAGTTTCTTGGGTGTAAGAGACTTGAGAAATTATTTACTTAAAGTATATGGGAGTGTGTAGGCTCTGATACCAACTGTCATGGAACCATTCTAACCACAATCCTAATCCTACTGCCTAGACAATACTAAGAGAATTGAAGCACCCGTCCCTGAGTGGCTCGATAGGATCTAACACACTGACATATACAATAAGAAATAATAACTAAAAAACTGGAGATATAAAGAACAAACTAACCCAATATGGAGATCTTTCCAATATATACTTATCATTAGAGTATGTAGAGTTCAAAAGTGATCTTATTCAGTATTCCATTTGTATTGCCTAAAATCAAGAAAATTGAGACACAATCATGCAATTGCATGGTACACTATCAAAATCAAGTAAAACAATTTATAAGAAAATAAGTGTACTTGAGAAGACTTATATTTTGAAAGTATAACAAGCAATTTTCAAGAACCAAAAGTTATTCGACAAGTTTTTCAAACGATTTGATTTTTATTACAAGTTCCCATTATGATGTAATTCGAGAAGCATGCTTATATATTTTCTTGTGACTTTATCGCCCCAACACGATGGGGAAAGTCACTGGGCTCCTTCTCTCCGTATGAGGTAGGAGGGAAATGTACAAGTCCCACCTCTCAATGAGAGGGGTCGCTTGCACCCAATATCAACATTATCAACATCATCAATATTATCAATATACGGGCAGTCATAATGGGCATGCAATTTATGTTGTTAGGTTTTTCAAAATATAGTAGAGAAAAATGGATTACTAATCATAGGGAACAATAGCTCATCTAAGTAAGTAACCAAGTATACATTCAAGAGATACATAAAAGTATCTTCAATACAATCAAGGAGGAGTTATATAATAGTATACCTTTCACCGAGATTTCGAGTACATATCCACTAGTAATAGGTTGACCCTTCGAGTTAGATCCTAAAACACAATGTTCGGATCAAGGGTTAAGATCAAGATATTTGGATATCATGATTCAATATTCAAGATTAGGGTTACACTTTTCCTATGTCAACCTTAAGGTTGGGTAATTCACTTATAATCAACTAATATTTCAATATGTCTAACATTATTTCAAATATCAAGTATTTTCATGTGTGAATGACTTTCCTACATTTTCTAGGATCATATGTGTTAACCCTAATCTATGATCTATCCAAGTCATCATCAATTTCTAGATCATCATCATGATACTTAGTATAATTGCAATTTCAAAGTTAGATTGATGGGTCAAAAATATATCAAGGGTTTTGCAAGATTAAGATCAATATCAAATTACTCATTATTCATAAAGATTATAATCAAGATTGAATCAAGTAAATGGATCTAGGTCACTAATGATTTATTTTCAAGAGTAGATGATTCAACTAGACAGGATCTAGGTTACAAGATATCAACAGAGTCCAAATATAGGATTTTCAAAGATTAAACATCATTATTGAGCCATATGAAAAATTAAATGAGCAAGAGTTTAAGATCTAGGGATATCAGTGTGCATCGTTTGGAATCAGGTTTCAAAAGTATTTTTAAACAATCCATTGGATTTTTATGATAAAAAAGGACTACTTGTAAATTTTGGATCTAGGATGCATTTTCTATGATTTAACCAAGATCTTGCTATTTAAATGAATTTCTAAGAAGAGAGGGGGTATAATACCTTATTTACTAAAAACCAGGGTCGTTGGATGTGGAAGCTGTGATGGCCATCATCAAACCGACAAACAAATCATCATTAATTTAGCGGAATAAAGATAAACAACATATTAACAAAAATCACTAAAAAGTAACCGTTTTGCAAAGAGACCCATTTCTAGGAAAACTCTTTAAGGAAGAACCAAAACTTTATATACATCATTGTTCACATTGTACATACACTGTACCATCTCTTCTCGAGGATAAAATATAACAGTTGCTCTATCAAAACACATAATGGAGCAACACAAAACCTCGAGGCATTCAAGCCAAAATCTCATATTATATATGAAACCAGTACGAACCAACTCCAAGGACCTGCGAGTACAGATACGACACATAGGACTTCTATCTACAAGACATGACAAACAATATACTCAACCTGAGCTATCATTACTGCCTCAGATGTTGTTCCTCCTCTACAGAAAGATTCTTCTCCACCTCGTGCATGTCCACCTAAAAGAATGTGGATCTCACGGGGTGAGACAATTGTCCCAGCGAGAGATATAACTCTCCGCCGACCATATTATTAACACAAATTAAGCATTTATAAAATGAGCAGAGGTTCTTTTTATATGAACAGGCATGATAATTCACTGTATGAACAAAATGAAGTAATCTTCTTTCTTAAGGAGAACATTGCATCTACCCATGGTAGAGTTATAAATCATCTATCTGCTTTGCAAGGAATGTAAAGAGCATAAATAACATCTATCAACTAAGATGTATAACTGAAGTACACATCAATCAATGTTTTCCATATTTGATCCTTAAGCAGATGTGCTACTCGGCTGATTACATTTTACAACCACACTTAGGCCTTGAGGAGATGAGGTGTACCTCTCATACTCCAACCTTCAGTTGTGAAACCCAAAGATGGTGCCATAAAGGTCGTCTAACAGAGCCGGCTGCTATGACCTCCCTTGTCTTGGTCAGTGTGAGACCACATGCAGGACATCTTGTGTCTCTGCTAAATAGCTTTCCAGGGTATACTGGCAACTTCACTATAGAGTTGCAGGGGCAGCTGCACTCTCTTCAAAATCAAGAGATTTTATGTTTATCTTCACATCATCCGACATTCATCATCATCATCATCATCGGGAGATTCGTGATACATCCATCCCGACATTTATAATGAAGGATTAAGAGATCTAGTGTTTATCTCACGTCAATCCCTTGATTAGGGCGTAAGGTATTCACACCCATCACCCCCACATATTCAACAATATGCGTTCATCAGGAGATCTCGTAGGAAAACCTATTTCACCATCACCAGCTACTGACGATGATGGATCTATGGCTAGGGCACTACATGATATGATTCTACTTGATTAATTAAGTGCATTACCATATCTTTTAGCATCAATCAAGTTTCACGCAAGAATTATTATAACAGATGCTACAAAGAAAGGCGTAATACATCTATCAAGTACTTTCAAATCTATAAAACACATGATACTTGGGATCTCAGTCCCTTATCACATTACTGGGAATTCTCATCACTTCACATCATCATTATCATGATTACAGGATCTGGGTATTCAAACCCTTAGTTCATTACAGAACACTATTACCACTTATCAGATAATTATTATCTCTAGGTCCTCAGACCAAGGTATACATGATACTTGTTGTACAAGTGTGACGCCTTAATCACCCCGAAGACCGGGGAGTCACCCTCATTAAACCACTCTTAAAATTTTCTTTTCTTGATCACTTAGATTAATTTAAATAAAAACCATAAAACATGAATATCATCAAATTATAATAAAACTATGGAAGCGACTTTCCATTAACCTTACTAAGAAGAAAAACAAGTTTACATGACATATTACATTTCTTATGCAGACTATAAAACACAACAAATAATTGAAACAAACTACATATTTCCCCACATTCTCTCTCTAACCCACCACATGCCCAAGGACCGAGGGGAAAGGACTAAGAGACCTCTAACTAACTACTAACTACCTTCTATGTTCTCGGGTGATACGATCCTTCAGCCTCCTCGTACTGACATTGGCCTAAAAAAATGTTTCAGTAGGTTGGTGAGCTACTGGCTCAGTGAATAGAATTTCACCAACCATCACATATAACTCATTTATGTTTATTATATTGAATAATATGCAAGAAATACTACACTGAGAAGGTCTAAGCAATTTAATTTAAACAACAGAAGATGCAACATTTCATTATGATAACAATTGATGCAAAGATGTAGATACAATTATTTAACAGAAAATACTTAAAGACCTACTGCTGTGAAGCTAACTCATATCTTTCTTAACTCTTTAACTTAATAAAACTCTGTGAACCTATATGAACATATTTTATCTTATGACCTGATCATATGAAGTGTACTCTACATATGAAGACTCGTAGCGAACTACGATCCCACCGTACAAGACTTAGCCGACACCCCGGGATAGCTAAGTCTGACTGCTATCCTGGTCTGCTGCAGGAACTCTGGCTCTCTGGCCTCGACATCCTATGGTGCCGTAAATTGGACTCCTCCTCTAGATGAGTACACAGGTGGAGAGTCAAGACGTGCACCAGGACGTCTGGTTAGTGTTGGACACACTTTTCTGTACTCCAATGCCACCAGGACGTCTTGTTAGTGTTGGACTCTGTAAACTGCTCTCTAGTGCCACCAGGACGTCTGGTTAGTGTTGTACACTACAAACTGTACCCTCGTGCCACCAAGACGTCTGGTTTGTGTTGGACATGAGTCTCCAACCTTACTGGACGCACCACCAGGGTTAGGTCATTTCACCCCTAAGGCACATACTTCTCAAAGGGGTTCTACAGTGTTGAGGCCCTTATTCTAATATTTTATTAAATCTAGAAACCTCTTACTACATTGTATCTCTTTCTCATTTATACTTGTCTTTGGTATCTCTATGGTACTGAGTCTATTTGATTGCAGTTCAAATCAGAATATGAAATTGTTCTAGAACTGACACAGCAGTATACTTGAAACCATTGTAAATACTGAGTACTCCTTATATCATGCATGCAGACAGATTTAAAATTCATAAATAACCCAAACTCATGTCAATTTGGCACATACATACTGAATTCATGCAATTGAATATCTTATTGCACTGATAAGAGTAATTACTTCACATATGAGAAATCATCCGTAACATTTATCAATTATCTAAAATTTCTCGAAGAATGTGAAAATTAACGCTAATCCTGGTTTGTGCATCACATAACTCATTTACGAGTTACTTACGTATCATAACACGAATTATTAACAATACTTGAGAATTTCTAGTAATATCTAAGAGAAATGTGCCAATTCAAATAAATGTTAATTCACACACAATAACATAACAGGAAGCATGCAACTAGGGTTTTATTGTATATTTTTATGTTATCGTACTTTCTTTTAAATCATGCATCTGATAATTTACAAAATATGTATTTCCAGGGTTTATACCCAAACCATACCATTATCAGTCGTGTATTACTAATTTCAACATTCACACTGAGCAATTTAGGTTCCGATGAACCATGTAAATTCACTGGTCCAATCCACACTGATCAGATGCTAAACTAGATCATATAAAACTGTAAAGAAACAATTTATGAAAGAAAAAGTCGGGCGACGCCAAATACTACCCAACGCCTGTTATCAGCGAAAAATGCGCAATTTACCAAAAAATTCCTATTTGCAGAGTTAAATCTTAGACAGTGAGTGAAATCCTACTCAACGTGGTTTGAAACGTCCAAATTCGACTGGAATTGCGTCTAGAGACCAGTTCCCGGGCACACGCAGGTCATCATTAACCTCGGTTCAGTTCTGGCATGAACCTACTTCACACACACATTGGAAAGGAGCTGGATTTAGTGCCTAATCAAGGATATTAGCTGCAGATTCCTATTCTACCTTCATGGTCGAGCTTGAGGGCATCATCCCCTTGATGTTTCCCATTCCAGTCGGCCCTGGTTCGGACCAGCTGCTTTCAGCTGCTTCTACCCTCACGAATAGGTTGAAGAAGAGGGTTGTGCTTGGTGCTAGACGCAGTTATAGCTACGGATTCGAGTCCATAGCCATCGGTCGAAGTTGGGTGTACCTTTTTGAAGAGCTAGCTGGGCCAAACACCCCTTCCTTGGTCGTACGACACACAAATATTGCTGTAGGTCGTCCGGCCGACACCCTGGCTAGGGCTGCAGATAGGGGAGAGGTTGGAGGAGGGAAAATAGTAGAGGAAAGAGAGTGGACGGAGGTCAGCTGCTGGAAATGGAGCCAAGGCCAAAGATCGGCCCTCAATCCCCTCGATTTCTCCTCTGCTCCGCAGTCGATTGAGCACAGTTGTGCGCCTAATTCAGTCAGTTCTGTTCGATCGGGGAAAAGAAGGAGATAAGGGAGTGGAAAGGGAAAAAAGGGTTTTAACCGATTAATTGTAAAAATTGCATATTTAACCCCAGAACTTGAAACCCTCATAGATTTTGCCTCGAATGTCCGATTCAACTGATTCCTTTTACAAAACTTGAAGAACGGAATCCACTACATTCTCAAGGTAAGAAATCAAGCTAATTAGACTATAACACTGGATCAAAGCACTAATTGCATATGTCAGTACTTAACTCAACTTAATTAACATAATTAACTTATTAATGTTGTGATTATCATACTTACTAGTTAATTTTAGTGTGGGTCATAACAATCTCCCTCCCTTATAAGAATTTCGCCCCGAAATTCCTAAAAGAGAAAAGGAAACTTGTTACGTATCTTGGACTTAAGCTCCCACGTGGCTTCCTCTAGGTTATGGTTCCTCCACAAAACTTTCACTAATGGTATCTCTCGATTCTTAAGATTCTTGATCCTCCGATCAATCCTATGAATAGGTCCTTCAACATAGGACACATCTGGTCTGAGCTGAGCAGGTTCTGGGTCTACTATCTTCTCGGTACCAGGATAACACTTCTTTAGCATTGATACATGAAATACATCATGTAGATTGGCCAACTCGGATGGAAAATCCAACCTGTGGGCTACAGGTCCAATCCTCTCAATGACAGGATATGGGCCCATAAACCTGGGAGTCAGTTTGCCTCTCTTACCAAACCTCAGCACTCCCTTCCATGGTGAAACCTTCAAATACACTTCATCACCAACCTCAAACTCAAGAGGTCTACGCCTCTTCTCAGCATAACTCTTCTTCCTGTCCTGTGCAACTTTCAACTGTTTATTGATCACAGTAATATTTTTAGTGGTCAAATCCACTATCTCTGGTCCAAGAATCTTCTTTTTACCTACCTGATACCAACATACGAGTGATCTACACTTCCTTCCATATAGAGCTTCATACGGGGCCATACCAAGACTGGAATGGTGACTATTATTGTATGCAAACTCTATAAGGCTCAAGTGTTCTTCCCAACTTCCACTGAAATGCAAGACGCATGCTCTCAGCATGTCCTTAAGAGTCTGAATGGTCCTTTCTGACTGACCATCCGTCTGTGGGTGAAAAAATGTATTGAATCTTAACTTTGTGCCCAAGGCACGATGCAACTGATTCCAAAACATAGATGTGAACTTAGGATCTCTATCAGATATAATAGAAACTAGGATACCATGCAATCTGACTATTTCATCCACATATATCTTAGCCAACTTTGGGACATCAAAGGTTGACTTAACAGGAAGAAAGTGAGTAGACTTAGTTAATCTATCCAAAATCACCCATATCGAGTCACAACCTCTAGGTGTCCTGGGCAACCCTATCACAAAATCCATTGTGATATGTTCCCATTTCCATTATGGTATAGGAAGAGATTGCAAAGTACCTACAGGTTTCTGATGCTCAGCCTTAACCTACTGGAACACACTACATCTAGCCACATACTTCGCTACATCCTTTTTCATACCTGACCACCAGTACAACTCCTCAAGATTCCTGTACATCTTAGTGGTACCTGGATGCATAACATACATTGATGCATGCACTTCTTCAATAATCTGTTCTTTCAAATCATTGTCTCGAGGTACACACAACCTGTCATGCTGATACAACACACCATCATCTGAAAACATGAACTCTGGTCTTTTGCCCCCTGTCATGTCATGCATGATCTGCTGTAACTCATTGTCATTCTGCTGAAGTTCTTTAATCTGATCATAAAAAGTAGGCTTGACTTGCATCTATGCAATCAAACCACTCTGCTCTGTCACCCCTAACTCTAAGTTCAACTTCCACATCTCTACTAACAAGTCTCTCTTGAAACATGCCATAGAGAATGTATTAGCTGTTGAACTTGACTTCCTACTGAGGGCATCTGCTACTACATTCGCCTTACCAGGATGATAATCTATCGTCACATCATAATCTTTGATCAATTCTAACCATCTTCGCTGTCTAATATTCAAATCCTTATGGGTGAAGATATATTTCAAGCTCTTATGATCTGTAAACACTTGGAACGCCTCACTATAAAGATAGTGATGCCATGTCTTAAGAGCATGAACTACAACAACTAACTCCAAATCATGTGTCAGATAATACTCCTCATTCCATGCTACTTACTTCTTGTTACTTATCCTTCTCATTTAGGTCATATAGAATAAACATCTTTTAAAATTGAAACATACAAGGTAAGAATAGATTATCCATCATTCTTATTATTACTACAAGAATTTATTTCATATCGCACTTCACTTATATTGTATTTCTCTTTTTGTTCAAAACTCACTTATTACATTTCAAATTTATATCTTACTCTTTTCTGTGAATCATTTTCAAATTGTTTATCTACCTTTTAGATTAGCTACCTTTAAACCCTGGATTTTATTAGTGCTAGCTTACCTTTCATAGTGCAAATCTCATGATTTTGTTTTATAGAGATGCTAGTATTCAAGTTCAAATCGCTAGTGACATCCCTTGAACTACTTCAACTCTAAACAGGGAACGTCGATAGTATCGACGCAGGCGTCGATACCATCGAGATCTCTGGAGAAGTGCAGACCGATTTGTCTCAGTCAACTCGATACCATCGACGGCCTCGTCGATGGTATCGACATGGTTATAGGTTGAAATGCAAAGTGGCGGTGTCGCAATAAAGCCAAGTCGATACTATCGACATCTTTCGATGGTATCGACCATCCATGTCACCGATCCGCGCAAGGAAATCGACGGCGATCGCGGCGTCCACATCATTGATCCGGGTGCAGCATCGATACTATCAACCTATGTTGATGGTATCGACACGTCAGCAATCTGGATTTCAAGATCAAGCAATCGTCAGCCATCGATACTCGCGAGGGGGCCAGATAGCATCGAGACGTGTCGATACCATCGACCCACGTCGATGGTATCGACGAGTCAACAGTGGTGCCGACCAAGTCTATATAAGGAGAACCAATACGTCATTTGACATCACACCTTCAGAGTGATCTCCTCCCTTGGCGCCGAGCACTCCCCCGAGCTATCCAAGAGCGAAGAGCACCAGCACCGAGCGACGATCTTCCCCGAGCGGAGATTCATATCTCCATTCTTCTCCGAGCTCTCCTTCTAATCCTTTTCTCTTCGCCATCATGGTGCGTACCGCTGGAGCTTCTTCCTCGCGTGCTCATCTGGACGACATTCCCGAGTTCGTGCCACCACCACCATCATCGGTGGCACGTCCTCACCTTGTCCACCCTTCTGCGGTGATGAAGAAGATCTTCGAGGAAATCATGAAGCGCAAGATCGAGCCAACCCGGTATGTGGATCCGGAGATGCTCCGTGATCTTGGCTTCAAGGAAAACTTGGACTACGTGCTCAAAGGACAAGCACACCAAACGGGCCGTGGCCACGACGAGCTGGAGTGCCACGAGGACGGTCAACCTTTCTTCAATGAGTGGCCGACATATAAGGAACTGGTGGAAGAATTCATGGCGTCCCTCGACGTCAATGTCGTGCCCAACGAGATATCCGCCAGCGATCGTGAGTGGGAGAAGGGTCGGGTGTCTTTCTGGCTCTACAACCATGACTACACCATCACTCTGGAGCAGTTCAATGACATTTTCAACTGGAACAGCTCCAAGTATGACTACCGCCAGCCAGATAACCGCACCGACTACGCCGCCATCTTCGCCGAGTTGGTGACAGTTCCGAATGGGAGGTCGGTGAGCTACCACAACACCGCGGTAGCCGACTTCGAGCACCCATTTGCACGGGTCTTGCACAGGATGCTGAGCTCAACCATCTTTGCTCGAAGCGATCTTGCTTTGAGAAAATTCCAGGAGCCTGATCTTTTCTTCCTATACAAGCTCCTGACGAGACAAGAATGCAACTGGGGTGCATTCTTTCTACACCGAGTGTTGGCGGTGAAGAGGAGCACGAGGAGAGCCCCGATTCATTTCGGTGGGCTAGTCACCAGGATAGCCCTCTACTTGGGCTTGAATCTCGATCAGCTGACTCCTCTTACTACGAGAAGAAAGGTCAACTTGCAACACCTTCACCGGGTCAACCTAATTCTTCTCCGGGATGGCGTGGCATTTGCGCATTGCCACGTAAATCAAGCGTACTAGGAGTGCACGCTGCCGGATCCCGTCTTCAACATCGCGGGCGCACAACATTTCAGATGGCCGATCATAGCCATCGACTCCGATGATGAAGAAGGCGGCAATGACGGCGGCGACGACGGACAGGACAACGAGGCTGAGGAGGCAGAAGAGGCATTCACACCTCTTTGAGCACGAGTAGCACCCCGGAAGCGTCCTCGGATGCATCCAGGTGCATCATCATCATCACGGCCTTCACCTCCTCCACCACAGCCCTCGCAGCCAAGCGGGGATGCCTATTCCATGCAAGGCATGTACAACATGCTCCAAGATATTCAGTAGACACAGCACAACCACACCGCTGCGTACGCCGGTATTCAAGATACCACCAACCGGCTTTTTGTCAACCAGCAAGCGATCTTCAAGAATGAACGCCTTCTTTTTGCAAACCAAGAGAACATCCATGATCGGCTGCATAGGATGGAGCAGCAGCAGCAGCCGTTTTATGATCATTACTGGAGCCAGAATATTTTTGGGGGGTACCCACAACCTCCTCCGATGCCCCAGTATGATCCGACCTTTCAGGGGCAATACCCGTCTTGGGACCCCACGACGCCGCAATACCCGCCTCCACCACCACAGGAATGATTTGGTATCACTGTTCCAATCTTAAGTTTGTTTTTGACTATGAGGCATAGTCGAATTCAAGCTTAGGGGGGTAGTTGGAACAACTCTATCTTTTCTTGTTTTTGGTTTTTAGCGTTATTGCTTTTCTTCTCTTGTTATTTGTTTCTTGCAATTTTAGTTTTGTAGGATCCATGTGCTATCTAGTGTAATTGTGGACGTCATAAAAGTGTGTCATCTTGCTGTTAGTGCATGGGAAATTCAAGGGAAATTTGAAAAATTTGTGTCTTTGGATAGCTTGTTTTGTTTTGACCTTGGGAACACATCCTATGAAAATGATTGATTATGTCAACTTTAAAACAACATTTCATACTTGTACTCCTAATGATTCATGAAAGTGGACGGAAATGGTTGTTTGAGCCTAACCTAACCAAATGGTAATGAGACTTTAATTGGATATAAGAGAGAGAACCTTCTAAACTACTACACATGTCAGTAAGGAGGGACACATAATATCTTTCTAAGGTTCAGTCATCTATTCTTGTGATCGTTCCACTTCATTTTTCTATAATCCACCTAAGAATTGGAAGTAAAGTACAGTTTTAATTCCTTTTTGTGTGCATAGCATTTAGATAGGACTTGCATTGGTATTTTCCATATGTTTGCATAAAAAGAAAAAAAATATAGTGAATCATGCACATTACCTTTAGGTGCATGCCATGTAGTCGCATTCATGATTTTCATGCATAAAGTATATCATGTATCTCAATTTTTCCCAAATGGTGAATTAAATTGTTCCATACTTTCTAAATAGTACAAAAATTTCTGAGTATGAAGAAAATAGCCCAATAAAATTATCTTTAAGCAATTATGGATATGTGGGCTGAAAAAAAAAGCTAAAAATCCGCAATAGAAAAAAAAAGAAAAGAAAAAAAGAATTTAGAAGAAAGTGAAATAAGAAGGAGAAAGGAACGTAATATCACTTGCATTTTAGGATAATTGAGTACATGATGTAGCTTGACTAGATATTCATCTCATTTTGAGGTGGATGGTTAGTGCATGCATCATTTCACCCAATTTTAGGCATTAGGGCATTTCTAATGTGCATTTGCATCATATAGGACATTTTTGTATTATGCATGTTGAAACTGTACAATACTTCCACTTTCTTCTATGAGCTACCCATTTTCATCCACCCGTTGCTCGGATTGGTAGGCCACTGTGAATTTCTCCTCACTAATGAATATCAGGAGAAGTGCTTCCATGTAGATGGTAGTTAGGGCGAGCAACGTAGTATAGGCGATCACAGGATGCACCGAGTCTGAATCGGCGAATTTTATTATGTTAACTGCCTTATTTGATAGTGTTCATCGGTTTGGAGGTCAAGTTCTTTTATTGATGATTACTGTCGCCTTTAGGGTAATTACCGTTCTGTGGTTAGAGAAGGCCGGTTTGTGAATGATCAGTGGGAGTCATATGGGATGTTGGGTTGGTTTGCTATTTTTCAGTTGACGTTTGCAATCCTATTTTAAGGATGAGTTGCTTGAGGGCAAGCAATGTTCAAGCTTAGGGGAGTTTGATGCGATGATTTTGAGTCGCATTTATAGACCTGTTTTATATGTGTTTTATGCTTTAATTAGTCATTTCTATGGTTAATATCGCATAATTCATCCATTTTGGTCTTTGCCATCATTTTATGTCAAATTCCCTTAGTTTTATCATTTTGAACATTAATTATCACATTATAATTATTTGTGTGGATTTATTTGATCTTGTCTTTGAATTTCAGAACAAACGAGTATTTGCTTCCGTCGATACAATCGACGGAAGTCGATACCATCGACATGGTCACAGGTTGCCATCCGAAAGAAGTAGGAAAAAGTCGATACTATCGACCTTGATGTCGATGGTATCGAGTCACCTTCAGGTTGCTGGTGAAGAAGCAGTCGATAGTATCGACACCAAGTCGATATCATCGACGCACGGAGGCTATAGCGTCGTAAAATGACAAAACCGACGCCAAAAGGAAGTCGATACCATTGACCCGCGTCGATGGTATCGAGATGATGGCGGGCGCGACAAAGGAAGGGTTTGCAGCCAGCCACTACTGTAGCGGGTCGATACCATCGACTCGCGTCGATGGTATCGACGCCGTAGGATATGAGTTTGCTTTCTAATGATCTCAATCAGACGGCTGGAGTTAATTAGCGACCTAATTAGGGACTTATACCTAAGGATGGCCGCCCAGAAAAAGAGAGCATCAGATTAGCCATTGCACAAGTGCCGAGGAGCGAGAAAAAGGAGAACGGAGGCCAGAAGTTCATACCAGTCGATCCAGACGCTGCCGAAGACGGATTTCACCACCGAGAGGCGGGAAAGCACGTGTTATACGCAAAGGATCGATCAGTTCTTCTCCGTTCAGGGGTTTTCCCATTCAATTCACGTTTTTCATATGATTTCCCCTATTTCTTCCATGTACTTGTGTGAGATGAACATGCGGGGCGAATCCCCTCCATCTTTAGGACCGGGAGTAGCTCGGGAATTCATTGTATGACAAGTTTATAATAGTAATTCATATTTTCTCTCTTAAATCCGTGATATAGCTTCGTTTTCTCCATATATTGTTATGCTTGATCACCATAAAAATAACCTAACGCCCTCAATCACTTTGACAGAAGGATTAACGGCTGAAAAGAGACGAAACCTACATTAATCGATAAATCCCTTGAACAAGGTGGTGTAAAATTAATGGTGGATACTGAGAGATCGTTCGTAATGCACTTAGTTTAGGGGATAGGTTACTACGACGGTGGAACGACCTAAACCTAAGTAGTGAATTGTACCACGACAGTGGGCAATTATGTTTTCAGGCCACTACCCAGATAGAGAGAGAAGATTGAGGCATTATATAAAATCTAATACAATGATAACCTGCGGTGAAACCACAATCCTAAAGATACCTTTTGAATTGATTAAACCAACATTTAATCGATTGCTTCTTTTGTTTTGTTTTTATTTTTCTTTTAGTTTGAACAACAACTCTCAACTTGTTAATCGGCTTAGCTGATCGCGACTAGTTAGTAGGAGTCACCAACAATTCTGAGTATCCCTGTGTTTGACTTGGGCCTCACAAAGGCTGTACTACTCGACGCGTATACTTGCGTTTTTAGCGCGTAGTAAAATACACGTCATCTTCCTTATCTTATCACTGGAATTTCCTCTCTTACTTGGACATTCAGATAAATTACATTCTCAATTTACCTTGCTAGGGTTTCATCATCATATTGTGTGTCATTATTTCATTCACTTAGACGTCTCTACCATGGTAGTTATGCATCATATATGATTCATTTTCTTATCAATTCATCCCACATTGCTCTCATTAAGGAATAAATGAAAGAGAAGGTGATTCTAAGACTTAGAATTCTTATCTTCAAACATTCCCTTATTACATTACTCATATGTAGGTTTAATTAATTATCAACAAGAATATTTGACTAGTTATCACTTACTTGAGTGTCGCAATCTCTTACTTTTATAATCGATATTACCCCCTCAAGCTTCAAATCATTCGCTATATTTCCATAATCCTCTTACCATATCCTACTCTTCTGATCATGTTACTTATTCATGTGTATGTTCACATATACCATGTTGCATATATTTTTATTTATCCTTCTACTAATGTGAAGTTGAAATTTATATCAATATTCTGTTTACTAGTTTCACCTTATGTTTAATACATTACATATCCTTTATTTTAAATCAAACAACTCATTCATGGGTCAAACTTAGTTCCTTTTGAATCAAGTTCTTTCTTCTTGAATATAGTCTACCTTTGTATGACTCATTCATTTTCTAAGATACACTTTTGTTCTTGTTTTATAAACTAATTTATTAGTCTATAGAGACTTAGAATCCAAAGATAGTAGGTATGAATGTATTAAACTCCATAATAAAGGTATACATTCCATGCTCTCAATTATGTCATGTAATCCTCATTCCTTAATCAAGATGATCATTTCTAACATTTCTCTTTGATTCAACTAAGTTTCTTGTTTTGGTTTTATGATTTACATATTCATCTAATTTTTTTTTTTACTCTTCTGAAGGCTCTTTATTTCTATGTACTTATGGTATACTTAACTCTTTTATTCTATTTTACTTTTGCTTTGAAGTACATAAAAGTATTTTATTCTATTACATGATCCATTCCATGGTTGATTCTTACTATCTTAGCCCTTACATACTTTTCTCATATCTTTTCCATATTCTCATATTTAGAGTTCATATAACACTAATCATTAAATTTAATCTGAACCTTATATCATGTTCCTTTATTTCCAATTAAGGATTTCTCATATGAGGCCCCAATGTTGGGTCTCTGATATCATTTCCAACAAATTCTTAGTTGCTCTAATCTTTCCCTTATATCTCAACATCTAAGTGTATGTACATTCTTACTATGATGCGAGTCTAAATTATCTAGAGTCTACTTTATACAAACAATATATATAATAAATAAATCACTTCATGACACACAACAATATAAAAGAATCATATTTATTCTACAAACTAAAAATCTAAATTCATACATATAAGAGCATTTCTAGTGATCTCCAATCAAATAAGCAATATAAAGCAAGAGTTGTATCACATCCTATGTTTAATCTCTTACTCCTACATTAATTTGTGGTTTCTTAACCCTAAGATTTCTAGGTTTTCTCTCTAGCCCATCCCTCCTCTGCATACCTGGACAGGGTATTCAGGGAAGAATAGACATAGTAGCTTGACACTGGTCAATCTAAGTACTCAGATACCTGGCCAGGGTATCTAAATACTCAGACCTCCCAGAGCTAAAGACACATCACTTCCTATCTACCTCACTTATAACTCTATCTTTCTATCCTAATGATCCCTGACAACTCAGCCTAAGCTCTGTACTTGGTTCTTGTGACCACGTCCTCCTCCTGCCATCTGCAATAGTATAACAGAACACTTCCTGTTAGAAAATTGCAGTTAGAAGGAAGACATATAAGTCCTAATCCTATTGGTCTGTTATCATCCCCTGAACTTGACTTAGAGTAACTGCATACTCAACCTATGCTCTGATACCAAAGTTGTTGTGACGCCCCGACCTCCGTGCCATCTCTAATGTCCCCGAAGACCGGGGAGTCACCCTCATTAAACCACTCTTAACTTTTTCTTTTCTTGATCACTTAGATTAATTTAAATAAAAACCATAAAACTTGAATAGCATCAAATTATAATAAAACTGCGGAAGTGACTTTCCATTAACCTTACTAAGAAGAAAAACAAGTTTACATGACATATTACATTTTTTATGCAAACTATCAAACACAACAGAAAATTGAAACAAACTACATATTTCCCCACATTCTCTCTCTAACCCACCACATGCCCAAGGACTGAGGGGAAAGGACTAAGAGACCCCTAACTAACTACTAACTACCTTCTATGTACTCAGGTGATACGATCCTTCAGCCTCCTCGTGCTGACGTTGGCCTGAAAAATGTTCAGTAGGTTGGTGAGCTACTGGCTCAGTGAATAGAATTTCACCAACCATCACAGATATTTCATTTATGTTTATTATATGGAATAATATGCAAGAAATACTACACTGAGAAGGTCTAAGAAATTTAATTTAAACAATAGAAGATGTCAACATTTCATTATGATAACAATTGATGCAAAGTTGTAGATACAATTATTTAACAGAAAATACTTAAAGAACTATTGCTGTGAAGCTAACTCATATCTTTCTTAACTCTTTAACTTAATAAAACTCTATGAACCTATATGAACATATTTTATCTTATGCCCTGATCATATGCAGTGTACTCTACATATGAAGACTCGTAGCGAACTATGATCCCACCGTACAAGACTTAGCTGACACCCCGGGATAGCTAAGTCTGACTGCTGTCCTGGTCTGCTACAGGAACTCTGGCTCTCTGGCCTCGGCATCCTATGGTGCCATAAACTGGACTCCTCCTCTAGCTGAGTACATAGGTGGAGAGTCAAGCCGTGCCACCAGGATGTCTGGTTAGTGTTGGACACACTTTTATGTATTCCAGTGCCACCAGGATGTCTGGTTAGTGTTGGACACTGTAAACTGCTCTCTAGTGCCACCAGAACGTCTGGTTAGTGTTGGACACTACAAACTGTACCCTCGTGCCACCAGGACGTCTGGTTTGTGTTGTGCACGAGTCTCCGACCTTACTGGATGCACCTCCAGGGTTAGGTCATTTCACCCCTAAGGAACAGACCTCTCAAAGGGGTTCTACGGTGTCAGGGCCCTTATTCTAATATTTTATTAAATCTAGAAACCTCTTACTACATTGTATCTCTTTCTCATTTATACTTGTGTTTGGTATCTCTATGGTACCGATTCTATTTGATTGCAGTTCAAATCATAATACGAAATCTTTCTAGTACTGACAGAGCAGTATACTCGAAACCATTGCAAATACTGAGTACTCCTTATATCATGCATGCAGGCAGATTTAAAATTCATAAATAACCCAAACTCATGTCAATTTGGCACATACATACTGAATTCATGCAATTGAACATCTTATTGCACTGATAAGAATAATTACTTCACATATGAGAAATAATCAGTAACATTTATAAATTATCTAAAATTTCTCGAAGAACGTGCAAATTAACCCTAATCGTGGTTTGTGCATCACATAACTCAATTAAGAGTTACTTACGTATCATAACACGAATTATTAACAATACTTGAGAATTTCTAGTAATATCTCAGAGAAATATGCCAATTCAAATAAATGGTAATTCACACACAATAACATAACAGGAAGCATGCAACTAGGGTTTTATTACATATTTTTATGTTATCGTACTTTCTTTTAAATCGTGTATCTGGTAATTTACAAAATCTATATTTCCTGGGTTTATACCCAAACCATACCATTATCGGTCGTGTATTACTAATTTCAACATTCACACTGAGCAATTTAGGTTCTGATGAACCATGTAAATTCACTGGTCCAATCCACACTGATCAGATGCTAAACTAGATCATATAAAAGAGTAAAGAAGCGATTTATGAAATAAAAAGTCGGGCAATGCCAAATACTACCCAATGCCTGTTATTAGTGAAAAATGCGCAATTTACCAAAAAATTCTAATTTGCAGAGTTAAATCTTAGATAGTGAGTGAAATGCTACTCACCGTGGTTCGAAAATCCAGATTGAACTGGAATTGCGTCTAGAGACCAGTTCCCAGGCAGACGCAGGTCATCATCAACCTCGGTTCAGTTCTGGCATGAACCTGCTTCACACACACGTTGGAAAGGAGCTTGATTTATTGTCGAATCAAGGCTATTAGCTGCGGATTCCAGTTCTACCTTCATGGCCGAGCTCGAGGGAATCATCCCCTTGATGTTTCCCATGCCATTCGGCCCTGGTTCGGACTAGCTACTTGCAGCTGCTTCTACCCTCACGAACATGTTGAAGAAGAGGGTTGTGCTTGGTGCTAGACGCAACTATAGCTGCGGATTCGAGTCAATATCCATTGGTCGAAGTTGGGTGTACCTTTCCGAAGAGCTAGCTGGGCCAAACGACCCTTCCTTGGTCATGCGCCGCACAACTATTGTTGCAGGTCGGCCGACCGGTGCCCTGGCTAGGGCTGTGGATAGGGGAGAGGTTGGAGGAGGGAAAATAATAGAGGAAAGAGAGTGGACAGAGGTCAGCTGTTGGAAACGGAGCCAAGGCCAAAGATCGCCCCTCAATCGCCTCAATTTCTCCTCTGCTCTACAGTCGATTGAGCGCAGTTGTGCGCCTAATTTAGTCAGTTTTGTTCGATTAGGGAAAAGAAGGAGATAAGGGAGAGGAAAGGGAAAAAAGGGTTTTAACCGATTAATTGTAAAAATTGCATATTTAACCCCAGAAATTGAAACCCTCATAGCTTTTGCCTCGAATGTCCAATTCAACTGATTCCTTTTGCAAAACTTCAAGAATGGAATCCACTACCTTCTCAAGTCAAGAAATCAAGCTAATTAGATTGTAACACTGGATCAAAGCACTAATTGCATCTGTGAGTACTTAACTCAACTGAATTAACATAATTAACTTTTTAATGTTGTGATTATCATACTTACTAGTTAATTTTAGTGTGGGTCATAACAACAAGCATCTCACATGGCTCACAAGGCCCATTTCACATCTTGTCACCTCTTACTATGCAAAAAATCATTCACATGGCTCACAAGGCCATTACACATCTTGTCACCTCTCACTAGGCAACAACTTATTCACATGGCTCACAAGGCCATTACACATCTTGTCACCTCTTAGTACGCAACAACTTATTCACATGGCTCATAAGGCCTTTACACATCTTGTCACCTCTTACTAGGAAACAACTTATTCACATGGCTCACGAGGCCATTGCACATCTTGTCACCTCTCATTAGGAAACAACTTATTCACATGGCTCACAAGGCCATTAATTGTTATACTTGTTACACAAGTATTTAACATGCCTTACAAGGCTTATGCAATAAGAGAAGTCCAACCTTCCCATCATTAGGGTTAGGGTTTTCCATTATTAACCATTTAGGTTTTCAAGATCATATTATCAATGATCAAACCCTAATTCATTGCTCCACACATCTAGGAGCAAACTTTGATATCATAAGTATTCAATCATACTTATTTATTCTCATTATTTATAATTAAATGATTATCAACACAAGGTATGAGTTTCTCTCTCATCCTTACCAGAGTATGAATACATCATACTTTATTAACTTGTCTTAACCCTTTCTCAAGGTATGTTAGCCTACACTTATCAAAGTGCATTAAGCTCATTACATCTCAATGTAACAATTGGCATGACACACTTCATTTGTTACTCATCCATACATATTGGATTTAAGGTGCATCAAGGTGTAACAACCTTAAAGTGCTGGATGTGATTTTTACCATGCCTTGGTGTATCACTTCCCTCATCACTTTTAACTTACTTAAGTTCATCAACTTATCTTGTATTAGGGTAATTCCCATCCTAATGTTTTATCCACTATCCCATCATATTAATCTTGTAAAGTATTGGCCTTAAGTCACACACTTGAATTACCCAACTATCATCAATGATATGGACTCATCTCGGGTTAAGGCATTGTTGATATAAGGTTGTCCATTATCAACCACTTTAGGTGTTTCACCTATCAAGGTATTAGCCACACCATTACTCGGTGTTACACTTATCACTCCTAAGAGTGTCTTGCCCACACCTTTACAAGGCATCTCGGGTTAGAAGTGTGCATATGTTCACCATATCGGGTTGTAAGTATATGAGCACTCACCATATCGGGCTAGAAGTATATACACACCATTCATTTCAGGCTAGAGGTGTTTGTATGTGTTACCCATGTCGTGCATGAGGTATTAATCCATCACCATGTTGGTCTAGAGATGCATTCAATCACCATATCGGGTGGCTCACCATCTAGGGTTGGCCGTGACGGGTTAGGGTTTGCCATATTGGGCTCAACCTAATATACAAGTCAAGAGGAGTGAAGGGCACCAAGCCATGTCGGGCTAGACCATCCAATGTTGGGTTTTAACACCCATGTCGGGTTAGGGTTGGTTGTGACGGGCACATGATACATGTATGTATCACCCATGGTGTTTAAGAGGTATCAACTCATCACCATGTCGGGCTAGACATCAAATAGGGTTGTGTATCGGGCTACCATATCGTGCAATAGGGTTTACTTAAATGTTCATATCGTTCACCAGATATGTGTTCTTCATGATACCAATTACCAATGATATATTATATGATCATATCATGCAATAGCATCTGCTATTCTTTACTCATATCGCGTTACCCAAATTAGGGTTTCATGTCAACTTATAAGTATTCATTTAACCTTGTATCGTGCATGGAGTCTATACTTGACTCCCTATCGTTCAAGAGGTGTATACTACACCCCCATATCGTGCAAGAAGGTATACAATCATATCCATATCGTTTTAGTGAGTAGGTGCATCATCATATCGGGTTAGAGGTGCTTGCTTGTGTGCTTGCACCCGATATCACTTTTATAAAGTGATACCATCATCTTCAAGCTCTAGACCTCAGTTCTAAGTATTATAGTTCATGGAAACAGGTCTACGCAACTTCTATAACTCATAATTTCATCAACTATTTCAGGAAATTTTGGAATTAAAAGTAGATCATTAAATATGGCAATTTAGGTGATGAATAATAACATGGTTGAGTTCAAGTTATATAACCCGCCTTAAGAACAACTTCAAAGCTCCAAAGCTCCACATTCCTAAGGTTGAATATGACTTATAAAAAGTCCAAGGCTCATTCAAAACTCCTTCATATACAAAGAATCACCATGGATAAGCAATTGGTGAAGAAGAAAAGAAAAAAGATCAAAACCCTAAAATCATACTTCAATCTAAGGTTGAAGATGATCATGGCCTCACCTTAGGGTTAAGTATTGAGCTCCTTCTTGCTCTAGAACCTTTGCACGATACCTCACATCCCTTGCATGATATGCCACCACTTGTGGATGATATCCTCCTCACTTGGGGCCAAAAACACTTCACTATGGCCGATATCACCCTTCTTGGATGATATCACCCTACTTTGGCGATATAATCTTGCTATGGGCGATACCCAAAGCCCATACACGATACCTAAGGGTAGTAGGGTGGTAAGGGTCACAAAATTGCACTAAGGGATGAAACTAGGGGTAGATATACTTGTTGCTCATGAAGGAAGGTAAAAATGAGGTGTCATCAATTTGAGCTAGTAGGTGCCACGTGTACATGCATGGATGACACGTGTACATGCATGCATATACATTTATCTTGACATGCAAAACAGTTGAGGGTGATCTAGGGATAAAAATTCGTCCATTACATATCCTTTTTATTAAGATATATCAATTAATTCATCACTTTATGCACAACTTGTCACAACTTTACTAAGGAAGTTGTAACCCGACACAACTCCCCTCCTTGAGGTGCTTTGCACGACATGGCCTTTTCCAAGAGTTCAAAAAACGATATGAGGCTCCTCCTATGGCTCCTTGTCCGATAGGAACTCATATATAAGCTTTTCAACTTGATACAACTCAAGTCAAGCTTTCATATTCAACCCTTTTCTTGATCATTTCATCACCAAGATAACCATCATTCATAATGGAATAAAAAATGGTGTCTCCTTCTTTATCTCTCATCTACATGATACTAGGAGGGAGTAGGGACACTATAGAGGTGGTAATTTGCATATCAACCCCACATTTTGGGTAAATTACAATTTGTACTAAAATGGGTGCACACAGTACCAACATTGTTCAAACAAGTTCAAACTTGGAATTTGGGCTTTCCACAAGCCACCACCTTGCATCATTCTCTCTATAATGATTCTGAAACACATGAGGCATGTTCAACATATGACATATTGCAATATAACCCCTCAACTTGGGTAAATTTCACTTTGGTCCAAAATAAAGGAACATTGCTCAAACAACATTCAATCAGGACCAAACTTGGAACATAAGTGTGTCACATGATAACAAAACACCTTAGAGGATTATATTAAAGTTCTAAGAAACTTTATTAGACAAAACAAATAGGGTTAACTCATAACCCATGTCAGGGTCGTTACAAAAGCAATGGCCCAAATCTAGCCACAAAACCCTTGCAACTTGTTATCTCACATGGCCGATTCAAGCTCTGTTCACGGGTTCAATTGGTCGGGTCTTTCTTGATTTGTTGGTTCAACATTGGTTCGTCAGACCAGCTAGTTCTCCACTGGTTCAGTTGGTCTTTCTCTCGTGCCCTTTCCCTCTCTTTCACAAGCCACACATGCAAGTGGAGGTGGTTCTCTAGAAGGAGGGGTGGATGGACGTATCCATGATGTCGTTCGTGTTTGTCTAACCCTCGCGAGTTGAACGGTGGTGGCAGATTTGGGTGGTGAGCTGAGGAGGTAGGACGCCCAATATGGGCCAGGCGGCAAAACAATGATAGAGCAAAAAGGTGGCATGAAAGGGGTGAATGGGGAAGAGAGGACGAGGGAGAAATTAGAGACACCGACTGCAACTGTGGGAGCATGCCGAATCATGTAGTGGGTTTTTTATAGCTAGAGAAGGCTAGGTTTAGGGTTTTTGAGTAGGTGGCCATGGTGGTGGCCGAAGGGTGCAAATGGAAGCTCAATTGTTCTTGAATCACATGGATTTGAGGGGGAAAATAGGATAGCTTAATCCAGATTGGCGGGACGAGCATCCTCATTCAATTTGATTTTCAAAACGGGGTCCAAATGAGCGAATTGGTCTTTTGGTCCCAAAGCTCCTCCCCCGCAATCTATAAGAGGTAGAAGATGGACCTACGACCATTGGATTGGGGCCCTTATCTATGGGTTTCAGATCTGAGGGCTAGGTTTCGCCCCCTCCCTTTGCAATGTATCGTTTATGTGGAAAAGCCCATAAAAAGGGCAAATAAAGGCATTTTAAATGCATTATCTTCAAAAATTTGTAGACAACTATAGGAATGTCCAAATGAGTTGAAATTTGGATCATAGCTTCACAAAAATGTGGAGAATATCTAGAAAAAGTTTTAGGATCAAAATATGAAGTTTGATGGATCAATTTGATTCTTTGGACAAAGTAATGATTGAATCTAATTTGATGTGTGATAATGTGTATAAAAACTACATTGATCACCATATTTCGTATTTGAGTCTCAAAATTGATTATGTAGCTAAGAAAAATGATTTGGGACCATGAGTGAGTATAATGAGGGAAAAAGGGTAATTACTTCATTATAATGTGAAAATCCACTTTGTCACACTCATGGTTAGTGAGATGACCGATTCACACTGGTGAACTGACGGTTCACTTGGACCAAATGATCATGTGTTGGGTTTCCCGATTCATGAATAAAAGAATCCTCATTTCACTTGTTCAATTCAATTGGGACAAGAAATAATCTTTGCATTAGTTAGAAATGAATAAGGAAAGTAAATTGCAGGCATGTCTGAGAAGTGAAATAATCGGTTCACTGGGTAAACCGATCAACTCACCTACCCAAACAACTGGTTCATTTTGTGAACCAATTGGTTTGCCTACCGTAGCACAATCAATTCGTGGAAAATCTGGACCCTTCTACTCCTGCACAGACTGCGAACCCTGACCCTACGCTCTACTATAAATAGAAGGGTACATGGGGCTTTTCAGAACACACAACTCAGAACATCAGTTGCCCTACAAAGTTGTTGTCCTCTCTAGTTTTGATAACCGAGAGAGCCTAAGCAACTTCTACCCATCTAGGGAGGAACAGTGAGGGAAAGAAAACTGTAGAAAAGTGACTGGTGGTGGGAGAGTGTGTCGATGACTAGTATGTCAATAGAAGGGGACAACTCCTTCTAGTCTATCCTTCAAGATGACTAGAGTTCTCGGTGGTCTACGTGGACTATATATGGAGGTAGGATATTTCTTCTACTCAGGAGGACGACTATCAACCGCAGTCTGGGTCAATACCAAGAGCTGCACAGATGTCGTTCAAAGACTAGGTTGTTAAAGGATGCACTAGTTGCAAGGTATTTTCACTGAGTAAGCCTCAAGACCAGGTATATGTCGCTAACCCATCTTTCCTATTGCATAGTTGTTGATGCAATCTGCTGGTTATGGGTTTGTGGTTAGATAAAATTTTTGTTTCCGCTTCCTATTCTGTCCCATAAAACCCAATAGTGGTATCAGAGCCACGTCAACATACTATGTTTTAGGATTAATCGATATGATAATATTTGGGTTTTTCACCATTTATTTATTGCATGTGATGTGAATATCTTATCTGGCTAATGTGCATATCTGATTAAACACCACGATCCCTACATACATATATGATATGGTATATATATGCAATCAATACACATTGCCCTAAAACAGTTTTGATGGTGAATGTGTAGCGTGATTATGGCCTATAACCCCCTATCTACTTGCTTGGTTGGTTGTGGTTGTTTGCATCTCGGTCTGTGTACTAAGTCCTTTCTTCTATTCCGAATGTAACTCAAGATAACTTGAGCCTTCTCTTCTACCTTTTCTCCCCCCAAATGTAACTCGGGGTTTCCTAAAGAAATATGTAAAAGTAGAATAGTTTTATTTCCTATTATGTCATAGAACGGTGGGTGCTCGGACGAGCGATCAAAGGACTGAGATGACCGACTGATGGTGCGAGACGAGTAGCTGGTGGAGTGACAAGGAGCCTGACAACCTGACAAACTGACAGTTTGGATGAGCCAGACGATTGGTTGGTGACAACCAACCAACTGGACAGGAGGCGAGCTGATCAGTCATAGGATGAGCTGATCAACCCGAAATGGCCCAAGTATAGATCTTCATCAACAATAGGTTATTGCATATGATGTAGACCTAGATGACCGTAATTCCTTAGGGCTCAAGGAATTACAAATAGGATGGCCATAATTGTAACATCCCTGACCTGGGTTATATTCTAACCCTAGATGTTTTGCCTAATAAGGTTGAGTAGATGCTTAATCTTATCTTGGGAAAAGTATTTATGGCTCATGAGAAACTTATGTTTCAATTTTGGTCCTGTTTGAACAATGTTGAAGCAATGTTTGCTTATTTGGACTAAAGTGCAAATTACCCAAGTTAAGGGGATACATTGCAAATGTTGCATGATAAGATGTTCCTATGATGTTGAGACATAATAAGAATGCATATGATGTAGTGGTATGGTTTCCATAAGCTTGGGCACCAAGATTAAGCTTGTAAAGCAATCCTTGTGCATTAAAACCTAGTTTTTGGTGTAATGTGCAATTTACCCAAAACCTAGGGTTCAATATGCAAATTACCACTTCAAGAAGGTCCCTAATGCTTATTAGCAACATGTGGGGTAAAGAAAATGAGAGGGGCGCCTCATTTGAATTAAGTTGGAGGAGAGAGAATCTTGATATTAAAATAATCAAGATTTAATCCTAAGTGAAACCCTAATTCAATTTAGGGCAAAAATGAATGTATTAATTAAAGGGCCTTCAACCAAAATTAAAATGGTTGGATTCAGATGTGTGTGTATGATCTTAAAGCCTTGCAAAGGCACAAGCATATCCTAAGGAGGTGAAATTCCACTCACCATTATTATAAGAAAAAGAATTTCCACTCAAATATGGATATTCTTATTATAAGGGTTAAGGTGCTTATTTTCTTTTCCCTTAATTCATGGATAATGGAAGGGATCTCGGTGGGGATAGAGATGCCCTTGCATGCAAGAAACCAAGGGGGAAGTGGTGGCAACAATTTTGGAATTAAAATACTTTTATAAAGAATTTTCTCTCTCATCAATTTTCTTATAAAAATACCTTTTACAAGCCAAAACAAAGGCTTTTTCGGATTCCTTTCTTTCCCCTTGCTTGGAAAACGACCAAGGAGCTGTGGAGGATCAGGAGGACGACCCCCAACCTGTTGGTAAGGTTCTTGACCTCCTTTCACCTTGAATCAATGGTGAAAATCGGAAATCAATGTATGAATTCTTCATAACTCGAACCCCTCTTCAATATTAACCAAATCTTTTCACTCAAAGCTTGAGAACGACCCTTGGAATAGTGAAAGGAGTTGCATCCACCATTGTTTCCGTGAGCTTGGAGCTTTTGAGCTCAATTGGAGGCGGGTTTTATAACTTGAACCCATATTCATTGTTATTGAACTCAATTTCTCAATGCAATTGATTCAATTGCTCTTTTTGTAATACCCTTGATTAGTTGATGCAATTTCCATGAAGATGAAAGTAGGTTTCGACGGTTTTCAGGTTGATGATGATGACATCATCACAAGCACACACCTTATCCAAGGGAATGAGCAAACGGTTTTCAAAACCGCATGATTTAGTTAGTTGCAAAACCGAATGGACACTTTTGAGTTTAAAACCGTTTGGAGTATTTGGACTCCAAGACTGCATGTGTAATTCACTCAAAAACATATGGGTAATACACCCAAGACCGCATGGGTAATTACTCAAGACTGCAGGGGTAATTTTACCCAAGATCCAATGGATAATTCACCTCAGAACTGAATGGGTTTCAACTTCAAGATCGATTGGGTAATTAAGTCCAAAACCGAATGGGTAATGGACTCAAAACCGTTTGATAGGGTTGACCAAGGGTTTACCGTTTGATATTCCTGTTCCTAATTATGTTGGTTGATAACCTACCAAATTTTATGGATTAATTCCAAAGGAATCATGAGTTGAAGGCTAATCAATTAGGCAAACCTAATTGGATGAAGTGCTGATTTTCAACATGAGTATTTTAACTTATTGGGAAAATGGTTTCAAATCCATTTGAAAGAGTTGACCAAGGGTTGACCGTTTCAGAATCTTGTTTCTAATTATGTTGGTTGATGACCCACCAAATTTGGTTAATTAATTCCAAAGGAATCATGAGTTGAAGGCTAATGAATTGGGAAAACCCTAATTGAAATTAGTGCTGAAATTCCAATGAGTTGATTTGAGATTTTGGGTTGATTAGCCCAAACGGTCTCAAGACCGTTTGGGGATCACCAAAACGGTTTCAAGACCGTTTGGGGATCACCCAAGACCGTTTGGAGGTCACCCAAGACCGTTTGGAGATCTAGGGGTGAGTATGGTTAAACAATTGATGATCCAATGTTACTAAGTTAAAGTGTAATCAATTGCTGATTTGGTGATCAATCCAATGATCCAAACCTTAATTGGTTGACTTGGATTTTGATGATATGATGGGAAAACGGTCTCAAGACCGTTTGGAGGTCATCCAAATGACCTCAAGATCGTTTGGGGTCAGGTCATGTTCAATTTGGATGATGGTTCAAAGGTTTCAAAGTAACTAATCTTGCATTCATTAGTGTTGAAGGATCATTGATTCCAAACCCTAATTCAATTGATTCATACCCTAGTTGATGACTAATTGAGGGTCAATTGAGGGCTAAATCAGTTGTAGGTTCACCTATTTATCTCAATTGAAGTATGATGATAGGTCCAATTGATGATTGGGTACATGAATTCAATGATTGAAGGAATCAACATTGAGAACCCTAAATTTATTTGATCAGTTGAGACCATATTTGGTCTATGCGGTTATGAGGAGGTTTGGACCAAACGGTCTCAAGAATATTTGAGTCCAAATGGTATCAAGACCGTTTGGTACCAAATGGTCTAAAGACCGTTTGGGACCAATCGATCCCAAACCGTTTGGAGACCCAAAGTGCAAATGGGTTCAATACCTACTTTGTCTAATCGATTTCAAGTACAACTTGTTCAAATGGTTTTCAACCAATTGATGTATGGGAACCAAGATCATTGAGGGTCTAAGTAAGTAACTTTGTGAAGATCAACATGGTTAATCCATTTGAATATATCATGTAATTGAAGGTCCAATATGATGAACCTATTTAGATACTCAATGCTATGAGAGAAACCCTAATTAGAGTAATGATATGTGTGAAACCCTAATTAGAGTAATGCTTTGTGTGAAACCCTAATCTAGGGTAAAACTGAGTGTTATTATAAATCTAGGGTGATGATGTAACCCTAACTTAGTGTAACAATGAAGGAAACCCTAATTTAATGGGAATTGTACATCCTAACCCTAATTTGGGTATGAGGTAAGTGAAACCCTACTTGGATGTGAATTGTAAACCTTAATCCCTAGAAACCCTAATATGGGGTAGTGCTACTAATCCTATGTGAAGACCTAGCACTGGGTGATGTGTTGTGAAATCTCAATTTCACATAATACTAGGTGAAACCCTGATATAGGAGGATGATTATATGAAACTCTATTGAAGAGTAATAATATGTGAAATCCATAAATGTATGGAATATGATATGTGAATCATCAAATTATAAATATGGAGAGTACTATTCCTAATAATGGAATAGTGATTAATGTTATGACAAATGTAACACCTAGAAAGGTTGATAATGAATATCCTCATATTAATAGTTCCTAACTCAAGGATGAGTCCATAGTATTGGCAACAGTTGTGTAATCTAAGTGAGTGAATAATGACCAATACTTTACATGATAAATGTGATGAACTGGTGCATAAAGTATTAGGATGGGGAATACCGTAATACAATCTAAGTGTATAATCTCAAGTAAGATAAGGTGTTGAGGGAAGTGATATATCATGATATGATAGATATCACATCCAACACCCCAATGCTAGTATACCTTGATGAGTTATAAGTCTAGGATAATTGGATGAATGACACATGAGATGTGTCATGTCAATGGTTACATTGTAATGTAATGCACTCTGTTGAATGTAGGCTAACATGCCTTATGAAAAGGTTAGTTCAAACATATAAACTATGATGTGATCATATTCTTATAAAGATGAGAGAGAAACTCATGCTGTGTGTTGATAATTCATTTAATGAGGAATGATGAAAATAAGTAAGTATGATTGAATACTTATGATTATACATATTGATTCCTTGCTATGTGAACCCTAATACAAAGTAATGCTATGTGAAACTCTATTACAAGTCAATGCTATGTGATTCCTAATACAAGGTAATGCTATGAGAACCCTAATACTGGGTATTACTATGTAAAATTCTAACACAGGGTAATGCTATGTGAAGCTCAAATACAGACTAATGGGTTGTGAATGTAATAAGATAATCCTCGTACTGCATGATACTGATATGTAATTGTTTCATGATTACTAATCATGCAGATATGTTGAGGAAATGAACATAGCCAGGTACTGGCTATGATGCTTTGTTATTGAGAATGTTTTATAGGATTTGTAAGCCTTCACATGCTTTGTGTAGTATGAATCAGTGACCTTTGTGTACTATGTGCAATACATTGTGTAGCAAGAATTATGATGCCCTTGGTCAGATTATCTGAGGTATTAAGTTACCTAATAAGTGATAATAAGTATCCTATGGTGAGTTCTGGGTTCAAATACCCAGATACTATAATCATGATGATGAACCTATTAAGAAATGGAATTGTGCTTGGTGAGTTGAGGGACTGAGATCCCAACACTTTATGAAAAGAGTATGGCTATATTCTATGAGTCCACAATGACAATGCCAGGTGTTAGATATATGATCTAAACCTGAAGATAGTTAATGTTGTGATGCTGTAGTGAATGAATGTCATACATGTTCTTCATATTCCTTAAAGGATAAGTGCCATGTTGTTCTATCAAGTTATAGCTGTAATGTTTTGATAAGAATGATGTTCTAAACTGTTAGACATTGAATTAACTGCTGCCAAACAAATATAATTCCTTTGTGTATAATTATCTTCTTAAGCTGCAATAATAATGTTTCTGGCGGAGAGTTATATCTCTCGCTGGGGCAATTTACAATTGTCTCACCCCCGTGGGAACCACATTTTTAGGTGGATGCGGATGAGGAGGCAGGAACCCTTCAATAGGTGAAGGACAACAACAGGGACAACAGTGAAGTCTCAGGTGGAGACACCGGATGTTGTACCTTGTATAGATGTAGATAAAGTCCTATGTGTCGTCTCTGTACTCTCAGGTCCTCGGAGTAGTAGTTAGTGCTTTCGAGATTTTGGCTCAGTGCCTCGAGATTTTATACTGCCTGTGTTTAGCTTGACAAGACAGTTAATACTTGTAATTCTCAGAAAGAGATAATACAGATATGTACCTTCGAACAAGAATGTAAATGTGTTACTTTGGTTTTATGTGAGAAAGTGTTCATTTGATGGATCTCTTGATAAAAAGTTTAAATTTTTAGTGAGTTTTGGTAATCCGCTGTTTAGTGAACGCTTCTGCATTAGTTAATTATGTTTTCATGAGTTGTATGCAACAATTAAGTGGTATCAGAGCTCTAGGTTCGCTGAGTCTACAGAGACATAGGACTAAGGTTGTAGAGTCTGTTCTAAGTGTCTTCCAGTTTATCTAATAGTATCTTCTACTCACAGAGGAGAAGAAGAACTTGAAAATGACTGGAGAACATGAGGAACACATTACTAAGGGCAATGTTGTTGCAGCAGGAGAGGGTGCATGGGACCAAGCAACAGGAGAACAAGTGCCTGAGAATTCCCACCTTGAACTAATCAGGATAGAGAAGCCTATGTTATGCTCTTGAAGGGCAGGATATGACAATAGTGATGCATATAGAAGACTGGATACTAGTATTACAATCTAAGTTACCAGTCTTTAATGCATAAACTTTGGGCTTTGAAAGGATTCCTGAGTGACATGGTCATGTTAGAATAGTGGAGATGTGGGAAACATTAATAAATGGCAAGAAAGTAGACTCTGCCAGAAGTCTGGACAAATAGTACATCTGTGATGATAGTGCCCAAGGAGAGGCCATAAGCTATGAATTAAGGTAAGGTCTCTACAATTCTAGAGACATTTGCCTAAAATATTCTGAAAAGCCAAAGTTTTTGGTGTCACCAGTGCAATAAATGCCTAGTACACCTGGGCAATAGTCATTAAGAGAAGGCAAAAGAAGCAACATGAGATAACTGGACACTATGTGATGAAATCAACCTAATGTGGTAGGTGACCTTGAGGTGTAATACTTAGATGAAATATATTCATCCTGATACTTCATTTCATGTTTCTATGTGTTAAAGATATGAAAGTAGTTGTTTTTGAACTTCCTTTGACTAGTCATATAAGGACACAAGGGAGATGAGAACTTATATCTTACTCAGTGTTCCTTAAAATGTTTTATAATCTCCCTTATCTGTGTGTTGAAAGATGAGATTTAGAAATGATGCATGGAGGAAATCTTGGAATGGAAAATCCTGTGTGTATAATGGTATGAAAAGTGAGGAATATAATAGTAAATAAAGTGCATACTATCTAATTTCAATACTTGTATACCCTGGCCAGGTATATGGTTATTGAAGATAGGGCAAGTATGGAACTCTTAGATTGTTATCTTTCTGATTACTCTGATCAAATAGTCATTTTGAAACAATCTAGAGAGTATAAAGAAACTAATAGGGAAGAGCTATGTGGACATTCCCAACTAATAGGGGAGAGATATGTGGACATCCCCAACTTAAAGGGAAGAGCTATGTGGACATTCTCAACTAATAGGGGAGAGCTATGTGGACATCCCCAACTTAAAGGGAAAAGCTATGTGGACATTCCCAACTAATAGGGGAGAGCTATGTGGACATCCCCAACTAATAGGGAAGAGCTATGTGGACATTCCCAACTAATAGGGGAGAGCTATGTGGACATCCCCAACTCAAAGGGAACAGCTATGTGGCAATTCCCAACTAATAGGGGAGAGCTATGTGGACATCCCCAACTTAAAGGGAAAAGCTATGTGGACATTCCCAACTAAAAGGGAAGAGCTATGTGGACATCCCCAACTTAAAGGGAAAAGCTATGTGGACATTCCCAACTAAAAGGGAAGAGCTATGTGGACATTGCCAACTAATAGGGGAGAGCTATGTGGACATCCCCAACTAAAAGGGAAGAGCTATGTGGACATTCCCAACTAATAGGGGAGAGCTATGTGGACATCCCCAACGAATAGGGAAGAGCTATATGGACATTCCCAACTAATAGGGGAGAGCTATGTGGACATCCCCAACTTAAAGGGAAAAGCTATGTGGACATTCCCAACTAATAGGGGAGAGCTATGTGTACATCCCCAACTTAAAGGGAAAAGCTATGTGGACATTCCCAACTAATAGGGGAGATCTATGTGGACATCCCAACTTAAAGGAAAAAGCTATGTGGACATTCCCAACTAATAGGGGAGAGCTATGTGGACATCCCCAACTTAAAGGGAAAAGCTATGTGGACATTCCCAACTAAAAAGGAAGAGCTATGTGGACATTCCTAACAAAAAAAAAAGCTATGTGGACATTCCTAACAAAAAAAAGGAAAAGCTATGTGGACATTCCTAATAAAAAGGAAAAGCTATGTGAACATTCCCAATTACATAGAGTTTGGTAAGTGAACTTTCCTAAATGAATAAAGGATTGCTGAGTGAATTATCTCTCTTAGATATATATGTTTTTCCTTTTTGATAAATATTCTTGGGTGATGATAGAAGTATGTTCTTTTATGCTTTTTCTTTTCAATAAATAGGACATCATATGTAGAGGTTTATGCTTTGCATAAATATAAATAGTGATAAGGAGGAATTAATGAAAGGAACTTTATGTGGATTACAGAATCCATGATATCTCCATGATATTAAGATATTATGTGGAGACTCGAGGGCATGATTAATGAATAATCTGTCCCTCCTTTTTCTGGGATTTCGAGGATGAAATCCTTATAAGGGGGGGATAATTTGTAACATCCCTGACCTGGGTTATATTCTAATCCTAGATGTTTTTCCTAATAAGGTTGAGTAGATTCTTAATCTTATCTTGGGAAAAGTATTTATGGCTCATGAGAAACTTATGTTTCAATTTTGGTCCTGTTTGAACAATGTTGAAGCAGTGTTTGCTTATTTGGACTAAAGTGCAAATTACCCAAGTTAAGGGGATAAATTGCAAATGTTGCATGATAAGATGTTCCTATGATGTTGAGACATCATAAGAATGAATATGATGTAGTGGTATGGTTTCCATAAGCTTGGGCACCAAGATTAAGCTTGTAAAGCAATCCTTGTGCATTAAAACTTAGTTTTTGGTGTAATGTGCAATTTACCCAAAACCTAGGGTTCAATATGCAAATTACCACTTCAACAAGGTCCCTAATGCTTATTAGCAACATGTGGGGTAAAGAAAATGAGAGGGGAGCCTCATTGGAATTAAGTTGGAGGAGAGAGAATCTTGATATTAAAATAATCAAGATTTAATCCTAAGTGAAACCCTAATTCAATTTAGGGAAAAATGAATGATTAATTAAAGGGCCTTCAAACAAAATTAAAATGGTTGGATTCAGATGTGTGTGGATGAGCTTAAAGCCTTGCAAAGACACGAGCATATCCTAAGGAGGTGAAATTCCACTCACCATTATTATAAGAAAAAGAATTTCCACTCAAATATGGATATTCTTATTATAAGGGTTAAGGTGCTTATTTTCTTTTCCCTTAATTCATAGATAATGGAAGGGATCTCTGTGGGGATAGAGATGACATTGCATGCAAGAAACCAAGGGGGAATTGGTGACAACAATTTTGGAATTAAAAGACTTTTATAAAGAATTTTCTCTCTCATCAATTTTCTTATAAAAGTACCTTTTCCAAGACAAAACAAAGGCTTTTTCGGATTCCTTTCTTTCCCCTTGCTTGGAAAACGACCAAGGAGCTGTGGAGGATCAGGAGGACGACCCCAACCTGTTGGTAAGGTTCTTGACCTCCTTTCACCTTGAATCAATGGTGAAAAGCGAAAATCAATGTATGGATTCTTCATAACTCGAACCCCTCTTCAATTCTAACCAAATCTTTTCACTGAAAGCTTGAGGACGACCCTTGGAATAGTGAAAGGAGTTGCATCCACAATTTTTGCCATGATCTTGGAGCTTTGGAGCTCAATTGGAGGCGGGTTTTATAACTTGAACCCATATTCATTGTTATTGAACTCAATTTCATAATTCAATTGATTCAATTGCTCTTTTTGTAATACCCTTGATTAGTTGATGCAATTGCCATGAAGATGGCAGTATATTTCTAAGGTTTGCAGGTTTATGATGATGACATCATCACAAGCACACATCTTATCCAAGGGAATGAGAAAACGGTTTTCAAAACTGCATGATTTAGTTAGTTGCAAAACTGAATGGACACTTTTGAGTTCAAAACAGTTTGGAGTATTTGGACTCCAAGACCGCATGGGTAATTCAATCAAAAACGTATGGGTAATACACCCAAGACCGCATGGGTAATTACTTAAGACCGCATGGGTAATTTTACCCAAGATCCAATGGATAATTCACCTCAAAACCGAATGGGTTTCAACTTCAAGATTGATTGGGTAATTTAGTCCAAAACCGAATGGGTAATGGACTCAAAACCGTTTGAGAGGGTTGAACAAGGGTTGACCGTTTAATATTCCTGTTCCTAATTATGTTGGTTGATATCCCACAAAATTTTATGGATTAATTCCAAAGGAATCATGAGTTGAAGGCTAATCAATTAGGCAAACCTAATTGGATTAAGTGCGGATTTTCAACTTGAGTATTTTAACTTTTTGGGCAAACGGTTTCAAAACCTTTTGAAAGAGTTGAACAAGGGTTGAACGTTTGAGAATCTTGTTCCTAATTATGTTGTTTGATGACCCACCAAATTTGGTTAAATTATTCCAAAGGAATCATGATTTGAAGGCTAATCAATTGGGCAAACCCTAATTGAAATTAGTGCTGAAATTCCAATGAGTTGATTTGAGATTTTGGGTTGATTAGCCCAAACGGTCTCAAGACCATTTGGGGATCACCCAAACGGTTTCAAGACCGTTTGGGGATCACCCAAGACCGTTTGGAGGTCACCCAAGACCGTTTGTAGGTCTAGGGGTGAGTATGGTTAAGCAATTGATGATCCAATGTTACTAAGTTAAAGTGTAATCAATTGCTGATTTGGTGATCAATCCAATGATCCAAACCTTAATTGGTTGACTTGGATTTTGATGATATGATGGGAAAACGGTCTCAAGACCGTTTGTAGGTCATCCAAACGACCTCAAGACCTTTTGGGGTCAGGTCATGTTCAATTTGGATGATGGTTCAAAGGTTTCCAAGTAACTAATCTTGCATTGATTAGTGTTGAAGGATCATTGATTCCAAACCCTAATTCAATTGATTCAAACCCTAGTTCATGACTAATTGAGGGTCAATTGAGGGCTAAATCAGTTGTAGGTTGACCTATTTATCTCAATTGAGGTATGATGATAGGTCCAATTGATTATTGGGTACATGAATTCAATGATTGAAGGAATCAACATTGAGAACCCTAAATTGATTTGATCGGTTGAGACCATATTTGGTCCATGCGGTTTTGAGGAGGTTTGTACCAAATGGTATCAAGACCATTTGAGTCCAAACAGTATCAAGACCGTTTGGTACCAAACGGTCTCCAGACCATTTGGGACCAAACGATCCCAAACCGTTTGGAGACCCAAAGTGCAAACGGGTTCAATACCTACTTTGTCTAATCGATTTCAAGTACAACTTGTTCAAATGGTTTTCAACCAATTGATGTATGAGAACCAAGATCATTGAGGGTCTAAGTAAGTAACTTTGTGAAGATCAACATGGTTCCATTTGAATATCTCATGTAATTGAAGGTCCAATATGATGAACCTATTTAGATACGCAATGCTATGAGAGAAACCCTAATTAGAGTAATGCTATGTGTGAAACCCTAATAAGAGTAATGCTTTGTGTGAAACCCTAATCTAGGGTAAAACTGAGTGTTATTATAAATCTAGGGTGATGATGTAACCCTAACTTAGTGTAACAATGAAGGAAACCCTAATTTAATGGGAATTGTACATCCTAACCCTAATTTGGGTATGAGGTAAGAGAAACCCTACTTGGATGTAAATGGTAAACCTTAATCCCTAAAATAGGGTAAAGGTGCATGAAACCCTAATATGGGGTAGTGCTACTAATCCTATGTGAAGACCTAGCACTGGGTGATGTGTTGTGAAATCTCAATTTCACATAATACTAGGTGAAACCCTGATATAGAAGGATGATTATATGAAACTCTATTGAAGAGTAATACTGTGTGAAATCCATAAATGTATGGAATATGCTATGTGAATCCTCAAATTATAAATATGGAGAGTACTATTCCTAATAATGTAATAGTGATTAATGTTATGACAAGTGTAACACCTAGAAAGGTTGATAATGAATATCCTCATATTAATAGTTCCTAACTCAAGGATGAGTCCATAGTATTGGCAATAGTTGTGTAATCTAAGTGAGTGAATAATGACCTATACTTTACATGATAAATGTGATGAACTGGTGCATAAAGTATTAGGATGGGGAATACCCTAATACAAGCTAAGTGTATAATCTCAAGTAAGATAAGGTGTTGAGGGAAGTGATATATCATGATATGATAGATATCCCATCCAACTCCCCAATGCTAGTATACCTTGATGAGTTATAAGTCCAGGATAATTGGATGAATGACACATGAGATGTGCCATGTCAATGGTTACATTGTAATGTAATGCACTCTGTTGAATGTAGGCTAACATGCCTTATGAATAGGTTAGTTCAAACCTATAAACTATGATGTGATCATATTCTGATAAAGATGAGAGAGAAACTCATGCTGTGTGTTGATAATTCATTTAATTAGGAATGATGATAATAAGTAAGTATGATTGAATACTTATGATTATCCATATTGATTCCTTGCTATGTGAACCCTAATACAAATTAATGCTATGTGAAACTCTATTACAAGTCAATGCTATGTGATTCCTAATACAAGGTAATGCTATGTGAAATTCTATGACAAGTTAATGCTATGAGAACCCTAATACAGGGTATTACTATGTGAAATTCTAACACAGGGTAATGCTATGTGAAGCTCAAATACAGACTAATGGGTTGTGAATGTAATAAGATAACCCTCGTACTGCATGATACTGATATGTAATTGTATCATGATTACTAATCCTGCAGATATGTTGAGGAAATGAGCATAGCCAGGCATGGGCTATGATGCTTTGTTATTGAGAATGTTTTATAGGCTTTGTAAGCCATCACATGTTTTGTGTAGTATGAATCAATGGGCTTTGTGTACTATGTGCAATACATTGTGTAGCAAGAATTATGATGTCCTTGGTCAGATGATCTGAAGGTATTAAGTTACCTAATAAGTGATAATAAGTATCCTATGGTGAGTTCTGGGTTCAAATACCCAGATACTATAATCATGATGATGAACCTGTTAAGAAATGGAATTGTGCTTTGTGAGTTGAGGGACTAAGATCCCAACACTTTTTGAAAAGAGTATGGCTATATGCTATGACTCCACAATGACAATGCCATGTGTGAGATATATGATCTAAACCTGAAGATAGTTAATGTTGTGATGCTATCGTGAATGAATGTCATACATGTTCTTCATATTCCTTAAAGGATAAGTGACATGTTGTTCTATCAAGTTATAGTTGTAATGTTTTGATAAGAATGATGTTCTAAACTGTTAGACATTGAATTAACTGCTGCCAAACAAATTTAATTCCTTTGTGTATAATTATCTTCTTAAGCTACAATAATAATGTTTCTGGAGGAGAGTTATATCTCTCGCTTGGGAAATTTACAATTGTATCACCCCCGTGGGAACCACATTTTTAGGTGGATGTGGACGAGGAGGCAGGAACCCTTCAATAAGTGAAGGACAGCAACAGGGACAACAATGAAGTATCAGGTGGAGACACTGGATGTTGTACCTTGTATAGATGTAGATAAAGTCCTATGTGTCGTATATGTACTCTCAGGTCCTTGGAGTAGTAGTTAGTGCTTTCGAGATTTTGGCTCAGTGCCTCGAGATTTTATACTGCCCGTGTTTAGCTTGACAAGACAGTTAATACTTGTAATTCTCAGAAAGAGATAATACAGATATGTACCTTCGAACAAGAATGTAAATGTGTTACTTTGGTTTTATGTGAGAAATTTTTCATTTGATGGATCTCTTGATAAAAAGTTTTAATTTTTAGTGATTTTTGGTAATCCATTGTTTAGTGAACGCTTCCGCATTAGTTAATTATGTTTTCATGAGTTGTATGCCACAATTAAGTGGTATCAGAGCTCTAGGTTCGCTGAGTCTACAGAGACATAAGACTAAGGTTGTAGAGTCTGTTCTAAGTGTCTTCCAGTTTATCTGATAGTATCTTCTGCTCACAGAGGAGAAGAAGAACTTGAAAATGACTGGAGAACATGAGGAACACATTGCTAAGGGAAATGTTGTTGCACCAGGAGAGGGTGCATGGGACCAGGAAAGAGGAGAACAAGTGCCTGAGAATTCCCACCTTGACCTAATCAGGATAGAGAAGCCTATGTTATGCTCTTGAAGGGCAGGATATGACAATAGTGATGCATATAGAAGACTGGATACTAGTATTACAATCTAAGTTACCAATCTTTAATGCATACACTTTGGGCTTTGAAAGGATTCCTGAGTGACATGGTCATGTTAGAATAGTGGAGATGTGGGAAAGATTAATAAATGGCAAGAAAGTAGACTCTGTCATAAGTCTGGACAAACAGTACATCTGTGATGATAGTGCCCATGGAGGGGCCATAAGCTATGAATTAAGGTAAGGTCTCTACAATTCTAGATACATTTTCCTAAAAATTCTGAAAAGCCAAAGTTTTTGGTGTCACCAGTGCAATAAATTCCTAGTACACCTGGGCAATAGTCATTAAGAGAAGGAAAAAGAAGCAACATGAGATAACTGGACACTATGTGATGAAATCAACCTAATGTGGTAGATGACCTTGAGGGGTAATACTTAGATGAAATATATTCATCCTGATACTTCATTTCATGTTTCTATGTGTTAAAGATATGAAAGTATTTGTTTTTGAACTTCCTTTGACTAGTCCTATAAGGACACAAGGGAGATGAGAACTTATATATTACTCAGTGTTCCTTAAAATGTTTTATAATCTCCCTTATCTGTGTGTTGAAAGATGAGATTTAGAAATGATGCATGGAGGAAATCTAGGAATGGAAAATCATGTGTGTATAATGGTATGAAAAGTGAGGAATATAATAGTAAATAAAGTGCATACTACCTAATTTCAATACTTGTATACCCTGGACAGGTATATGGTTATTGAAGATAAGGCAAGTATGGAACTCTTAGATTGTTATCTTTCTGATTACTCTGATCAAGTAGTCATTTTGAAACAATCTAGAGATTATAAAGAAACTAATAGGGAAGAGCTATGTGGACATTCCCAACTAATAGGGGAGAGCTATGTGGACATCATCAACTTAAAGGGAAGAGCTATGTGGAAATTCCCAACTAATAGGGGAGAGCTATGTGGAAATCCCCAACTTAAAGGGAAAAGCTATGTGGACATTCCCAACTAATAGAGGAGAGATATGAGGACATCCCCAACTAATAGTGAAGAGCTATGTGGACATTCTCAACTAATAGGGGAGAGCTATGTGGACATCCCCAACTTAAAGGGAAAAGCTATGTGGACAGTCCCAACTAATAGGGGAGAGCTATGGGGACATCCCCAACTAATAGGGAAGAGCTATGTGGACATTCCCAACTAATAGGGGAGAGCTATGTGGACATCCCCAACTTAAAGGGAAAAGCTATGTGGACATTCCCAACTAATAGGGGAGAGTTATGTGGACATCCCCAACTTAAAGGGAAAAGCTATGTGGACATTCCCAACTAAAAGGGAAGAGCTATGTGGACATCCCCAACTTAAAGGGAAAAGCTATGTGGACATTCCCAACTAAAAGGGAAGAGCTATGTGGACATTCCCAACTAATAGGGGAGAGCTATGTGGACATCCCCAACTAAAAGGGAAGAGCTATGTGGACATTCCCAACTAATAGGGGAGAGCTATGTGGACATCCCCAACTAATAGGGAAGAGCTATATGGACATTCCCAACTAATAGGGGAGAGCTATGTGGACATACCCAACTTAAAGGGAAAAGCTATGTGGACATTCTCAACTAATAGGGGAGAGCTATTTGGACATCCCCAACTTAAAGGGAAAAGCTATGTGGACATTCCCAACTAATAGGGGAGAGCTATGTGGACATCCCCAACTTAAAGGGAAAAGCTATGTGGACATTCCCAACTAATAGGGGAGAGCTATGTGGACATCCCCAACTTAAAGGGAAAAGCTATGTGGACATTCCGAACTAAAAAGGAAGAGCTATGTGGACATTCCTAACAAAAAAAAAGCTATGTGGACATTCCTAACAAAGAAAAAAGGAAAAGCTATGTGGACATTCCTAATAAAAATGAAAAGCTATGTGAACATTCCCAATTACATAGAGTTTTCTAAGTGAACTTTCCTAAATGAATAAATGATTGCTGAGTGAATTATCTCTGTTAGATATATATGTTTTTCCTTTTTGATAAATATTCTTGGGTGATGATAGAAGTATGTTCTTTTATGCTTCTTCTTTTCAATAATATGGACATCATATGTAGAGGTTTATGCTTTGCATAAATATAAACAGTGATAAGGAGGAATTAATGAAAGGAACTTTATGTTGATTATAGAATCCATGATATCTCCATGATATTAAGATATTATGTGGAGACTCGAGGGCATGATTAATGAATAATCTGTCCTTCCTTTTTCTGGGATTTCGAGGATGAAATCCTTATAAGGGGGGGATAATTTGTAACATCCCTGACCTGGGTTATATTCTAACCCTAGATGTTTTGCCTAATAAGGTTGAGTAGATGCTTAATCTTATCTTGGGAAAAATATTTATGGCTCATGAGAAACTTATGTTTCAATTTTGGTCCTTTTTGAACAATGTTGAAGCAATGTTTGCTTATTTGGACTAAAGTGCAAATTACCCAAGTTAAGGGGCTAAATTGCAAATGTTGCATGATAAGATGTTCCTATGATGTTGAGACATCATAAGAATGAATATGATGTAGTGGTATGGTTTCCATAAGCTTGGGTACCAAGATTAAGCTTGTAAAGCAATCCTTGTGCATTAAAACCTAGTTTTTGGTGTAATGTGTAATTTACCCAAAACCTAGGGTTCAATATATAAATTACCACTCCAAAAAGGTCCCTAATGCTTATTAGCAACATGTGGTGTAAATAAAATTAGAGGGGTGCCTCATTTGAATTAAGTTGGAGGAGAGAGAATCTTGATATTAAAATAATCAAGATTTAATCCTAAGTGAAACCCTAATTCAATTTAGGGCAAAAATGAATGTATTAATTAAAGGGTCTTAAACCAAAATTAAAATGGTTGGATTCATATGTGTGTGGATGAGCTTAAAGCCTTGGAAAGGCACGAGCATATCCTAAGGAGGTGAAATTCCACTCACCATTATTATAAGAAAAAGAATTTCCACTCAAATATGGATATTCTTATTATAAGGGTTAAGGTGCTTATTTTCTTTTCCCTTAATTCATGGATAATGGAAGGGATCTCGGTGGGGATAGAGATTCCCTTGCATGAAAGAAACCAAGGGGGAAGTGGTGGCAACAATTTTGGAATTAAAAGACTTTTATAAAGAATTTTCTCTCTCATCAATTATCTTATAAAAGTACCTTTTCCAAGCCAAAACAAAGGCTTTTTCGGATTCCTTTCTTGCCCCTTGCTTGGAAAACGACCAAGGAGCTATGGAGGATCAGGAGGACGACCCTCAACCTGTTGGTAAGGTTATTGACCTCCTTTCACCTTGAATCAATGGTGAAAATCAAAAATCAATGTATGAATTCTTCATAACTCGAACCCCTCTTCAATTCTAACCAAATCTTTTCACTCAAAGCTTGAGGACGACCCTTGGAATAGTGAAAGGAGTTGCATCCACCATTGTTTCCGTGAGCTTGGAGCTTTGGAGCTCAATTGGAGGCGGGTTTTATAACTTGAACCCATATTCATTGTTATTGAACTCAATTTCTCAATTCAATTGATTCAATTGCTCTTTTTGTAATACCCATGATTAGTTAATGCAATTGCCATGAAGATGGCAGTACATTTCGAAGGTTTGCAGGTTGATGATGATGAAATCATCACAAGAACACACCTTATCCAAGGGAATGAGAAAACGGTTTTCAAAACTGCATGATTTAGTTAGTTGCAAAACCGAATGGACACTTTTGAGTTCAAAACCGTTTGGAGTATTTGGACTCCAAGACCACATGGGTAATTCACTCAAGAATGTATGGGTAATACACCCAAGACCACATGGGTAATTACTCAAGACCGCATGGGTAATTTTACCCAAGATCCAATGGATAATTCACCTCAAAACTGAATGGGTTTCAACTTCAAGATCGATTGGGTAATTTAGTCCAAAACCGAATGGGTAATGGACTCAAAACCGTTTGAGTGGGTTGACCAAGGGTTGACCGTTTGAGATTACTGTTCCTAATTATATTGTTTGATAACCCACCAAATTTTATGGATTAATATCAAAGGAATCATGAGTTGAAGGCTAATCAATTAGGCAAACCTAATTGGATTAAGTGCTGATTTTCAACTTGAGTATTTTAACTTTTTGGGCAAACGGTTTCAAAACCATTGGAAAGAGTTGACCAAGGGTTGACCGTTTGCGAATATTGTTCCTATTTATGTTGGTTGATGACCCACCAAATTTGGTTAAATAATTTCAAAGGAATCATGAGTTGAAGGCTAATCAATTGGGCAAACCCTAAATGAAATTCGTGCTGAAATTCCAATGAGTTGATTTGAGATTTTGGGTTGATTAGCCCAAACGGTCTCAAGACCGTTTGGGGATCACCCAAACGGTTTCAAGACCGTTTGGGGATCATCCAAGACTGTTTGGAGGTCACCCAAGACCGTTTGGAGGTCTAGGGGTGAGTATGGTTAAGCAATTGATGATCCAATGTTACTAAGTTAAAGTGCAATCAATTGCTGATTTGGTGATCAATCCAATGATCCAAACCTTAATTGGTTGACTTGGATTTTGATGATATGATGGTAAAATGGTCTAAAGAACGTTTGGAGGTCATCCAAACGACCTCAAGACCGTTTGGGGTCAGGTCATGTTCAATTTGGATGATGGTTCAAAGGTTTCAAAGTAACTAATCTTGCATTGATTAGTGTTGAATGATCATTGATTCCAAACCCTAAGTCAATTGATTCAAACCCTAGTTGATGACTAATTGAGGGTCAATTGAGAGCTAAATCAGTTGTAGGTTGACCTATTTATCTGAATTGAAGTATGATGATAGGTCCAATTGATGATTGGGTACATCAATTCAATGATTGAAGGAATCAACATTGAGAACCCTAAATTGATTTGATCGGTTGAGACCATATTTGGTCCATGCGGTTTTGAGGAGGTTTGGACCAAACGATCTCAAGACCGTTTGAGTCCAAATGGTCTCAAGACCGTTTGGGACCAAAAGGTCTCAAGACCGTTTGGGACCGAACGATCCCAAACCATTTGGAGACCCAAAGTGCAAACGAGTTCAATACCTACTTTGTCTAATCGATTTCAAGTACAACTTGTTCAAATGATTTTCAACCAATTGATGTATGAGAACCAAGATCATTGAGGGTCTACGTAAGTAACTTTGTGAAGATCAACATGGTTAATGCATTCAAATATCTCATGTAATTGAAGGTCCAATATGATGAACCTATTTAGATACTCAATTCTATGAGAGAAACCCTAATTCGAGTAATGCTATGTGTGAAATCCTAATTTTTTTTTTGGGGGTTCACCGGGACAATTTATTCATCCTGCTCCCGGGTTACAGGTCGACAATTTGAACCTATTACAGAATGGTTCGTCCCTTGTTCATTCCAATACTCATCTGGAATAAACTCAGGACAATTGTTCCACACTACATAGTCATTGATGTACCTCACAGCCCATTTGACCAGAAGGTCTGCCAAAACATTTGCCTCACGTTTGACGAACTGAATCTGGATGTTTGGTTTCTTTTCCATGAGTACACCAAGCCTCTGTTGATATATCCGATATCTAGGCATACCAGACAATTTTGAGTTCAGAATATCGCATGCCAGCTTGCTGTCCGATTCAATGATCACAACCTATGGTCTTTGAATCGTGGCTTCAATGCCTCTACAAATAGCCAATAGTTCAATATCTAGGATAGAGTGACCGTTGCTAGTTTGAGCACCTGTTGTAATCCACTTCTGCTGAGCGTCTCAGACCACATAGCTCGTTGCCGCTCTATTGTTTATTTTCCGAACCGATCCATCGACATTTACCTTGATAGAGTTGAGAGGTAAGGGAGACCACGAGACAACTAGCGAGTTCTGCTGTGAGCTGGGCGGTACCTGAAATGCGTATAAAGATTGCCTAACTTTATGAGCTACTTTCTGAACACTCGACGAAGAAGTAGTTCGTTTTCCAGCAAAGATTAGCTCGTTTCTGTGTTGCCACAAAGTTTCGGCAGTGTGGGCGAACCAAATAGATCTGTTCCTGCCGTGTTTGTTTTTCCTCAAGTTTCGAGAGAACCATTCAACCATAGAATCTCCTGTCTCAAACTGTACATTGTTATTTCTGGAAACCGTGTTCCACACTAGTTGTGCAGTTCGGAAATCACGGAGGATGTGAAGTGTTGATTCACTACTGAGGTTACACACAGGACATGTGTCATCATTTGTAAACCCACGTTTGGATCTGTTCAGGTTTGTCATTAGACCTTCATGTAGCGCCTTCCACAGAAAGGTCTTTGTACGTTGTGGTATCGGAAGCTTCCATATAGTAGACCAATTCCCTGGGGTGCGGACGCATGTACTCTGGATCAGCTGTTTGTAATAGTTTTGTGTTCGAAAACAGCCATGGATGTCATCCAGGTGACACCAAACGTCCTCTACTCCATTTGGAATCGGGGGTACCATGTGCAAAATAGTGCTTACAGAATCCGACGTGAACCAGTGCTTAATGAAATCAGCATCCCATCTTCCTTCAGAAGCCATGGAGCTAACTTTCAGATCTTGAATTTCCTCGGGGATCGTATGGTCCTGCTTTAGGCAGGGACGATACATCGCTTCGACCCATTTTTCATGCCATACTGAGGTCGATTCTCCATTGACAAAGGCTCTGGAAGCTTTTTCCATCACCGTGTCTTTCTTGTCCACTATATATTTCCATAGCCAAGAGCCTCTATGTCTGCCAATGTCCTGACGATGCATGTATTTCTTTGTCATGACCTCTTTCCATGTGGTCCCTTTATCTGTTGCAAATTCCCAGATGTTCCTGGCAAGAAGCGCCTCATTTTGGAGTCATGCTAGTTTGATATTCAGGCCGCCTAGATGCATTGGAGCTATCACTTTCTTCCAGGAGACTAGACTAAGACTCTTGTTTACGTTTGGTCCTCCCCAAATAAAATTCCGAATTCTTTTGTCAATGTTGTCACACACAGAGCTTGGCAGATGACTAGTCTGCATTATATATGTAAGCAGTGAATTAAGCACCGATCTGGCCAAAGTGGCTCTTCCGGCTATGGAAAGAGTGTGTGTGGTCCATGAGCTGATGCGCTGGTCTATGGAATTCAGGAGATTTAGGTACATTGATTTGCTCGCTCTTTTGTGGAGTATCGGAACTCCAAGGTGTCTGCCCAGGTCCTCCGTCTCTTGTATCTGTAGAGCTCGGCATATCCTCCTTCTAAGAGGTCGATCCGTGTTCTTGGAAAAGTATACTGCTGATTTGCCGGGCGATAAGGTTTGGCCGGAGACTTCCCAAAATCTCTTCAAACACCTCATAATGGTAACAACCTGTTTGACAGAAGCTTCGCTGCAGAGAGTGATATCATCCGCAAAGCAAATATGTGTCAAGCTGGGTCCCCTCCTTCTGACGAGAAGCAGCTTCCAGCTTCCTGCGTTCACCATATCTCCAATGTCTTGGCTCAGACGTTCCAGACATAGTACGAATATGTAAGGTGACAACGGATCCCCCTGTCGGACTCCACGTGATGCTTTGAACGAAGGCAGTATTTTCCCTTTCCAAGAAATTGCAATCTCGCCGCTAGTGATGATATTCATAATCACTGTAATGAGGGACTGTGGTATGGGTGTCCTCTGGAGTGTGTCGTAGATGAAGTCCCATCTCATTCGCTCATACGCCTTGGCTAGATCAAGCTTCAAGGTCATGCATTTTTGCCCTGTTCTTCTTGTACCCATGGTATGGACCACCTCCTGCAACAAAATGGTGTTGTCTGATATTCGACGACCCGGGACGAAACTCGTTTGGTTCAGCGAGATCCAGTTGCTCAGAAACGGTTTTATGCGCTCCATGATAATTTTAGATAGAAGCTTCAAGCTGACGTTGTTAAGAGCTATCATGTAAAGATTGCAATTTTAGATATGTGTGAAACCCTAATTAGAGTAATGCTTTGTGCGAAACCCTAATCTAGGGTAAAACTGAGTGTTATTATAAATCCAGGGTGATGATGTAACCCTAACTTAGTGTAACAATGAAGGAAACCCTATTTTAATGGGAATTGTACATCCTAACCCTAATTTGGGTATGACGTAAGAGAAACCCTACTTGGATGTGAATGGTAAACCTTAATCCCTAAAATAGGGTAAAGGTGCATGAAACCCTAATATGGTGTAGTGATACTAATCCTATGTGAAGACCTAGCACTGGGTGATGTGTTGTGAAATATCAATTTCACATAATACTAGGTGAAACCTTGATATAGAAGGATGATTATATGAAACTCTATTGAAGAGTAATACTATGTGAAATCCATAAATGTATGGAATATGCTATGTGAATCCTCAAATTATAAATATGGAGAGTACTATTCCTAATAATGGAATAGTGATTAATGTTATGACAAATGTAACACCTAGAAAGGTTGATAATGAATATCCTCATATTAATAGTTCCTAACTCAAGGATGAGTCCATAGTATTGGCAACAATTGTGTAATCTAAGTGAGTGAATAATGACCAATACTTTACATGATAAATGTGATGAACTGGTGCATAAAGTATTAGGATGGGGAATCCCCTAATACAAGCTAAGTGTATAATATCAAGTAAGATAAGGTGTTGAGGGAAGTGATATATCATGATATGATAGATATCACATCCAACACCCCAATGCTAGTATACCTTGATGAGTTATAAGTCTAGGATAATTGGATGAATGACACATGAGATGTGTCTTGTCAATGGTTACATTGTAATGTAATGCACTCTGTTGAATGTAGTATAACATGCCTTATGAAAAGGTTAGTTCAAACCTATAAACTATGATGTGATCATATTCTGATAAAGATGAGAGAGAAACTCATGTTGTGTGTTGATAATTCATTTAATGAGGAATGATGAGAATAAGTAAGTATGATTGAATACTTATGATTATCCATATTTATTCCTTGCTATGGGAACTCTAATACAAAGTAATGCTATGTGAAACTCTATTACAAGTCAATGCTATGTGATTCCTAATACAAGGTAATGCTATGTGAAATTCTATGACAAGTTAATGCTATGAGAACCCTAATACAGGGTATTACTATGTGAAATTCTATGACAAGTTAATGCTATGTGAAGCTCAAATACAGACTAATGGGTTTTGAATGTAATAAGATAACCCTCATACTGCATGATACTGATATGTAATTGTATCATGATTACTAATCATGCAGATATGTTGAGGAAATGAGCATAGCCAGGTATGGGCTATGATGCTTTGTTATTGAGAATGTTTTATAGGCTTTGTAAGCCTTCACATGCTTTGTGTAGTATGAATGAATGAGATTTGTGTACTATGTGCAATACATTGTGTAGCAAGAATTATGATGTCCTTGGTCAGATGATCTGAAGGTATTAAGTTACCTAATAAGTGATAATAAGTATCCTATGGTGAGTTCTGGGTTCAAATACCCAGATACTATAATCATGATGATGAACGTGTTAAGAAATGGAATTGTGCTTGGTGAGTTGAGGGAGTGAGATCCCAACACTTTGTGAAAAGAGTATGGCTATATGCTATGACTCCATAATGACAATGCCAGGTGTTAGATATATGATCTAAACCTGAAGATAGTTAATGCTGTGATGCTGTAGTGAATGAATGTCATACATGTTCTTCATATTCCTTAAAGGATAAGTGACATGTTGTTCTATCAAGTTATAGCTGTAATGTTTTGATAAGAATGATGTTCTAAACTGTTAGACATTGAATTAACTGTTGCCAAACAAATATAATTCCTTTGTGTATAATTATCTTCTTAAGCTACAATAATAATGTTTCTGGTGGAGAGTTATATCTCTCGCTGGGGCAATTTACAATTGTCTCACCCTCGTGGGAACCACATTTTTAGGTGGACGCAGATGAGGAGGCAAGAACCCTTCAATATGTGAAGGACAGTAGGAACAACAGCAGGGACAACAGTGAAGTCTCAGGTGGAGACACTGGATGTTGTACCTTGTATAGATGTAGATAAAGTCCTATGTGTCGTCTCTGTACTCTCAGGTCCTCGGAGTAGTAGTTAGTGCTTTCAAGATTTTGGCTCAGTGCCTCGAGATTTTATACTGCCTGTGTTTAGCTTGACAACAAAGTTAATACTTGTAATTCTCAGAAAGAGATAATACAAATATGTACCTTCGAACAAGAATGTAAATGTGTTACTTTGGTTTTATGTGAGAAAGTTTTCATTTGATGGATCTCTTGATAAAAAGTTTTAATTTTTAGTGATTTTTGGTAATCCGCTGTTTAGTGAACGCTTTTGCATTAGTTAATTATGTTTTCATGAGTTGTATGCCACAATAATCATGACTTTATCTCTTCACATGTTTACTTGTAGGATATAGCATGTATATGATACATACTATATATATGGGGATTGGATATGTATATGTACATAAATACCAAACCCCTCAATATAATATTAAGTCTTAGATGTCTTCCATAAGCAGAACACATGAAAAGCTTGATCGACAAGTGTGGGTATCCCAAGGGTGGTGACCTGTCTATCTCATGGAAGTGTTATGGTAGTTGTGTGGGCCCACCAAGTGGGGTGCACTCCTATCATGTTGGCTTTTGGGTCAGGGTTAACTAAATGGACTTAGTGAGATTAAGAACTTAGAGGCATGCATATGACTATATCCTATGTCAAAAAGTTGTGGTATCATATATCCAAGAATTGCATATGATGCAATTGGTAATTGTTATCTACCCTAATAATTGATTATGGACGATGTTGTTGGCCTAGTAATAACTCAATTATTTTGGATCTTGGCTCACTAGAAAGTTGTATGCTACAATCTTCCAAATTGATGGAGAGGACTATGATTTTATGAAAATCGTGGGAGTGATAGTTAAATAAAGACCTAATTAATATAATCAACTTTATCAAATCAAAAATGTTTTGAAATGTTGCAAAAATTCTTTTCTAGAATCCAAATGACAAACACAAAAACATTATCGTTGTGGTCAGTTCATAAATAGGATAAACTTCAAATCTAGTTTGGGACCTTTGAGAAGCGCTCTCGATAGTGAGTGTAAACTCTAAATTCCTTGATAGACCAGAGCCAGTAGAACCATTCCAAATTCGCCTAAGGATAAAATTGGATGTTTACTTGAAATATGCCGATGATGCCTGAGACATCAAGAACCTTATGCTGAGCTATATGAACTATGAGTTGCATAAATAGCTTGAAGCATGGACATTATTGAAATGGTTTTACATCTTAAGAATCATGTAAAGTGTGAAAGGTATAATGTCTTCAAAGTGATGTTTTGAGTATAATAAGAGAAATGGAGATCAAGTATTACCTCATATAGTCAATATGATTGTGCATATAGATTAATTGTGATTTCTTTTAGGTCAAGAGTTTATCAAATGTTGAGAAACTTGGCCAAACTATTGTCTAAAGTTCTTAGCATGTTGATGCCAAAGCATGAATGAAGAAAGGACAAAACCTATGATAATGGTCAACAGAGTGAAGTCGATAGACTAAAGCAAGGTCAAAAAGTGTTCTTAAGCCAAGCTTAGGTCCAAGTCTTCATCACTCAGAATATGGAGAGGAGTAAGTTGGAAAGGGAAATAACCTATTTATAGAGGATCTCAGGAAGATGAAAGAGAGATAGGGATATGTACTTCAGGACCTAAGAAGAAGTAAGCTAGAAACTATGTGGAGCAAGAGTTTCTACCATTACAGTTACAATATGACATTCATGTGCAAATAATAGAATTAGTAAATTGCTATTATACATTTTGCATCAAATGAAATTGTCATACATCTTGTATGGACAAGAGTGTAATGAACTGATGTTTCATTTCAAAGAAATCATCTTTGATGGCAATGCCTATGTCTCATCAACTATACTTGATAGTTAAAGAGACAAATGTGTGTGACACATGTAATAAATAACATGATAACTCAAACTTGAATGCCTATATCATTGTCATCTATAGTGCATAAATGAGAATTGCATTTCTAGAAATCCATATGATGGTTATCTAGACTCATTTTGGTTATTGAACCAATAGAGACATGCTAATCTCATTCATTGTGCAATATGACAAAGGTTCTTCACTAGATGTTGTGGGAGAATGATTATTCTATTAAGGATTATACATATTGATGTGTATAGACCTTTTAGAATAAATGCTAGAAGTAATAAATACTACTTCAATATATTTACTGATGTCCGTAGTAGATATGGTAGTTTGTATTTAATAAAATACAAACATGAATCTCTAGAAGTGTTCAAGGAGATCATAAATGAAGTACATAACAAACTTGGTATAAGTATTAAATTTCGATATGATCGGTATGGAAATACTTTGAACCAAGAGGTTGAGAACCTTCTGGAAGATTATGATAATGTATCATGATGGACTCCACCAAAAACACAATGATAGTGTATCATGAGAAGTGTATCAGAAAGAAGGAATCACACCTTGATAAGTCAGAGTGTGATTACTAGCAAAACTTTAAATTTCCTTTTGGGCACATGCTTAACATTAAAACAATGTGTCATCTAATTAGTTCAAAAGACACCATATGAGATATGGAATGGGAAGTGTCCCAATATGTCTTTATAAAGATTAGGATTGAAAGCCTAAATAAGAAAAATGTTTCTTAAAAGGTTTTGTCTACAAATCACATAAATGTTATTTTGTATCGGAGTGACTTCCTCAGTCCCTTCCCCCGCGTCGAACTCCCCCGCTGCCCTCCGGATGCAGATAGGGTTCGTGTGTGGGACTCTCCCGCTCGGGGGAGGTGGTCAGCTGCTGGCACGTAGCCACCCTCTCCCCCTGGGGGTTCGTCGGGTGACTGTCCTCTTCATAGATCGTGTGGCGCTGGGGCTGCGGCTGGCTGGTTCTCCTCTCCGTCGTCTTCGTCCTCCGTGCCTTTAGATCAGGGCTTCAGGGTGGTGGAGCGGTGCTTTCCTGGATGGTGGCTTCGTCTCCGAAGAAGCTAATCGCTTGGTGGAGGCAAGGAGGTGGCCGCCACGAAGCTTTTGGCATGGATCTGCTGGGGGGCGGGCATTTCTCGCTTTGCTGCTTTCGCTCTATTTTTCTGCTCAGTCTTTGTCGGCTCCCTGCCTTTCATTTTTGTCTTGGTTCTAGGCAGTTTCTTGCCTTCTTCTCGCCGAGTTCCTTCGGCGTTTGTCTCTCCCTTCGGGGTTTAGGTGTCTCTCCTTTCGTGATAGTGACGAGATCCCTGGTTGGTCTCGTTTTTGCCTCAGGTTCTTTGTTGCTCGAGCCGTGCCATGGATGGTAGAGTCAACAATCAGACAGAGTCTCGGTCAGGTTCATGCTTAATGCCGCTGCCTTATGCTCAAGTTGAAGGTATCTCTCACAATAGCTGCTTTGGTCAGCCACAAAGAAGAGAGTTCTATGCAGAAGTGTTTCAATCTCGTTCCAATATGAGTGGTAGTGGTGTTAGATCTATGTTCTTGACTGATCTAGATTTCTTCTGGTTGTACTTCTCTACTTGTAGATGTCGTATGGCTTGATTAATGAATGAATCTGTTTGCTTTTAAAAAAAAAACAGAAATGTTATTTTGTTGAATACTACTTTGATATCCAAATCCAACAACAATGATGTTTTGGATAGCTGCATTCCTAGAGGACAACCTAGTTCTAAAGGAATCAGTGGGAGAGAAAGTGGAACTCGAAATGTTCAAGACCAACAAGAACACATTAAACTTAAAGAGGTACAATGGGAATAAAGAGAATCACAAAATGTTGTGGAATCTTAACGTTCCTTAAGTAACACACATAACTCATGGTTCTGGTAGAACACACCTAGAGCTTGAATGATATATGATATCTTATTGAAAAGAAGGTGATGAGTTGATCATATGATGAACCAACAGTCTACCTAGAAGCTAATGAGAGCTAGAAACTAAGATATGGCTTGAAGCCATGAAATCCAAGATGGAGTCCATGTACATCAACAAAGTATGACCTTGGTTGATCCACCTGAAGAGGTAAAACCTATAGGGTACTTTTGCATCTTCCAGAAGAAGACTTACATGGAGGGTAATTTGGTTGTAAAGAGTTTCTAACAAGTTCAAGGTGTTGAACATGATGAAATCTTTTCAACATTTACCAAGGATAAATCCATCATGATAATGCTTGCTATTGTAGCTTAATGGAAATAAAGTCTGTGAAGCTGCATAGATCAATCTTTAGATTGAAGAGGGAACCTCTGAACTGGAATCTTCTATTTGACAAGATAGTCAAAGAGTTTGAATTGAGTCAAAATAAAGAAGTAATGTGTGATTACAAGAATTTAGTGGGAGCATATGTATATTCCACATGTTGATGAGGAATAACATCCTTACTACAAATATTAAAACCTAGCAACAAAGAGCATTCTAAAGTTTTAAAGAAGCATTCTATGTGATAGGAATCAAGATCTATAGAGATAGATCAAGAGCGCTTCTTGACCTAAGAAAGAGAACATACATCGGCAAGATACTAAAAGGGTTCAACATGATGAGAGAAAACCTGTCCATGTTCGATGGAGTTAGTCTCTCAAGATCCAAGTGTCCCAATGCTTTTGAAGAATAAGAAACACACAAATATATTCCATATGCATTTGCAATTGGATATATCACATATGAACTCATCTCATTATCTTGTATGTATTGGACATGACAAGAATAATATGAACTAAGTATCTTGTAAGTATTGGACATGACAAGAATATACAAACTCATTATCTTATATGTATTGGACATGATAAGAAGATATGGAATCCAATTATTTTGTATGTATTGGACATGACAAATGGATATCTGTCAAACTCCAATAAGAGTTACTAGAATACCATGAAGGACATCTTTATGCACTTGTGAAGTACTAAAAGGATTAGTTCTTTAATTATGGTAATAAGAAAGATTTGGGTGTAAAATAGTTACACTAATGCAAGCTTCCAAAATGACACAATTGTACATGACCTTGGAATAAGAATTGTTAGTTGGAAATGTTCCAACATAAGACAATTGATTAATTCTACAATAAGAAGCTGCGTACCTGTTACAACCTCAATTTTGCATATGTTTTCATAATTGAATTGTAAAGATTTTGTGAATATGGACTTAATTGAAAAGGTTGTATGCTTTGCTTCAAAAGATGGATTTCTTTGCAAATATCCCTTTTGATAGGGATTTCATAATTTCTATTATGAGATTAATCCAATAATGGATATTAAAGAGAATAAATGAAGAAAAGTCCAAATAAAAGGAAAAGATACAAGATAATGGATATTAAGCAAAGTAATTATGAAAATTACATAGAAATCTCTAGAAGGTGGCATTAATGGCCACAATTGAGTAAATTTTGTTTCTATATGATTTCTACTAAAAAATATGAAAATAGGAAAAAGGAAATGAAAGATAAAGAAAAATCTTTGAAAAGAAATCTTTTAATAAAAGAAATAAGTAAGATAATGGAAAATGAAGAATGTAGATGCATCTAGAAGTATGATAAGTGTCCTTAAAAAGGAAATTCGAAATATTAGGATTTCTTGGGGTCTAAGGAGTCCCAATGGAAAATAAGAAAGAGAAAAGATGTGAGAAATAAGCCTATTTGAGAAATATCTTACACCTAAAAAAAAGGCACGTTTTCTTTTAGATAATGAGCCCAAATTTGGCAAAGAGGTATATTAAGTCATTATTAAGTTTCCCTCAAAATTTGGGATTTATTGGACAATCGGTTTGAGAGTTATGGATTTTAGAAATTTCCCTAAAGTGACAAGCTTTTAATTAAATGTCGCAATATATTTGATTAAAAGAAAAGAAAAGGGAATAGAAGGGAGCGACGCCAGCCGTCGGATCCCCGCGTGGTCCAGGGGACCATGGATCTGATGCTAGTTGGGCATCCTCCTCCTCTAGTCGAAGAAGGAAAGCAAATGGATTTCCGAATCCAATTTCCTCGCAAGATACCCCATGCGCGAGAAAGGAAATTGTATGAATAAGTTCGTGAAATGTTTTTGCACCCAAACAACCTAGCTTTTATATGGTTTCATTCATTCTAGAAGAAATGCCCAATTGGGCTGAGAACTAGGGCGGCAGTGAGTTTGGAGAACCCTAAAAGAGCCCTTAAATCCTATATATGGTACCCCCTCTCAACTCCTCTCACCCTCGCACACCCGAACGATGCCTTCCCTAGTTTTTTCGTGCCCTGACCTGATGAGATCACCTTGCTCCAATGAGCTTGAAGTCGCGACACCACCACAGATTCATTTGCTGGGTTGAGTAGGTGCGATCTACTATGACCGTTCGATCGAGGTCATGGGTTGACCACGGGCGCCGATCGACGACCCTAGTTCATTGAGTTCTTCATCAGCCGACTACTAGATGTGTGTGTCACGAGCCTCCTGATTGAGCTCAATCAAAGGTGATCGAGGATCCAACAGACCAAAGTTTTCCGAAAAACAAAAGGTTAGTCGCCTCTCTGATCAATATTCAAGGAAAAGGTTGAATCCTATATAAATCGTTAAAAATAGATCCTTTGGCCGAAACACACAAGAAAGTAGTGATTTTTGCTCAGAAAAATAGAGGAATCTATTAAAAATAGTTTTAGAGCCTAATTCCTCTTGCAATTCGAAAAGTAGTTGAAGTTATCAACTTTAATGTATTAATGGTGAAGAAGCCCTAATTTAAGATGATTAATGTATCTAGAAGGGTTATATGGATGATTAAAGTTGATATTAACTTATTGATTATAAAAAGACGTATTAGATCTAAAAGAGTGAACATTATGTGTAATTTGATTAATTTAGGGTTCAATGTACATAAATAAGCTTTAATGGGCCTTGAAACCCTAATTATGATTCTTACGGGCTTTAATTGTTCAAATCCATGAATAAAGCTGAGATATGATGATTCTAAGCTAGTTTGAGTATAAACGTTTATAATTGTGGATAAATACGCTTAATAATGTAATTAGGGTTTTCTAATGGATAAATGTGGAATTAGCAATAAATAGGGTTCATATGTGAATTGAACTATAATGAAATATGAGTTGTCAATTTGAAAGAAACCGAATGTGATAATTGGGTCCAATGATCTTGAAATAACTTAAAAGGATAAAGATGGTGTTTTTAGTATAAAAGAGAAATAATAGACTTTAACTGGGCTGATGATGTGGAAATTAGGGTTTGAGAACTAAGAGAACATTAAATGTGATAAAAGTATTATGGAGGTTAAAACCCCAATAAAACCCTGAAGTGGGCCTAGAAAACCGAAGATGGAATCCAAGTCTATCTTGAGAATGTTTTGGATAAACTATAACACATGGATGTATTGCATTAATTTTAGGATATTGTTGATTGCTTGTTTGATTGTTCTTTATCATTATTGCTTGGACATCAAGTTGCTCTGGATCAGGTATGTGGTTAATTATGGTTAATTGAATTAGTTTCCCGAAGGTTTTCTGGATGATTAATTACATTGAATGCAACCTATCAGATTGGATGTTCATACTTACAAATCATAAAGTCACTATGATTATCACAATTATAATATAAGTGTGTATTCTCGCACCTACATGCCACCCTGATGGATGATGCAAAAAGGTCAAGCCCAGGATGGAAGACCCATGGGTACCATGAGTGGTGACCCCAGACACCAAGCTCGGGATTGAGAAGGTGGTCTTTGTTGCATGACTAATGGTCACCATGAGAGGTGACCCCAGGCACCAAGCTCGCGATTGATGGCAAAAGAGAAACCCGAAAGAGGGTATTACAAGGTTAGGGCAAAAGCGGTGGAGAATGTCACATTGAAAGCGTAAATTGGCATGTTAATTAACTTGATTGTGATATTTAGATTGTTAGACATATTTGTGAAATTTTGGTTGTCCCCACATATCGACATATTCATTTATGCTAACCGATGTTTTGTTTGCCGGCATTTTAGGTACAAATTGAAAAGGAAAAATAGTAAAGTGGCATATTGTGAAATTAAGAATTAAAGTGCAAGGAGGATTAGTTAGAATAGACTCCAGTTGTGGATAGAAGTAGATATCTAAGTTTTTGATAAAGGTATGCAAAGTTTTATTTTATTCCAGCTTTCAGTATAGTCTTGGTAGAATTTTATAATTATTATAGATTATTTGTCAAACCATCGATCCTGAAAATTGGGATAATGACTCTGACCTTTTGGTATTCCTTAATTGGGGGTTACTGGGAGGCGAGGTCGTTACATTTGGTATCAGAGCACTGGTTCCTCATCCAATATTTAGTAATTATTAAATTTTACAAACTCTGTAGAACACAAGGGAGTTATTAGAGGATTTTCCAAAGACTGAGGTGTCTAGAAAAGGATCACGATCTGGGGGCTGGCAAGATTTTCCTCTGCACCGCTAGTCAGAATATGAGGACTCCCGGATGCAGTGTGACTGTCTGGCCAATGTCTGAGGTTTTGACTTGAAATAAGATACCTTTAGGACTCTCTCATCTATTTTCATCCCTTCTCAACCCTAATTCTATTAAGATCATAAGGTTTAGGGTTTTCTCTATCTTCCTCACCCTCTTGAGGATAGGGTATGCATGATAAGGATAAGGAGTCCTCCAACAAAATTAATAAAAAGCATGTAAATAAGATGTCATGGACATAAGCTTAATAGTTTAAGCGTAAACTAAAGAATAGTTGCATTCTTAGGTCATATGGCATATGTTGTCATGCCCTCAGGAGAAACCTGAGGCTAGACCTTCTTGTCTGGAGGATAAGTAGAGAGAGTTAGTGTAACATCGCAGGATTTGAGGCCTCGGATAAAACACTCTTAAAAGGAATGATTGGACTACCCATATCACCAAGGTGCACCTCCTTTTCCGGGAGCCCATCTCTAAAGAACTCCATAGTTAAGCGTGCTCAGCTTGGAGTAGTACTAGGATGGGTGACCAGTCGGGATGTTGATCCTGGCTTGCGCGTCAGTGTGGACAAAGTGCGCAGTTAAGGCTAGTGGTGGTTTGTGGGGCCAGTCGTCATTCCTGAAACTCTACTAGATCCTAGGGCAGTGGGCCAAGGCGTTACAAATGGTATCAGATCCAATTCCCCTCCAGTAGGTGGGGCCCACATGGGCATGTGGCATGCCAGTCTTGAGCCGTGCGGTCCGGGCAAGTTGGAAAGGGCTATCCGTAGAGATGAGATGGAGCCGCCCTTGCGCTGGTAGCCGTGGACGGGAGCTAGGGTGTCCATGGGCCATTGTGGGTCTGCACTGAAATGGGGTCAGATTATGAGGCCATATAGTTGAGCCTTGACGAGGACGTCAAGAGTCTAAGTGGGGGAGATTGTAACATCGCAGGATTTGAGGCCTCGGATAAAACACTCTTAAAAGGAATGATTGGACTACCCATATCACCAAGGTGCACCTCCTTTTCCGGGAGCCCATCTCTAAAGAACTCCATAGTTAAGCGTGCTCAGCTTGGAGTAGTACTAGGATGGGTGACCAGTCGGGAAGTTGATCCTGGCTTGTGCGTCAGTGTGGACAAAGTGCGCAGTTAAGGCTAGTGGTGGTTTGTGGGGCCAGTCGTCATTCCTGAAACTCTACTAGAGCCTAGGGCAGTGGGCCCAGGCGTTATAGTTAGTCTTGGAGGTAGAGACCTGGCACATCCTCTGAGGATGATGCTAACCCTAACCCTAAGTGAAGGTTAGAGAGAGAGATGACACAATGAACTAGATGTCATGGTAGACCACGTGTGTGGGTGGACATGCTTTTGGTTTGGATACCCATGACGATATGAGCCATGTGAGGTTGGTTGACCTAGTACCTTTGGCGACCCAACCCTGGGAAGGGTCGTGCATGTTAGGGTGAAGGATAACTCCTTCATTGATGAGGTTAGTGATGACCATATAGAAACCCTATGAGCTTATATGAGCATGGTAAAGTTGCACCCAAAGTGCATCAGTAGGGATGCTAGTAGGATAAAACCCTGGACAGGAGAATATGTTGGATAGCTTATGAGATGAGCATAAAGAGTTATGGGTAATTTTGAGCGAACATAGGTTTCAACATAGGTTTCATTCATGTATGTGTATGCTTGTGAGCTTGATCTCATAAGCTAGATGTCACATCCTCTGAGGATGATGCTAACCCTAACCCTAAGTGAAGGTTAGAGAGAGAGATGACACAATGAACTAGATGTCATGGTAGACCACGTGTGTGGGTGGACATGCTTTTGGTTTGGATACCCATGACGATATGAGCCATGTGAGGTTGGTTGACCTAGTACCTTTGGCGACCCAACATAGGTTTCATTCCACCTTAGAGAGAGGACCTCTAGTAGTAAGGTTGTTGTAGGGTTAATCTCTAGAGAGAGAGAGTAGGGCCCAAGCTAGAAGGTTGGAAGTTTAGACTCTGGGTTAGGAGGAACCCTAAGGAGTTGAGGATGATGCGACCTAGGTGAATGGTTGTGGTTGCGTTGTGCATGATCCCTGGAGGCTTATGGTATCTTGGTTGCCTTTATAGGAACCAAACCCTACAGAGAGGATAAGGCTGATGGTACCTATGTGCCTATGGTATAGGTGTTTACCCTTTTAGGGTTAGGAGGAAGAGTTCCTTAGACCATGAAGAGGTTTAGTAACAAGTTGTGAGGCCTTATACCTAGTTGGTCGTCCTAGAGGAGGACTCCACTCTGAGGTGTTATTCAAGTGGAATGATAATAGGAAGTACATGTCGTACCTTGTACATGCTTGGTACGTGGTTATAAGGCTAAACATTCAGTTGGACATCAGAAAGGTGAACCTAGTGTCCCTAGACCTAAGAGGGGAAGTAGTAGTGTCTGGTACACCTGATGCTCATGACGAGACTTGAGGTTCCATAGATTGAGCATGGTACTCATGTTTAGAGGAATGGGAAACCCCTTGGATTAAGGTGTATGTTTGATGAACCTCTCATAGGTTGGTGACATATGATGTTGGTCCAATGTCGAGGAATGAGAACAAGTATGACTTATCAGGGAGACCTAGCATGGTTTAGTAGGTGGTCCTTGGTTAGCTACCAGCCTTAGTAGCTTGCTAGGTTTAAGCATGCTCATGTGAAGGTAAAACCTGGACATAAGGACGTTTGTGACCTTTGTTATCAAGATGTAGTTTCCTCCCATCCTGGGAGAGGGACCCTTCGGTAGGGTATATATCAACATTTTTTGGGTTTGAGGAAACCCTAAGAGGTCTCATAGAATCTTGAGAAGCTAAGTCAAAAGTACATAGTATAAGAGTGAACCTGTAGACCCACAGATGATCATCTCTGAGTGCATGTGGATGTGTTACCATGGAGGTATTCGGTATGGGTCCTGACCGAAGTAGATAGGTCGCCATGACCCCTATGAAAGGACGTAAGTAAAACCATGAATGCTAAGAGAGATGATGGATACTTGGGTAAGGTTTCAAGTTGGATATGTACTATGTTAGAATGCTAAGTTTATCCTAGGGTCAGGTAGGGATAAGACTAATGAAAGTAGGAGTTTCCTAATTCCCTAGTTACACATGACCATAGGGTTGGGAGGTAACATATGTCATTGTCTGAAGGCCATGGGCTAGGAGATTGATCACCTTCATGAACTCATGGGACCGAAATGGCAAATGAAGAGGGCACTCTCTGATGCATAAGGGAAGAGGGATGACCCCAAAAGTGCCGACACCCTACATACCTAAAGGAGATGACTAAGGATTATATGATGACCCAAGTGGGTTCAAGACCAGTTTTTCATGGAAGTAATCTAGATTTTGAGATGTTCATGATGTAGATGCATGTGAGGCACATTTCAGTTTAGATTTGTAGGTGTACTGGAAATGTGGGATGTACGATCTCTACTCTTGGAATGGGAAGAACTCTGTATTTGGACTGTAGCCAAATGCTTATTTCCTCTTGTTATGCGAGAGAGAGGTAGAACAGTACGCATGCCATACACTAAGGATAAAGATAATGTGAGTAGAAACGTTGCTATGATGCATGAGGATGGAGATTATAACGTACCCGTGTGGAGTGTAAGATGTGTGGATGTTGTACAAACACTAAGAGAACTAAGGTAGCCATCTTATGAGGATGTTTTTATCATGAGCTATGTGGAATTTATGAGCTATACAAGGTTGAGTTCGAAAACTAAGAGGATGAGCTCAGAGTTTTCTTAATGAAGATAGACTTAGAGTTTGAGATGAGATAATAAGTGGAGTACATGGAGGTGTATGTCTTCAACATTACCTTACACATAGGGATGTGAGGTGGTAATGGGTGCTCTGGTTGAGATGCAACTGCCTAGTTTAGCTAGAGGCTAGAAGAGGGTGTTAGGTTAGCCTTCAGTTTGAAAAAGGAGATATGTTTGGCTAACACTCAGATGTAATGAGAAATGTTGATCAAGTTAGTGGTTGTTTGGTTAGCTAGCCTATGCCTTGATGCGATAAAAGGATGGTTGTAGAACCTCAGATGCACTTCTTTGGAAAAGAAGGTGATGAAACCCCGACTAGAGTGTTTTAGGGTTTCTGAGGAATCAATCTTGAGGAATCATGACATACAGGAGATCATGATTTTAAGTCACCATACACCATGGTACTACTAAGATGGTAAGTTTCAGTAGTACTTTGGATGCCTAAGATGAAGTTGCATGTGGCTTGTCTCCATGCATGTCAGGAGGTGAAGGACGAACACTAGTAACCCAATGAGTTGATACAAAGGATAAAAAGTCCCTGAGAGGGAATGGCAGTTCATCACTATGGATGTCGTGGTAAGTCTCCCATAGACCAAGGAAGATCAAGATGCAATATGTATAGTAGATCGCCTTACCTAGATGACATAATCTAAGAGAAAGAGAGAATATTGTGGGGAGACAGATCCGGCTGAACTACAAGTAAGAGAGATGGTTCAACTGCACTAGGATGCAAGTTCAAAAGTTCTTGAATATGACCTAAAGATTCACTTCCATAAGGTGGAAGTAGATACATGAAGAACTCGATGTGAGTACAGCTTATCACCCCTAACTGATGGTTAGTATGATCCAGACAAGAGGATCCGATGAGAGCATGTGTGCTCATTCAGGGTGACACATGGGGGATAGTTATTGCCCTATGAGAGATGTGATGATAACCACCATAGCTAGTACGGGATGTAAAGAAGCTTTGTAAGAGAGGTTGTGTCAGTCACCACTTCATTAAGATAATGTTGGTGAAGGGACCTCACAAAGGTCAGAAAAGGACCACCGTGTGTGCAGATGAAGTCGCTTTGATCATGTGATGGCTGAGGAAGCTCAGGGGCGACAGATGAAGTAGCTTTGATCATGCAATGGCTGAGGAAGCCCAAGGTTGTGAGCTGATGCAAAGCAGACTGACGTGCAGTTCACTGTGGGAGAATATGTGATGTGAAAATCCGACCCCTCTAAGCTACAGATGAGAAAGCTGAGTCCCCGATATATGGGTCCTTTTGAGATTGATTCATGGAGATGGTTATGTTTAGTCTTACCCCTCAGGATAACATGATGTGTTCCATGAGTTCGATCTAGAGCACTATGTGAGGTACCCAAGCCATGTGCTGAGCCATGAACCCAGTTAGCTTTGAGAGAAGCTAAAATGTCCTGAGTCACCTATGAGGGTACAAGGTACCTAGGTGAGAAAGAACTCAGATGCAATAATATGAGATGATGAAGGTTCTTGGGAGGCACCATGGAGAGGGTAAAACCACATGGGAGCCATGATGGAAATGAGGAAGTATTATCCTGTTTGTTTGTATGTTTGAGGAAATTTTGAGGGCAAAATTCCTATAAGAGGGGAAGGATGTTACAACCTCAATTTTGCATATGTTTTCATAATTGAATTGTAAAGATTTTGTGAATATGGATTTAATTGATAAGGTTGTATGCTTTGCATCAAAAGGTGGATTTCTTTGCAAATCTCCCTTTTAATAGGGATTTCATAATTTCTATTACGAGATTAATCCAATAATGGATATAAAAGAGAAGAAAAGAAGAAAAGTCCAAAGAAAAAGAAAAGATACAAGATAATGGATATTAAGCAAAGTAATTATGAGAAATACATAGAAATATCTAGAAGGTGGCATTAATGGCCACAATTGAGTAAATTTCGTTTCTATGTGATTTCTAATAAAAAATATGAAAAGAGGAAAAAGGAAATGAAAGATAAAGAGAAATTCTTGAAAATAAATCTTTTAAAAAAAGAAATAAGTAAGATAATGAAAAATGAAGAATGTAGATGCATCTAGAAGAATGATAAATATCCTTAAAAAGGAATTTCAAAATCTTAGGATTTCTTGGGGTCCAAGAAGTCCCAATGGAAAATAAGAAAGAGAAAAGATGTCAGAAATAAGACTATTTGAGAAATATCGTGCACCTAAAGAAAAGGCACGTTTTCTTTTACATAATGAGCCCAAATATGTCAGAGAAGTATATTAAGTCATTATTAAGTTTCCCTCACAATTTGGGATTTATTGGATAATCGGTTTGAGATTTATGGATTTTAGAAGTTTCCCTAAAGTGATCAGCTTTTAATTAAATGTCGCAGTATATTCGATTAAAAAAAAAGAAAAGGGAATAGAAGGGAGCGACACCAGCCATCGGATCCCTGTGTGGTCCAAGGGACCATGGATCTGATGCTAGCTGGGCGTCCTCCTCCTCAAGTCGAAGAAGGAAAGCAGATGGATTTCCGAATCCAATTTCCTTACAAGATACCCCGTGTGTGAGAAAGGAAATTGTATGAATAAGTTCGTGGATTGTTTCTACACCCAAACAACCTAGCTTTTAGATGGTTTAATTCATTCTAGAAGAAATTCCCAATTGGGCTGAGAACTAGGGCAGTGACAAGTTTGGAGAACCCTAAAACAACCCCTAAATCCTATAAATGGTGCCCCCTCTCAACTCCTCTCACCCTCGCACACCCGAACAACGCCTTCCCTAGTTTTCTCGTGCCCTGACCTGATGAGATCACCTTGCTCCTAAGAGCTTGTAGTCACAGTGCCGGTGTAGAGTCATCTGCTGGGTTGAGTAGGTGTGATCTACAACAACCATTCGATCGAGGTCATTGGTTGACCACAGGCACCGATCGACGGCCCTAGTTTGTCGATTTCTTCATCAGCCGACTAGTGGATGCATGTGTAACAAGCCATCTGATCACGCTCGGTACAAGGCGATCGAGGATCCAACGGTCCAAAGTTTTCTAAAAAACAAAAGGTTAGTCGCCTCTCTTATCAATATTCAAGAAAAAGTTTGAATCTTGTATAAATCATTAAAAATAGATCCTTTGGCCAAAACATACAAGTAAGTAGTGATTTTTGCTCAGAAAAATACGAGGAATCCATTAAAAATAGTTTTAGACCAAATTCCTCTTTTAATTTGAAAATTAGTTGAGGTTATCTACTTTAATGTATTAATGGTTAAGAAACCCTAATTTAAGATGATTAATGTATCTAGAAGGGTTATATGGATGATTAAAGTTGATATTAACCTGTTGATTATAAAAAGATGCTTTAGATCTAAAAGGGTCAACCTTACGTGTAATTCGATTAATTTAGGGTTCCGTGTACATAAACAATCTTTAATGGGCCTTGAAACCCTAATTATGATTCTTCATGGCTTCAATTGTTCAAATCCATGAATAAAGCTGAGATATGATGATTCTAAGCTATTTTGAGTATAAAAGTTTTTAATTGTGGATAAATACCCTAAATAGGGTAATTAGGGTTTTCTAATGGATAAATTTGGAATTAGTGATAAACATGGTTCATATGTGAATTGAACTATAATGAAATATGAGTTGTCAATTTGAAACAAACCGTATGTGATAATTGGGTCCAATGATCTTGAAATAACTTAAAAGGATAAAGATGGTGCTTTTAGTATAAAAGTGAAATAATAGACTTTAATTGGGCTCATGATGTGGAAATTAGGGTTTGAGAACTAAGAGAGCATTAATTGTGATAAAAGTATTACGGAGGTTAAAACCCTAATAAAACCCTAATGTGGGCCTAGAAAGCTGAAGATGGAATCCAAGTCTATCTTGAGAATGTTTTGGATAAACTATAACACTTGGATGTATTGCATTAGTTTTAGGATATTGTTGATTGCTTGTTTGATTGTTCTTTATCATTATTGCTTGGACATCAAGTTGCTCTGGATCAGGTATGTGGTTAATTATGGTTAATTACATTAGTTTCCCGAAGGTTCATACTTGCATATCATAAAGTCACTATGATTATCACAATTATAATATAAGTGTGTATTCTCGCACCTACATGCCACCCTGATGGATGATGCAAAAAGGTCAAGCCCATGAGGGAAGACCCATGGGTACCATGAGTGGTGACCCCAGATACCAAGCTCGGGATTGAGAAGGTGGTCTTTGTTGCATGACTAATGGGCACAATGAGAGGTGACCCTAGACACCAAGCTCGGGATTGAGAAGGTGGCCTTAAGTCAACGACAAAAGAGAAACCCTAAAGAGGGTATTCCAGGGTTAGGGAAAAAGTGGTGGAGAATGTCTAATTGAAAGCGTAAATTGGCTTGTTAATTAACTTGATTGTGATATTTATATAGGTAGCCAAATTTGTGAAATTTTGGTTGTCCCGACATACCGACATATTCATTTATGCTGACTGACATTTTGTTTATCGGCGTTTTAGGTACAAATTGAAAAGGAAAAATAGTAAGGTGGCATATTATGAAATTAAGAATTAAAGTGCATGGAGGATTAGTTAGAATAGACTCCAGTTGTGGATAGAAGTAGATATCCAAGTTTTTGAAAAAGGTATGCAAAGTTTTACTTTATTCCAGCTTTCAGTATAGTCTTGGTAGAATTTTATAATTATTATTGATTATTTGTCGAACCATCGATTCTGAAAATTGGGATAATGACTCTGACCTTTGGGTCACCCTTAATTGGGGGTTACGGGGAGGCGGGGTCATTACAATACCTTAGTGTTACGAACACTTTAAAGGGTACTGTATGGATCTATAAGTTCATATGCATGAACTTATGGGAGGTTTTGACCATTGGTGACTCAGTAATAATATTGTGATAGAAATGAAGCTACTGGTTAGGCAAAAGATTTTTCGATATCATACCATGGCACTTCTATCTCATACGAGTTGTTGTACATCGAGGGGATGTGAAACATGCAATATACCGACTTGAAGCAAATGTTGCTTACTCACTATAAAAGCGCTTGTGCAGTAGAAACATGATGGACATGTTAAGATCACATGGAATATGATTCGTGGGTGATTGGCTCTAAGTACAAGTGGGAGTTTGTTGGTATAGTATCCTCAGAGAGCCAATCATATGATGATTGCAAAGAGGCATGTGATACTTAATTTGATAGTAATAAAGGCATTTTCCGTCTATACGTTTAATATGTTTTGAGATAATGATATAACACATTAGATGTCTAAAGAATCATATTGCTCAATGACGTATGTCTTCAGGTTAAGGACTTGAACAATGAGATCATATGAATGTTAAGAGTATACATTCTTGTTATGTCCCTAGTGAGTTATTATTATGGAAAAATCCATAGACATCAATAATACATAAGACTAGAGTGTGTGTTGGTTGATGACAAAATCTCATCACTCATGATATATGATATCAAACCAAGCACATAGATACATGTTAGAGAATAGTGTATCAGACAGACCCACCGTAAGAGTGATGCATGGAAACCACACTTGGTTATTCAAGATCATCTCTTATAATATTGGTGGTGACTGTGGTTCTTAGATCTGAAATCACTGCAATCATCACATGTCATTGGGTACACTTTGACATCATCAAACGTAGTCTTGAAACATGGGTTGTTATAACGGTGATGATTGGGTGACTTTAACAAATGGGGACTTGACTGTGAGTGATAGATATGGAATTTGTCCCTCCTAAGGGAGTGTGATATCTTGGCCACTTGAGGAGTGAGACTGAGAAATTCATGGCCATGCACATGTAAATCAATATATGATATTGAGCTTACATATATCTAAGACAGTCTACTTTGAGTCAAGAAACATGGATTGAACATTTGTAGAGGATGACAAGTCCATGCCTCATGTTCAATTTGGATATTAGTAACAAAGGAACTATACATTCACTATAACACCAATAACAGATTGTAGGTTGAAAGTTGTTCTCAAACTTTTCTGTTCACTTGGGTAGCACTAATGTGTGACTAGGCACCACTCTTTGTTTGTCATGGCATAAGTTAGTTATGGACATTCACTGCCAACATCAAATGGAACCTATAGGGTCACACACATAGGATTAACCTGGATGAGGAGTTTATCCATGAATGTTGTTTAGATTGATTACTAAAGTGATTAGGTACTCAATTAAACATTCAATCAATAGACTTGACTTAGAATCATCAAGTTCAAGTGTTGAACCAACTGATTAGAGTGTTAGATTGATTGAGAACTGCATTGAGTGAGTTCTGTACAACCTGGACCACCAACGAAACGGTTCACTGGTTAAGTCATTTGGCTCATGGTCAGTGAGATGATCGGTTCACATTGGTGAACCGATCGGTTCACTTGAACCAAATGAGCATGTGTTGGGTTTCCCAGTTTGTGAGAAAAAGGATCCTCATTTCACTTGTTCAATTTGATTGGGACAAGAATTAATCTTTGCATTAATTAGAAACAAATAAGGAAAGTCAATTGCAGGTATGTCTGGGTAGTGAAACGATCTGTTCACTGGGTAAACCGATCGGCTCACCTGCCCAAATGACCGGTTCAATTGTGAACCAATCAGTTCTCCTGCCGCAACAGAATTAGTTCGTGGAAAATCTAGACCCTTCTACTCACACACAGAATGGGAACCCTAACCCTGCCCTCTACTATAAATAGAGGGGTACAAGGGGCTTCTTGGAATACAAAACTTAGAACATCAATTGCTCTACAAAGTTGTTGTCCTCTCTGGTTTTGGTAATCGAGAGAGACCAAGCAAGTTCTACCCATCTAGGGAGGAACAACGAGGGAAATACAAATGTTGAAAAGTGACTGGTGGTGGGAGAGTGTGTCGGTGACTAGTACGCTTATAGAAGGGGAAAACTCTTTCTAGTTTGTCCTTCAGAATGGAAAGAGTTCCCATTGGTCCGTGTGGACTATCTATAGAGGTGGGAGATTTCTGCCACTCAGGAGGATGACCATCAACCGCAGTCTGGGTCAAGACCAGGAGCTGCACAATCACCGTTGAAGACTAGGTGGTTAAAGGCCGCACTAGTTGAGAGGTATTGTCACTGAACAAGCCTTAGGACTAGGTATATATCACTAAACCATCTTTCTAATTGCATAGTTGTTGATGCGATCTACTGGTTATGGGTTTGTGGTTAGATAAATTTTTTTTCCGATGCTTGTTCAGTCCCACAAAATCCAACAGACAAGCTATAAAATGATGACTTCGGGGAAGCTCAAAACTGGTTCTCTTTCCAAGGTGATGTGGTATCTACCGATTATACCTAAACGCTCATTTTCCGATTCGATAGATGCAAAGAATTTGAGGTGGAATGCAGAGGTTTAGAAAAACAGTGATGGAATCCTACAACATATGTCTGATTCCCCATACTAGAAGAGGATTGATTTATTGTACCCTGAATTTGGTGAAGAAGTCAAGTATCTGAAAACTACTAGAGGGGGGGGGAGTGAATAGAGTTTTATAAATATTTTAACAATTATTGAAACTCAAACAACCACGATGAAGATATTGGACAAGGAGACACGAGGTTTAGAGTGGTTCCAACTATAGCAAATACTATAGCCGTCAGTCCACTACCCGGTTGCTTACCCAACCGGGATTTGAAAAGAAATTTGTTTTATTACCTCGCAAGGAATTTACATAAAATACAATCTCTTTTCCCAAACCCTTCAAGCAGCCTTCACCTAGAAGTAATCGCCAACCTCGAAGCAGCCTTCCCTTGAAGTAGATGCACCAACTCCCGTTGCACCAGCCTTCTGAAGTAGCTTCCCTTGCGATAGCCTTCTTGAAGTAGCTTGAAGTCCCCTTCTCCACCTGAGAAGTCAACCCTCTCCAATCCGCAGCCTCCAACCCTAGGAGTAGCAAGGAGAGTACAAAAGATAAAAAGGAACAAGAAAGAAAAAGGAAATTACAACTTATCCTTTAAGCCCAAGGCTTGATATGCCTAGATCAAGTGTATAGATCTCCTAGCCAAGTGTGTGAACTTGTGATTGCTGTGGGTAGGAGAATCTAGCCTATAGGACACGAAATTGAGCTAAGGAGAAAGTATGCCAACGATCACAGTGCTCAAATTGCTTGCAATAGATTGCTCAAGTATGCTCAAGTGTATTCTCAAGTGTAACAACTAAATTCTAGTGTCCTATGGCTTGTCCTATTTATAGGAATGGCCTAAGTATGCTTAAGGACGTTCTAGACAACTTCTAGGGGTTTCTAAGTGCTTAACTAGCCGTTAGGTACAAAGTTGTTGCTTTAACAACGGCTAATTACTTTATTCTGCAGTTGCTGTCAGAGACCATCTCGGTCGACAAATGGTCGACCGAGACACCTACTCGGTCAAACTTTTGTCGACCGACAGGCTATCTGGAACAAGTGATTTGCAACGTCTTTCTTCAACTGCCAACTATCTTGTCTATTGTGTCTAACGGCTACTTTGGATCTTTCTCGGTCGAGAAGATTGTCGACCGAGAGTGTCTCGGTCGAGGAGTTTGTCGACCGAGAATGATCTTGTTTCAAGGTTTCAATTTAGACACTAATTTTATGTGTGAGTGTGCAAAGATGATCCTAATTAAATGGGATGACGTGTCTAACTATGGTGTTTGGCTAGGGAAAATCTAATGCTTGATTTACATGCAATTCTAAGTACTTGTACATTATATATTTGTACAAGTTTTTACAACAATGATTACATTGCATGAAAATATAAACATTTTAGCTTGGGGATTTTCCCTAGTTGCTTTGCCATCCATCTTAGTCCTTCACACTCAAGTAGCTCGTTAGATTAATAAGAATGAAATGTTTGTCATAATCAAAACAAAGGGATTTATAGATGTCCAATTAGCCAACAATCTCCCCCTTTTTGAAGATGACAAACATTTCCAAAATATAAATAAAGGAAATATAAAACATATGAGTTTCATACTTTTAGATTACCTTATGTAGCTTTTCCTCTTGTTTATAAAATGTGTGCTTATTATTCCCAATGAATTATGGAACATGAAATCCAGTTCATTTGGGAATATAGCAACTTTCAATGTAAAGCCAAGAGTATATTTATGAAACTCATTGATTGAGTTTTTCATAGATACTAAGTTATAGTTTTATTTATCTCTCCCCCTTTGTCATTTCAAAAAGATAACCGTTTTAATAAAAACTCCCCCTTAATTAGATATCCCGTCAAATCTAATGAAAAAGATGTCCATTGAAAAGCCAAGATAAAATAAGTAAATGTATTCGTTTTAAGAACCGCAGATATCAAAGAAAACATCTTCCAAAGGAGTAATAAGCAGTTGCTTCCTAATATTGTTGAATTGATCTAGTGGAAGCGGTTTTGTAAAGATATCAGCCAATTGATTTTCCGTATCAACATGATGAAGGGAAACATGATTCTTTGAGATGTGATCCCTTAAGAAGTGATGACGGATTTCAATGTGTTTTGCCCGGCTGTGTAAAATAGGATTGTGTGCTAAGTTTATGGCGCTTGTGTTGTCACAAAAAATAGGTGTAGATGAAAGATTAAAACCATAATCGCTTAATACCTGTTGCATATAAAGCACTTGAGCACAACACGACCCGGCTGCCATATATTCAGCTTCAGTTGTAGATAGGGCAACCGTATTTTGTTTCTTGCTAAACCAAGATACTAAGGCTCTCCCTAATAAGAAACATCCACCACTAGTACTTTTGCGATCAAGTCGACAACCAGCATAATCCGCATCAGTATATGCTTTAAAATCCAGGGATTGTCCTTTTGGATACCATAAACCAAAACAAGTAGTACCAGCTAGATATCGAAGAATTCTTTTAACCGCTAGAAAATGAGATTGCATAGGTTGGGATTGAAATCGAGCACAAAGACCAACGAAAAACATAATGTCCGGTCGAGAAGCAGTTAAGTATAGCAAACTACCAATCATGGCTCTATATAAGGAATCATCAATAGGTTCCCCATTTTCATCCTTATCAATTTTGATAGAGGTAGCCATAGGAGTAGTAGCATGTTTGCATTGATCCATCCCAAAACGTTTTAAAAGTTCTTTAGTATATTTTTCTTGGCTTATGAAAATTCCTGCAGGTGTTTGCTTAATTTGAAAACCAAGAAAGAATGTTAGTTCACCCATGAGGCTCATTTCAAATTCTTTTTGCATAATGTCACTGAATTGTGTGCATAATGAATCATTAGAAGCTCCAAAAATAATATCATCAACATATATTTGCACAACTAGGAAATCAGATGCATATGTTTTGAAGAATAAAGTAGAATCTGAATTTCCAATAGAAAAAACATTATCAAAAAGATATGTCTTGAGCCGTTCATACCAATTCCTAGGTGCTTGTTTTAGACCATAAAGTGCCTTTTTAAGTTTATAAACATGGTCACCTTTTTCTGGTATTTCAAAGCCAGGTGGTTGAGCAACATAAACTTCTTCTTGTATGATGCCATTTAGAAATGCACTTTTGACATCCATTTGATATAGCTTAATGTTTTTATGGGCAGCAATAGCTAGTAACATCCTAATAGCTTCAAGTCTAGCTACGGGTGCATATGTTTCATCAAAATCTATTCCTTCTTGTTGATTATACCCTTGTGCTACTAACCGAGCTTTATTCCTTATGACTTCTCCTGCCTCATTGAGCTTATTCCTAAACACCCATTTAGTTCCTATGATAGTTTTATCTTGTGGTTTAGGAACTAAATCCCATACATCATTTTTAGTGAATTGATTTAACTCCTCTGGCATGGCTATTATCCAATAATCATCCTTAAGAGCTTCGGATATCTTCTTAGGTTCAATGATAGAAACAAAAGCCATGTTTGCAACATCTTTGAAGGATGACCGAGTTTTGACTTTATCATTTGGATCTCCAATAATTAGTTCTTGGGGATGATCCTTGATAAGCCTAGGTGTAGGTTGTGTTTCAACTTGGGGATCAGATATAGGAATTTTCTCACTATCATTGGAAATGGTTATATTTTCGAATTGATTTGTGAGATCAATGATATCTAGATTTTCAGACTTCGATTCTTCATGAAAAGAAACATGAATGGATTCCTCAACTTTTCTAGAGAATGCTTTGTGTGATTTAGAATCAAACTTGTCTCTATCATCTTTGGTATTTAAAATGTAGCACGTGGAGCCAAAAGTATGAAAATAGTCAACTCTAGGTTTCTTAGAGTGTAATATTTCATATGGAGTTTTCTTCAAATGAGAGTGAACAGTTACTCTATTAAGCACATAACAAGCAGTGTTTACAGCTTCAGCCCAAAAGGTTTTAGGTGTGTTGTGTTCAAGCATCATGGTCCTAGCCATTTCCTGTAGAGATCGATTTTTCCGTTCAACTATACCATTTTGTTGTGGGGTACGTGGAGCAGAAAAATTATGAGTATACCCTTGAGATGTACAAAAGGTCTCAAATGTATGATTCTCAAATTTGCCACCATGATCACTTCTAATGGTACATATTTTATGTTGTAAAAGATTTTCAATCTTGGAACAAAATTGCATAAAGACATGAATAGTATCATCTTTAGTTGCAATAAAATGTACCCATGTATATCTACTATAATCATCAACAATAACAAAACAATATCGTTTACCACCAATAGATTGTGTCCTCATTGGTCCAAATAAGTCCATATGAATTAATTCTAAGGATCTACTGGTGCTAAGTACATGTTTTGATTTAAAAGATGTTTTGGTTTGCTTTCCCATTGTGCAGGGTTCACAGTTTTCAACTTGATCAAAAGACAAAGCAGGTAATCCACGAACAAGATCATATTTCACTAACTTTTTAATAGCATGTGAACTAGCATGTCCCAGCTTTTTATTCCATAGTTGTAAGGTATTTTCATTTGCAAGCAAGCATTTACCTACTACTGATTTCATAGAGTTTGGTTTAAGGATATAAAGATTTCCAACTCTATTTCCTTCATAAACGACATTTGTAGTGTTTTCTATCAATAATTTGCAGCAGGTTTTGTTAAATAACACATCATAACCACTATCACATAGTTGACTTACACTTATTAAATTATGATGCAATCCATCAACAAGTAGAACATTTTTAATTTCGAGATTTGTTCCAACATTACCTATTCCAACGATTTTGCCCTTACCATTGTCTCCAAAGGTGACCGTTCCACTTTTCTTTTCTTCAAAAGTTTGAAATGCGTCCTTGTTCCCGGTCATATGTTTGGAGAAGCCACTGTCAACTACCCATTCCTGCATTAGAATGTAGATTTTGGTACCCATGTGATGGTCCGGTATGGTTAGTAACTTTTTAAGTGCTTATGTATATAAAAGTTCTGATACAGAAAACCAGTCGGTCGACAATTGTTCGACCGATATTTGTCTCGGTCGAAAATTTGTCGATCGAGCAGGTTACTGTATCACAAGCAAAAACACAGAAAATTTCTCGGTTGACCAATTTTCGACCGAAATAGGTGCTGTAAATTTTTGATTTGTTAAAGACATCCAGTCGGTCGACAATACTTCGACCGACCCAGAGCTCGGTCGACAATACTTCGACCGACAGAGTTTCTGTTTCATCAATGCAGAAAAAATAATAACAATAAGCATAGCACCTTTTGTTGAGATAAGACAATATAAATAGCAAAATTAAGCATTTGGTCATATCTCAACTACATTCCATTCTTCTAAGTTTGAGGTTTTGGGATCCAAACTAAGTCGGACTCCTTAGTCTTGTAGGGGCATGAAAAACAATAATGTCCAAGACGTAAGCAGAAATGACAAGTAATAGAGTCAATTTCATTTCTCTTTCTAGTCATTGTGTTCTTGGGTACAAACATAGTTTGGGTCTTTTTGGGTTGGTTTTTCTTTGGAACATATCCCAAACCTTTTCTTCCATTGAAGACAGTACCAACTCTCAATATGTTATCAAGAATATCTTTTCTTCTTAACTTATAAAGTTCTCTTTGCAATGTAGCAATGTCATTCATCTTCTTATGTATATCTTTTCTTGCTTGGTCTAAATCAGAAAACAATGAATCCTTTTCTTTTACAATATTATCATAGTCCGAATGGTTGCACAAGATAGGTTGAGTTTGATAATCTTGTAGTTTAGCTAGCAAATCAGTCTTTTCTTTTGATAGGAGATCAATATTGGTTTCCAAATTGAGTAGCTTTCTAGTGCAATCATCTAAAGATGTTTTTAAAGATACATTTTCAAGATCAATGTTGTTCTTTTCATAAGAAAGTTCATCTAATTTGGCAATGAGCTCATTATTTGATTTTAGAGCTTTCTTTAGTTTCTTCTTGGCATCAACATACTTATCATGAGTTTCTTGTAAACTAGTAACTAACTCTTCTTTAGGAAGATCAACAAGGCTTACCTCTTGAGAGTCTTCATTTTCTTCTCTTGCCATTAGACATTCCACCTCTTCTCCGCTTTCACTGTCACTTGACTCATCCCAGGCAGCTTTATAGGCTTTTTCTCCTTTCTTCTTATGTGAGCTTTTCTTTCCCTTCTTTGCTTTGGGACATTCATTTTTGAAGTGCCCTTTCTTCCCACATTCAAAGCACCTGGGAGTAGAGGAACTAGAAATTTTGTTAGATTTAAACCTTTTGTACTTCTTACCGTTGACGATTAAGGCTTCTTCTTCTTCTTCACTTGACTCCTCACTTTCTTGTGTGACGACTTTTGAGGCTTTGAGAGCCACATCCTTCTTCTTCCCACTTTGGTGTTCAAGTTCTCTTCTTTCTTCCTCTTCTAGATCTGCTTCATGAGCTTCTAAATTCCCAATGAGTTGTTCCATTTTGAGGCGAGTGAGGTCGTTTGCTTCTGCAATGGCTGTCACCTTTGGCTTGTACTTTGGAGGAAGTGATCAAAGAATTTTTGATACATGATCTTCCTCAAGGACAGGTTTTCCTAAGGCACTTAAACCATTAACAATAGTAGAGAATTTTGAATACATTTCACTAATAGATTCATTTGGATCCATACAAAAATGTTCAAGCTTTGTTTTAAGCAGACTAATTTTGGAATTTTTGACTTGGTCTGTACCCTCATAAGTGATGGACAATCTATGCCAAATATCATACGTTGTATCACAATTTGATATTCTATTAAATTCTCCTACAGAAATAGAACAATATAAAATGCTTACAACATTTGCGTTCATTTGGGCCTGTTTTACCGTGTTTGCATCCCATTCCGCAAAGTCATTTTGAGGGAATTCATAAGGAGTAGATACCATTCTCCATAGATCCCAGTTGACGCCTTGGAAGTAGAACTGCATCCTTCTCTTCCAGTATTGGTAGTTTGTTCCATCGAATGCCGGCGGCCTAGCAACAAGAGTCCCTTCAATGTTGAGGTTGTTGAGCATTCCATCACCCATTTCTTCAAGACCTTGTTAGGGTTCTTTGAAGCCTGCTCTGATACCAATTGAAAACTACTAGAGGGGGGGTGAATAGAGTTTTATAAAGATTTTAACAATTATTGAAATTCAAACAACCACGATGAAGATATTGGACAAGGAGACACAAGGTTTAGAGTGGTTCCAACTATAGCAAATACTATAGCCGTCAGTCCACTACCCGGTTGCTTACCCAACCGGGATTTGAAAAAATTTTGTTTTATTACCTCGCAAGGAATTTACATAAAATACAATCTCTTTTCCCAAACCCTTCAAGCATCCTTCACCTAGAAGTAATCGCCAACCTCGAAGCAGCCTTCCCTTGAAGTAGATGCACCAACTCCCGTTGCACCAGCCTTCTGAAGTAGCTTCCCTTGCGATAGCCTTCTTGAAGTAGCTTGAAGTCCCCTTCTCCACCTGAGAAGTCAACCCTCTCCAATCCGCAGCCTCCAACCCTAGGAGTAGCAAGGAGAGTACAAAAGATAAAAAGGAACAAGAAAGAAAAAGGAAATTACAACTTATCCTTTAAGCCCAAGGCTTGATATGCCTAGATCAAGCGTATAGATCTCCTAGCCAAGTGTGTGAACTTGTGATTGCTGTGGGTAGGAGAATCTAGCCTATAGGACACGAAATTGAGCTAAGGAGAAAGTATGCCAACGATCACAATGCTCAAATTGCTTGCAATAGATTGCTCAAGTATGCTCAAGTGTAACAACTGAATTCTAGTGTCCTATGGCTTGTACTATTTATAGGAATGGCCTAAGTATGCTTAAGGACGTTCTAGACAACTTCTAGGGGTTTCTAAGTGCTTAACTAGCCATTAGGTACAAAGTTGTTGCTTTAACAATGGCTAATTACTTTATTCTGCAGTTGCTGTCAGAGACCATCTCGGTCGACAAATGGTCGACCGAGACACCTACTCGGTCGAACTTTTGTCGACCGACAGGCTCTCTGGAACAAGTGATTTGCAACGTCTTTCTTCAACTGCCAACTATCTTGTCTGTTGTGTCTAATGGCTACTTTGGATCTTTCTCGGTCGAGAAGATTGTCGACCGAGAGTGTCTCGGTCGAGGAGTTTGTCGACCGAGAATGATCCTGTTTCAAGGTTTCAATTTAGACACTAATTTTATGTGTGAGTGTGCAAAGATGATCCTAATTAAATGGGATGACGTGTCTAACTATGGTGTTTGGCTAGGGAAAATCTAATGCTTGATTTACATGCAATTCTAAGTACTTGTACATTATATATTTGTACAAGTTCTTACAACAATGATTACATTGCATGAAAATATAAACATTTTAGCTTGGGGATTTTCCCTAGTTGCTTTGCCATCCATCTTAGTCCTGCACACTCAAGTAGCTCGTTAGATTAGTAAGAATGAAATGTTTGTCATAATCAAAACAAAGGGATTTATAGATGTCCAATTAGCCAACAGTATCTAGGACGGGCTTTGGACCAATGGGATGAATTCATACGGGACATTGAGCATCCAACATAGCACTTGGCTTGTTATGCTTGTTATATACAATCTTCCTCCCTGGTTGTGTATGAAAAATAAATATGTTATGCTGTCGTTGTTGATATAGGGCCCTAAACAACCTAGAAATGATACCGATGTTTATCTTGAATCTCTGATTGATGGCATAAAGAAACTCTTTGGTGAAGGTATGATGACCTATGATTCTTCATGTAGAGAGACATTTCATTTGCTTGCTATGTTGTTTTGTACTATTAATGACTTCCAACATATGGGAATCTGTCTGGATACAGTGTAAAAGGATCCAAAGCATGTCCTATATGTGAAGAGAACACTGATTCAATATGACTAAAACATGGCAGTAAAACTGTATATCTTGGTCATTGAAGGTTTCTTCCAAAATTCCATCTGTACTGAAGGTTGCACAAACCTTTCAATGGATGCAATGAGGAATGGAATGCGCCTAAACCTATACCAGGGGTGGTTGTTTATAAAGGAGTGAAAGACTTTGTCAATGAATTTTGTAAGAGATGACATTGTACCATGCCCACACAAAGTAATAGATCTTTATTCAAGAAGAAGTCAATATTTTGGGATCTTCCTTATTGGAGTTATTTGGCAGTTAGGCATTGTATCGATGTCATGCATGTTGAGAAAATTGTATGTGATAGAATCATTGGTACGGTTGAATATACCAGGTAAAACTAAAGATGGGATCAAATCTAGAATGGACCTATGTGAAATGGGAATACGGAAAAATTAACATAAGTAGATAGTACTGATCAAAGAACATATTTACCTCCTAGTTATTACACATTGTCTAGAAAGGAGAAGAAAGATTTTTGTGAGTGCTTGGTTAATGTTAAGATACCACAGGGTTACTCTTGCAACGTCCGTAGATTAGTTTCAATGAATGATCTAAAGCTGTTGGGTTTTAAATCTCAGTATTGTCACACTCTAATGCAACAAATATTGCTCGTGGAAATTCGACCTATACCACTGAAGCAAGTAAGGTTACAATCACCATACTTTTTTTCTTCTTCAACAGTCTATGCAATAAAGTTATTGATCTTGAGAATCTCGATAAGTTGCAAAGAGAAGTGGTTGTTACCCAATGTCAAATTGAGATGTATTTTCCTACTTTATTATTTGATATCATGGTACATCTTGTTGTCCACTTGACTAGGGAAGTGAAAATGTTGGGACCAATTTTCTTGCATTGGATGTATCCTTTTGAATGATACATGAGCATTTTTAAAGGTGATGGTCAAAACTGTTATCGACCTGAAGGGAATATTATTAAGGGTTATGTGATGAGAGAGGTTATGGATTTTTACAATGACTTTATGAGTGGTAATGACGATCCTATAAATGACAAGAATATTGAGGAGTATACTGGAAAAGGGATTTTAGGAGCACGAATGAAAGTAATCAGCCGTGAGCTGTTAGAGCAAGCTCACTTGTATATTTTACAAAACATGGACGAAGTGAGTCTTTATATCATGGAACATACCAATTTCTTCAAGAAACAACATCCTTGATCCAATTCAATGTGGCTTGCTAGAGAGCAAAACAAGACATTTATTATGTGGTTTGAAGATAAAGTCTTACATCAACTATCTCAAATACCAAATAATATTACTGAAAATATCAAATGCCTAACCTTGAAACCAAAAATGAATGTTATGTCTTATGAAGAGTTTGACATAAATGGGTTCTCATATTACACAAAGCATCAAGATGATAAGAGCGTCATCCAAAACAGTGGGGTCACCCTTCAAGCGTCTTCATTGTTTTTTTTAGTTTAAAAGATAAGATTCCACATGAAGCTAAAATATCATATTACGGTGTCACTGAAGACATATGGGAGTTTGACTTTGTAGATTTTAGAATTTTTCTCTTCAATCGTAATTGGGTTGATAACACCAAAGGAGTCATAGTGGATGAATTGGGTTTCACATTAGTAAATTTTGAAAAGATTGGCAAGAAGGGTGAACCATTCATATTGTCATCACATGCAAAACAAGTATTTTATATCGATGGTCCTGCAAATGAAAAATGGTCGGTTGTTCTTCATCGTAAAATACAATTTATTAAAGATCCTATAGATGAATAAGACTACTATAATAAGTATGATGACTCAAGTCCATTCTTTGTTGGGTTGCCAAAACCAAATATTGAAGCTGATGATAACTTATAATTGCGTAGAGATACACTAAAGGAATGTTAATTGATAAAAGATATCAATATTAGTGGCATGTTTTTATTTTTTAAATGTTTTAATTTTTTGAATGTTAGATCGATGTGAACTTTACAATATTATAATAATTTCTAGTTATGTTAATTGTTTGATTTTTTGTATATGACACTTTCAGATGGCTGACCATGAGTATGATGATTCTGATGATTATTGCCATGACGGTGAGGTGGCTCCTCACAATGTATGTTTTAAAATATATCCTATATCTAGCTATATATTTGTCCATTTATAAGTTATGTCCTATATATGTTTTTTTTGTCAATTTTTAGGTTGAGGATGTACCCCCTGCAAACCTTGTGTCACTTGATGAGAAGGATTTTTTTTGAAAAAATTAGGGGCATCACTATAATGAACAAGTTACTACAACAAAGGGGCAATACACAAAATTGGTTGTGGATTTTGATCATGCAAGAAATCTAGTTGGAAAGAACCACATCTCGTTTGTTTCATATCTTGGGGTTCTTACTCGTAGCAATTGTAGTGTACATATAAACTCTTGGCATACAATTCCTAAAGGGAAGAAAGAATTAGTATGGAATGAACTATGTGTGAGAAATTATCATTTGCAATTCTATTTTTAAAGTTATTTACAATTCTATGTGTTCCTAAAGGGGTTTTTAGAATACTCAATTATATATATAAAATTTTGCAGCGTATATTTAAAATGGATGAAAGCCTACATCTTATAAAGGTGATGTAATGTTGTGGGAGGTTCCTAAGGAACTATAGGACAACTCTCAACTGACTATACATACGAGAGGCTGATAAGAAGAAGACGTCAGCCCTTGAGAAATGGAACTACCTGGACCCAACTGAGTGGAAGGCATTTGTTGCCAAGAGAAATACGGATGAATTCAAGGTATTAAGCGCCACTCTCAATTTAATTAATATACATTCTTATGAATTCACCTATTCACGATTCACCTTGATTGTTACTAACCAATTCAATGTGATTACTAACAATGCCATGAGCAATGCTCAAAGAGCACGGCATGCACTAAATGTGCATTACCACACGATGGGTACAGGTGGATATGCAACCCTTCACCAAAAACTATAGATGTCTTCCGTTCAACAGCCTACTGCTCCTAATATTGAGACTGTTGAGTCCTCTACTACTACTCCTGCACCTGTACATCGCCATGATGTGTTGATCGTTGGGAGGCAAAATAAAAAAAGAATATATAACCAACCCCGAAACTACTGAGGTAGCTACAAAAATGATAAAATTCAACTCACAGAGCAATTAGCATCGATAATTTTTATGTTTATTTATCAATTTGTATTGATGATGATTAGCGAGAGCTTCATGAGCAGAGGAAGAAAGGCTCATTCATCCTTGAGGGACAATGGATGAATTGAAAGTTGCTCTTGGTAACCTAGTGCATCCTGGACGGGTTAGGTATGTAGGAGCTGGAGTGGGCCTAAGAGCATTCTTTGGGCCATCACAGCACAAACATGTCCAAAAAGGGGGACTTTCAAAAGCTGAGGTAACCTATTCCTTTTTTAGAATGTTATTGAAAAGGGAATTCATGAATCAAAAAGTGTTTCTTTTGGCCATGTATAGGTAGATGAGTTAGTTGATAAAAGAGTAGATGCGTTAGTTGATAAGAGAGTCCAACAAGAATTGAGCATGTGGGAGGCATCTCAGGCTGCCACTCCTATAGTACTTGTGGTGTGCCGCTCTTCTCCTACGATAGAGGTGGTTGGGAGTGATCCTATAGAGGTCGTTGGGAGTAATCCTATAGACCCACTGATTCAGCCCTATTTTAGGGCTTCATCTTGTGTCATTTTGCTCTACAATCACATCTATACCTGTTGGATTACATGTTATTCCTCCCAATATGCTTATTTATATAAAATGAACTTATGGAGATTATTTGCATGTTATTCAGGCACTTGGAACACACTTGATGAAAGAGAGAGAGAAGGAGTGATCCCATGGTTTCTCTACCATTGGAGAGATCCAAAGTGAAGTTCGATGCTCCCTCAACCTACCCCTAGTGGCCAATGATCCATTGAGGCAAAGATGTCCAAGAAAATCGAAAGAACAAAGTCAAAGTGCTGATCCAGGACACACCACGATCGTGCTGAATAGCACGACCGTTCTACACAGAAGCAGAAAGGGCGTAGCACATCACCACGACCACCATCACCCAGCTCACCATGGCTGTGGCACCCAGTACGACCATGCTACCCTCAACCCACCACGACCGTGCCAGTTTTAGTGCAAAAATGACCACTAACCTGACTTTTGACCATTTTTATTCCCACGACCATTGTATTCTACCATGACCGTGCTCACCCCTACCCACCATGGCTGTGGTGACCCACCACAGCCGTGCTACTCACAAAACCTGCCTATTTTTTCACTTCTTTACCCATATTGCCCCTACTTATCCCAGTGTTCCCCTCACACCTATATATACAGAGGTGGAGGCTAGGGCATGAGGTTAGCTACCCTACAACCACTCTAGCCTCCCCAATTCATCCTCCATCCATTCCCACCTCATTCGACCTCCATTTCACCATTTCCACCACCAAAACCCTAGTTTTCCATTGTCTTCACCCATTTCCACCATACATCCATTGCATTCACCTACCTTGGAGGAGGGAGTTCGAGCTATAGATTCTAGGAGCTAGGTGGAGAAGGGGGATTCTTCAATGAGCTCATCTTGGTTGTTCACTCCTCTACTCATTCTATCTCCTTTCTTTTTGTATTTTGCTTTGTTATGAGTAGCTAGGCCCCTTGGGTGGACTATTTGGGGGAAATTATGTTACTTTGATACCATGTTGGGGGAAAATGACATGTAAACGTTGTAATTCCATTTTTTAATGATTATGTTCTATTTATATCCCATTCTCCATGAATTGCTTGTTGGTTTGTGTGTGAAATCACCTAGGAATTTAGGCAAATTGCTTATATGTGTGAATTTTTTGATTTGCCCCTAGGTCCAATTCTTGGATCCCTAGGTTGCCTTCCATCTTCCTACATCCTAATCAATCTCCCTAAACCTAAGTGGGAGATCTTAGTAGCTAGACTAGATAATTCTAGTGCAATTAGCATGGAGCCTTCTCAATGCTAGATTGTGTGGGAATTGGGGTTCAAAGCCCTAATTTCACCTCCCAATTACTACCCTCAGCCCCTTATTGCCCTAGGAATGCCGAATCTAGAAACCTAGACTTGATTAGACTCTATTTGAATTGAACCTAATCCCTAACCCAATTGTGCCTCGTAAGGGTAGTAGGGGGTGTTAGGGATTAGTCCCCCTATACACAACCTGGCATATCCATGGCCAGTTAGTAGCCTAGGTTAATTTATTAGACTCTAGCTTGTTGTTTGGTTTGGATAATATAAGGAATCATAATGTTCATATGTCACCCCCCAACTTAAGTGATAAGTTCATACCCCTAAACAACCCATACCTCTCTTTATTGCTTAAAACCCTAGTTTGATGCTTGCTTATCTTAGTCAGCTCTTTCCTTGCTTAGTTAGTTTAGATCTTTAATTGCTCTTCTGCTTCTCTCTTGCTTGCCTTAGTGTAATTTGCCTTTTCATGCCTAGCTTAATCCTTTTTGGCCTATTTAGCCTTACTCTAGCATAGGGTTAACTTAGATTTCATTCTTGCCTTTAATTGGTTGTTTTTCCATAATAGTTTAACAATCAAAACAACCTTCAAACTCTTAACACTAGTCTCCGCAGTAGGAAACTAGTGAAACTAGACCTAGCTCTAGTGCCCCCTCTTTTCCCTATGGATTGACCCTATACTTGCCACATTCCTATACTACGACACGACCCCATGCGCTTGCAGGTATAGATGTTTTAGTGTGAGTAGGTGTTAAGTTAGGTTTTATAAATATCGAAAGTGAACCCACCATGTGTGTATGTCTGTGGGGTTTCATCTATTCAAACTCCAATTGAGTAGTGTGTAACACCATTGGCAGAAACACACCACCCACCACCTAGCATGTCTGTTGTAGGTATTTTAATGACATAGTATCTAATCTTTTCAAGATGATATGTTTATTAATGTATATAACATACTCTATATAAATTTGTGGGGATTGAAGCCATGCCTTCTAAAATTAAAAGAACTCATCGTTGTAGAGGGCGAGGCTTACCCATGCCTTCCAAGGCACACAATTCATGGCACTCCTGTACCCGATGGTGCAGTTTGTGTGAACCCAAGGCTTGTATTCGCTGCATGGAGGCAACATCCATTGCCATATGCCCACCTAGATACTGACACACTTGGTAAAGAAGACAGAGTGGCCTTTGGCCCAAAACGGATGTCATCTATACTTATCATGTATGGTAAATTTACATTACATTAATTTGTATATATTTATATACATGATAATTGATATGACATTATATATATAGGACAAAGGGAAGAAACCTATTACAACTTGTCCTCCTCCACCTTCACCTACTCTTGAAGTTCCTAGTTGGCTTGCAAAGGACGTATATGACTTGATCGGTCATTCATTCAGGGTTATGGAAATATGGATAGACAATCATCCCAAAAATTATTCTATGATTGTTTCTACTATTAAGGATGATAGAGGACAATCATATGATACAAATATGTTTATACAAGATATTTTGGAGTTGTTTATTTATGATTGGCTGAATACATCTATGATAGAACTATGGATATGGTGAGATCTTGTTTATATATCTATATACCTTATTTTATATATGGTGATCTATTTTCTTATATATTAATGCATACATAATATATGTTTTGCAGCCACTTACATAGGGTCTATACAAAATTTTCACTTACCCATGTGGGATTTCTAATTCTATCCTTGATCAGTTGTTTACATAAAGAACGTTCATCAATTACCTTATACAACTCTATCTCTTTTAAATATTTTGGTAAAGAAATGAAGAGCGTGATAATATCTCCATTCAATGTTGAGTTAGTTTACTTTCCTTATAATTTTAACTTGAGAAAATTACATTTTATTGTGGATTTTGAGTTATATATTTTTAACTTTCTTATCTCTAGTGGTAAGCATTGGGAGTTACTGGTTGTTGTCTCCGAGATGTTGACTATTTATTATCTAGTTCATGAGGGGAAGGGATTATACAATTTGGGACACATAATGAAAAGGACATTATTCATGTGAATTTTTTTAATATTTATAACCGTTAATATATATTATTATAATACTATTTAGTAATGCAATTAAATGTATTACATTAATGTGTAGGGATTTCAAAGATTTCAAAAAAGCTGGAGGAAACACGTGTAAGAAAAAGAAAGTGTTAGTCTATGAGAATGTGAATGTAGTTTCCTGACTCCAATGCTTATGTTATTTATGTAAACTGTGCTTATTTTTATTTATTAATATTTTGTATGTTGAAATTTATAGTGTGCTACATAAAACAATAACTGGGCCTGTGGATAGTACGTGATGCGATATATTGACCTAATTGTCAGATATTCATCACAAGAAATTGAAAACATACAAAATGCATTATATAGTCTTGATCATCATATATAAGTATAGTCTCATTAGATAATATGAAAACATCAAACTTATTAATGTTATATATATGTGATTCTCTTTGTAGGTGTTTAAAACTAGTGACCACTACAGGGGAAAAGTTATTAGATGTACATATTCCCTATACGATGGAACAATTAGATGACATAAGAGAACAATGGGCAAAAGCCTTTAAAAGGGAGGAAATTTTTTATTATAATTGAGGTATTGATGATGATAAATAATTACATTTTGAAACTTTGATGTCACGATTATTTCTATATTTGATGACATTTCTAAACTTTTAAGGACAAGCGTATATATATATGTGTGAATGACTTTTCTGAATTGTCATATTGAAATTTTATCTATTTACATGCGTGTGAATGTTAAGATGAATGAATGAATGTGATTCTGCATGTGTGTGAATGTGAAAAGAGATGAACGAATGGAACTATAGGTTTCTACACGTGTGTAAATGTGAAAATGGAGGAATGAATGGAACTATAATTTTTTACAAGTGTGTGAATCATATGGATGAATTAATTGTGTTTATACATGTGTGTGAAACACATGATGTATATATAATCTTGATCATCATATTATTGTAGGTTTGTGACATATTATTAGCTGAAATCACAAGATGTTGTAAACCTACAGTTCAGAACTTAACTACATGTTTTTCATCTTGCTAACCAACCAGACATCAGGTCTGTAAGATCATAACTAAAAAAACAATACTTAGTCATCGATGATCTAAAAAAACTGTCAAATAAAGTCAACGACGTCAGTTATTTATAGAAAACTGACAAGTATGCTCTAACCCTGGTGAATTTATTTTCTCGAGTATGGAGATAGGCGTCAATTTTCTACAAAATAATTGACGAATATGGATGCTACTGGTGTCGGTTCTTTTTTGGTTGCAATCGGGGCCGACTCTATGTCGTCAGTTTTATAACTGACATTAAAAGCCATTTTATCTGACGTGAAAGTGGTATCTATACTAGTAACTGAAGAGTTTCTCACTTGTGATTTAGATTCTTATGGGTCGAATAACCCCCTTTTGATGGTTGATCGGTTCACATCCTAGTGAAAGCAATGGTTACACAAGGTTCTAAAATGAAGGTTATCTTCTCTTATCAACTAGTGATATATGTAATAGAGGCACATATCTTATGTTCTTCACTATCTTTACTCTATATACATAAAAATTAAGAAGAAAAAGAAACTTAATACTAACACAATGAATCCTAGGATAGAAATTAGTAAAATCTAGTTACTGAGAGATGAAACAAGATAGAATTCAATAAAGAACGTAAAGAAATCCTTGGGTTTCCTCCAAAGAAGCACGAATTTATAGTCTTTATCTTGACTCTCTCTGGGTAGCATCATCATTCTTCCTCCGGTGGTGCTAGTGGTGGTTCATCCAACTGAACCTCAGATCTTCTAGTAAAAGATTCATCTTCATAATATCTCTTTACTTTGTGTCCTTTCACACGAGAAGACGCTGTGTTTTCACTAAACAACTCCATCATCCCTGATGGAATTATCTTTGACACAGTGAAAGGACTTGACCACCTTGATCTCTTCTTTCTAGGAAAAATCCTAATATTTGAATTGAACAAAAGAACCTTATCTCCTTTAGAAACATATTTCCTTTTCAAGTCAGCATCATGCCACACATTATTTCTTTGTTTATAAATCTTGGCATTTTCTTAGACATGGAGCCTAAGATCCTCTAGTTCTTGTAGTTGTAAGAACCTCTTCTTACCGACCATCTTTGGGGCCATATTAAAGAATTTAATTTCCCAAACGATCGTTTGCTCTAGTTTAACTGGTAAATGGCATGCCTTTCCATAAATCAATCTATAGGGAGTGGTGATAACACATAAATTTAGGCATTTATGCTACGTATTTATCTATAGTTTCATGCCATTATAGCCTTAATATGCCCAAAATAACCCTAGACTCTTATCTTTATGTAATCTATATCTTTTTAAAGATATAGTTACTCAACTAGCCAATTTTGAGACTTGCAGGCACCGAAGACATCAATTCTCCAAATTCTACCCCACAGGCATCATGTTATGTGCACCAAGAAACTTTTGATATCTTGGACCATATTTTTGATGGTTATTTGTTCATCAAGAAAGGATCCTCATTAATCAGAAGGTTCTTCAACATGGGCTCATTGACCTCCAGTAATAGCCACCAACCGCTCTTGGGGGGCGCGTTCGTCCCTAAGGAGTAAGGTCTTGACCGCTACCACCACCATAACCGGGACCATGACCACGATCACGTCTGCTACTACTACCATCATAGAAATCACTACCACCGTCGCGACAACGACTACCTATCTCGACCACTACACCGTCTTAATCATTATAGCTGTAGCGACCACCACTCCTACAAATACCCACCCCCGTGTTACCTTTATGGGGGTTCCACAGTTCCGATTTGGGTTTAATCACTCAACCTTTTTTGGTTCTCTCTAGCAACTAACAATTCCCATAGCTCTATGGGAATGCTCCAAGGTTCAAGAGGGTCAAAGAGAACACTCTACGTCCATCCCTACTGCCGACCTCCATCCACCATAATCCTCTACCTTAGCCCAACCATTTCCACCATCGTTCACCAACTTTCCAATCACCTTCCACCTCCATACAACCTCCAAGGTTCTTGTTTTAGGAAGAATCAAGGACAAATGAGGCCAAGGAGTCCAGAACACCAAGGAGGACGACCCAAAAGATGAGATCGAACCCTTCTGGAGGTTAAGGAGTGAGAGACACCTCTCCTCTATGGGATAAATCTCTTCCTCAACCTCTTTCTTCTACTTTTCTCCTTTGTTTCTGTGCAAGTGATGTTCTTCCATCTTTGTTTGTTGTGCTTGGGCTCCTTCTTCCCTTCACGGATAAAATAGTCCACCACCTGCCTATATGGGTATGGTGTGTAGCCCAGACCCCCAACTCTTTCCGGTGCAAATATGCTTGTCCATGGTTAGTTGAGATCCTTCTGGGCTATGTCGCTCGTTTTGGGCATGTTTATGTACTTTTAACTTAAGGAAGTAGTTTTATTACACGTCTAGTACATTTTCTATTCCATCTTCTCCTTTTGTTTATGATTACTGGTTTGATTGATTTCATTCTTGCTTGAACATCTATTTCAACATTAATTAAGAGATTAGTTGTGTAAATGGATGCAAGAAGGTAGTTTGGGTCAAATCTGAAAGGAGGATGTCCAAGGGAATATAGTTCCTATCATCTTTGAATATTTCAGACCGGAGAGGGTAGCTGAGATATCCAGGGGTATTGATCCATTATCCTTGATAGAGGTTTTGTATCATTGATGGAGTCACACTGTGTGAGAGCGAGTGGGATAATCCCCATAGGAGTAGTTATCATGGTACATGCTATGTTTGGATGTTAGACACTTGATAGGGTGTTCGAGGGTTGTCTATGCCCAAGAAGGGGTGGATAGACTTCCCAACTTTTGGTGACATAGTTAGGAACTCCTTCTCTCTTCTTAGACAAATTTGACAGACTTTATTTTGTTTTCTTTACTTTGTTTTGTTTTATTTCGTGAAATTTTTCTAGACTCGTTCTAGTTTTGTTCTTTTATCAACTATCATATTGGCTTAACTAACTTACGAGAGAGATCTTAAGCACCTAAATGCACCCAATTACCTATGTTCAACCATGTACATCTACTTCGACCAAGTAATAAAGTTGTGGGGGTCCTTGAAGGTTTCATGTTATAAATTTAAAAGTCTAATTTTACAGTTGGAATCATGCCTCCACTTTTGGAGCACACGCCTAGGGCCGATCATGTGGTACCTATTGGAATCTTGTAGGGTGTACGATATGATCACAAAGTATCGTCTACATTCATCGACCAATCTTTCTAGGTGCACCCTACAATTTTTTCTAGAATTTGCTTTATCTGCCAATTTGTAACCTCAACTTGGCCTGAGGTTTCTAGATGATAAAGGGTGCCAACTTTGTGCCATAGTCCATACTTTTTCAGAAGAGATTGGAACTAACTTTCCCTAAAATGGGATCCCCTATCACTAATGATGGTGTGTGGGACATCTTATCAGGGTAAAATAATCTTCTTGAACAATCTTATCAGGCTTTTGAATCACAAGTGGGAGTTGCTACCACTTCCAACCACTTGGATACATAATCAACTACAAATAAGATGTATTGTTTGCCTCATGAAAATGGGTAAGGTCCCATATAATCAATTCTCCAAACATTAAAAATCTCTACTTTGATCCATTCAGACATGGGCACATCTCATTTCTGCTTGATATATTTCCTGTGTGTTGACATTCCTTGCAAGATTTATAATAAGCGTGCAAATTTTTGAATAATGTAAGCTAGAAAAACCTATATTGTTGGATCTTAGAAGCGGTCTTGTCTCTTCCCAAGTATCCTCCATTTGGTGAAGAATGAAATTCATACAAGATCTTTCCCATCTCTTCTTCTGGGATTCAATAAAGATATAGATTGTCAACACACTTCCTAAAGAGAAGAGGATCATCCCACTAGTAGTTTTTTAGATAAAAAAACAACTTCTTTTTCTCATTGTACGGTGTGTTAGGAGTAGTTGTCTACATGCCAAGTAGTTGCACATGTCTATGAACCAAGGTAAAGCAAGTTCGAATGACCTTGTCATCATCACTGATTTCATTATCCTAATTGTCATTAACCAGCAGTGAGTTATCATTGGCAAGAATAATTAAGAACAAGTAGTACGAACACGTTTTTACTGTTACTTTCTTATCGATAATCTTGTGATCACACTCTTGTAGTATGAGTTCCCACGTTAGGATTCTCAGCTTTGTATCTTTCTTTTGCATAAGATATTTTTTAGCTCTGTGGTACATATATACTTTCATTTTTGACCCTATAAGGTAAGATCTAAACTTGTCAAACGCAAAGGCCCCGTTTGGTTTAAAGTATTAAGTATAGGGTAGGATTAAAGTAATGCTCATAAGTGTAATATTACGTTTGGTTCTATAAAATTAATGTTGGGATATCATTGATTGAATATATATGTCCCAATTAGGAAGGACTGCAATGTTCCACACCCCCATAGGAGTAGTATGGTACATGCCCTCAACCTATCCTCTCGTTGCCTGACTCTCCTTCTCAACCCCGACATTGGTCTCCCTGCTCCTGACTTATGTCCTTCCCTCTTGATTAACCCCTCCTGCCAATGTCTAATTCTGGAACTGAACTCCTATCTCCTTCCTTACATATATTGGCTTCTCCAGAAACCAGATGCTCCACCCTGACTCATACCTTCTTTCTCCCGATTACCTGCTTCTCTAGACTCTATAAAATCAATCACAATTACTTTCTCCATATTGTTTATCCAACATTTCCTATGCAATGAGCACCTGATGTTTTGTGTGGCAACAAACAAAGAAACGTTCTTTCACTGGCCAAAAAAATCTCAAATGTGTAGTTTCAAGTTGTTCTTGTTCTTCAAATTGATTACAAGTCAAGGCTACCATGAATGTACTAACATGTCACTTAACAACAATCATTATAAAATATAAATATCTATAACAGAGCTCACATGATGAGAAATGAGTGAGAAGTTTCAAGAGCATTGTCAACAATGACAAAAACTTTTGTGCAACTGTGACTGTTCTCCTTCTATACACTACAACTTTCCAAGTATTATGATTCATTTCCATACTACATCCAAACGTGAGATTGTAAAGCCATATCACCTATTTCATCCTATACCATTCTATCCTGCCTTATTTATCAACCCATGTTACTCCCATCCTGCAAACCAAATGAGGCCAAAAACTATTGCCAACATTTCCTTCTCAGTCGTGGTAAAGTTGACTTTGTCTTCATTGAGAGTTTTGCTCGCATAGTAGGTAATGTGATTCTTCTTATCTTTCTTTAGACCAAGTGCAACTTTAAATGCATAGTTACTCAAGTCACACAGTACTTCAAAAGGAAGCTCCCAATCCAAAGCTTGGAGAATTGATGCAGTTGTCAAAAAACTTTTCATGTTTTTAAAAGCATTAAGGAATTCATCCATTAAGTCAAACAAGGTATCTTTGACGAGAACATTTTACATTAGATTTGATATTTTGGAGAAGTCCTTAACTAACCTTCTGTAGTGTCCAACATGTCCTAAAAAACTTAATAATCCCATCACATACTTAGAAGGTGGGATCATATAAATAGCTCCCACTCTACTGAAATCAACTTTGATTCATTTTTCTAAGATTTTATGACCTAGTACAATCCCTTCCTATACTATAAAGTGACATTTTCCCAATATAATACTAATATTTTTTTTAGTGTTTCAAGGATCTGAATAGATTTCTTAGAAAACCTTCAAAATTGGCTCCATACATGAAGAATTCACTATAAACACCTCCATACTGTCTTAAAGAAAGTTTGCAAACATCTAAATCATGCACCTTTGAAATGTTGTTGATGCATTGTAGTGACCAAACAACATTCTCCAAACAGTGTACGTCACAAAGATTCAAGTAAAGATAGTCTTTTCTTGATCATCAAGTGAATGGGAACTTGATAGAATCCATAATATCCATCCATAAAATAGATGTACAAACCATGTGCTTCATGTTCTAGAACTTATTTGATGAATGGAAAGAAAAATTTATCTCTACTGGTTGTGGAATTAAGTTTCCTATAGTCGATAAACATCCTCTAACATGTGAGTGCCCGTGTTGCAAGTTCATAACCATTCTCTTCCCCAAGCACTACCATACGACCTATTTTTGGCACAATGTGGATGGGACTCAACCAATTGTTGTTGCTTATAGAGTATATTATGCCTACATATCAAAAGTTAATAACATCCTTCTTAACCACTTCTCTCTTATTCTGATTTAGCTTTCTCTTGGTCTAGGCTAGGGGTTTCATATTCTCTTCCAAGTGTATTATGTTCATCTAGTTGGTTGGACTCAAGCCTCTTATATCTTCGAAAAAATACCATATTGATTTCCTTCTTAGTTTGAGTTCACTTAGTAGCCTTTCCTGTTGATATCTTTCCAAGGAAAAAATATAATGACTAGGATTATTTGTTCCACATCAAGTAGCTCATATTTTAAGCCTTCACGGATCTGCTTTAGCTCTGGCTTAGGTTTTAGTGCTTCGTTCTCCTCAAGGGTTTGATCTAAAGAGGCATATTTCACAGTCTCTATAACTATATCCTCCTCATCACTACAGTCATCCTCAAGTTTATTCAAATAGTGAAGTATTTCAACCACTTCTACGTCTTCCATATATGGACTTGGGTTATTTAGAAATGTCATTAGTGGCTCAACTTTGGCATTTTGCTCCTTAAATACATTACATAATTGGTTTTAGCTATCCATGAAGTAAACTGACTCTAAGAGAATTGGTCATTTGATGGAGTCTTGAACATGAAAAGGGTTTGGTTGTATCCCACTGTTATAGTGATGATTCCAACTTCAACATCTATTACAACTCCCATTGGACATGAACAATCTCACAAATATCATAGGACAAGACAGATCTTCTATAATGTCTACTATGACTATATCACATGGGATGAAGAATCTTCCCACCTAGTTGGGGACATACTCTACTACTCTTATTGGTTTTGTAAATGAATGGTCTACAAGATGATCTTCATTCCTATCTTAACCATGTCTATGAAGCCTAGACTTTGGGCTAACTTTTGTGGCATTAAACTTATACTCACCCCAGATCTTCTAGTCCTTATCTTACCTCATTATACGCTACATTGAATTGTATAGTAAAGGCTCCACAATCATTCTGCTTGGTCATCATTTTGGCTACACAAAGCCAATAGAAATCTTAGCAAGTCAAATAGTTTGTATTTCACTTACTCACCTCCTTTTCATGAAGAGGTATTGGAAAATATCAGCATATTTGTGCATTTCTTCAATCATATCAAGAAACATGTTATCCATGTGTAGTTTGTTCACAACATCCATAATTTTTTCATATTTGTTTTTCAAATGAGCCTTGATCATCTTGTATGGAAAAGGTATTCTCAGTTCCTATGGGTCTCTTTTGGGTATGACTTTTGTAGATGCATCAATATTATTCTCTTTTGTGGACACTTAGTGGTAGAAGGGATTTTAACTTTTGGATTCTTTATCAGTTGGGATAATTGTGCCAATTGTTGGTAAATCATTGTAATGTGAGCTTACATACCAACCATCTAAGAAGTGACACCCGCTAACTGGGTTTGTATTGTGGTTAGTATTCCCCTGTTGTAGATAGTGCTTTGGTTCTATTTCTCATTTACAATTTCATACCTTTTCACAAATTTGAACTATTCAAAAACTTGATCTTGTTGATTAAAGTTTTTGTTCTGACCTTGACCTTGACTTGGCCTACTTGCATTGCTATTTTGGCTTTGGCCTTTTTCTTCGTAACTATTCATATTTTGTTGGTAAGTCATGTTATGTGTGAAAATAGGTGGTTCGCCACCTATGCTGAAGCCTGGCCGTCTTTTAGGTGAGTCATTCAAATGGTGATCATTTTTAGTAGTTCCTTTGTTTACGTAAGGGAAAAAACCAATATAATTTGGCGTCTTGAAGTTAACATAAGAAACATTCACTATTATCTTCTTGATCATCTTCTTCCGGTTGGGTACATATACAATTATCCAACCCATGACCTTCTTCTCCACATGTGACACACTTCATCACCTTTTCTACTTTATTCTTTCCCTTATTTCTAGAATCCTTCAACTGTTTCACATCTAAAGCAATCTTTTGAATTTGGGTAGTTATATATTCTAACGCCTTAGATGCGAAAATTGACCCTTCCACTAATACCTTCTTAGTTGTTCTCCTATCATATTCCAATCTGTCTTGTAGGGAAGCATATTGTCAATTATCTTCATGGTCTTCTTTGTGTTCTTAACTAGGAAATCACTTCATGTAGTTGCATTTAGTGAGTTCCTTTTAGTAGAGGTGAGGCCATTGTAGAAAGTTGTAACTAGAAATCCCTTATCATAGTTGTGATGAGTGAAGTCCCTCTATTATTCTTGGAATCTTTACCATGCTTCATACAAGTTCTCATCATGATTTTGCATAAATCTGGTGATCTTGTGCCTATCTCTAAGAGTCTTCTCTACATGATAGAACTTGGTGACAAAAACGTCAGCCAGAGGTGCCCATCCATTGATTTGGTTATCAGGATGGACAAGGCACCAAGATAGATCCTTATTCCTAAGTGAGAAGTTGAATCCCTTACAATAAATAACTTCTTACAACACCATATCCAGTTTGATGGAGTCACATATGTTTTTAAAAGCATCAAGGTGGTGAAAATGGTTTTCATCTAAAGTGTATCCTCCAAAAGTCTTGTTTTGGATCATACTAATAATTTCTGGTTTCAACTCAGAGATAGACATGTTGAATCAACAAATGATCATTTGGCATCTGGAATCAGTTTCCCTTGTAGCAACTGGATCTTGAAGAGAAGGGCCTTCATCCTCTTTGTCATCTTTGTTATTTTGAAGGAAATTTCACTTCCTTCAAGCTCCACAAGGTGGAGGGCCTTCAGACACATGGTAATCTTTTTCCTCTTCGAGATGGTGCTCTTCTTCACATTTCTCATGGCTCTTCTTCCTTAGGGTTTGGGATGACATCCATACAAGGAGGCCTAATTCTTGCAGTTGGAAGTGGTTTTGATCTGGTTCATTCAAACTTCCTGAAACAAATCTCATGATCGAGTTCGACAGTGGACATGTTATACGAGGTATTCAAGATGGTTAGAGTTATCCGATTAAAATTTGATGTGCTATCAAGTCTATCCATAGACTTGAGGCATGGGTGTATGCTAAGATGACTTGAGTTATTAACAATATATGTTGTCGTGTCCCTGTCAATGGTGCTTAAAAATTGATCAACCTAAGTCACACATCCAAAAGAAGTGGATCTAGAGTATATCAAACTTTTAAATTTAGAACCTGACACTCAAGCCCTCACTATGATAATATGGGGTATGATGTTGTAGATCAACGTCAAACATAGGGACAATGGGTAGTGTTAAGATCCTTTAAGGATTATGTTAGATACATAAATCATAACATAAGGTAATGTTTGTGTTCCTTATGGAAATATGATTCATGAACGAGCAAGAAAGAAATAAGTAAAATAAAGTAAAGGCAAGATAAGAGAAAACTAATGTCAAGAATAACAAAACAAGTACGGATGGTGGCAACTTGGATTGGGTTTCACCATCTAAGATCTCTCATCAGCATGAAACACTCACATCCATTGCATACTCTTAGCAAGTTTATAAGAAATCATCTTAAACATCCCCTCCTCTCTTGAGATTATGTTTAGATTTGGATTATAAGGCTCTCTCTCTCTCTCTCTCTCTCTCTCAAGATGGAAAACCAATAATCAAATCAAAATCGTATGATCGTTATCTTAAGCATTCCACCACTCTCGTGCATTCATTCCACTCCATAAAATTAGATCTCAGTAATACTACTGTCTCAAGGTATTAACAATGAAACAACACAAGATGGCAGCAAATCTTACAAGTGAATCATTAAGGACAAGTGTATGTAGATAAACATTGCTATGAGCATATATTCAATAGAAGAAAGTATTAACATGTTGAGAGACCTTTAGTGGCTAATCCAAACTATAGTTAGATAACTACCCGCTCATGGTGGAGAGTATTGTGGCAAAAATACAAGTGTGGTGAGACATTGAGATTGAGGGGAATGAAGGGGTATGAACAGATTCAGAGGAGTAGGAGAAACATACTCCAAAACTGACCACAAACTAGTCATGGTCGATGGAGAGTTTCTTCACTCTGAACCTGGCATCATCGGTGAATGTAATAGCTCTGTCTCCCTCCTTATTGTGAAGGAAGAACATGGAATGGATCGACGGATATGGAAGTCCCTACTCCTTGGACACTTGTTCTTGAAGAACACAAACTAATGGTACAAGGTGGAAGGCTATGGTAAGGTGGATTGGTGATAATGCTTCATCATCTCCCATGGGTTTCTGGACCCCTCTTTGTTGCAAGAGGCATATTGGTGTAGGATTCAAGGTACTCGAGGGTGTTTACTAGGGTCGCCATCGGTAGGCGTGTTGTGATGGGGGGCAATTATTTTTGGGGGTTTTCAGGTAGTACATTAGTTTCCTTGTCTAGTCTTCCCATCAGGTGTGCTCAGAACGATCATCGTCAAGTAGCCTCCAATTGTGATCATTGGTAGGCACTCTTCTTAGTATCCAAGTGGGCCATCGATTTTGGGAACCGATGGCAGCCGTGATAGGTTCGGCTAGCCATCGGTTTTGAAAACTAATGGTTGTCCTGATTTCACTTTCCAATGAGATTCTTAGGTATTTTTATAGGCCATAAATCTTGGGAACCTATGGATGGTCAACTTAGTCATGCTGAGGGTGGATGGTAACCATTAGTTGTGGAAACTAATGGTGAATCTGTTTAACAATTAAGGCCATTTTATGGTGAGCTACCTGCATGAAAATGAGAAGTAAGTCCTAGATCACATGATGAACAACAAACACGAGTAAAATATTTGAAAGTTAAGGTAACTCTGCATAAAGAGGGGAAAATAGGGGTAAAATAAGGCATGCAATATCCGAAAAATGGATTTTATCACCCCCTCCCCCCAAACATAGAGTCCAGCAAGTTATCAAGATAATAAATATAATAAAAGCATCGATTAAATGTTAAGAGATTTATTTGTTTAGTGTTTTCCAACTATTGGCCATGTCCTTCATCATCCTTAGGTCAAGACCTTTGTATAAAAGCTTGGAATTCTTACTATATCCCTAGGTTTCATTTTGTTAGATTAAGAGTTGTGTGATCTCTTTTTTGTGGAAACTTCCTATTACAAGAGAAGTGTCTCCCTCATGATTCCTACTCAACCTCCTTCCCAAGATGTACTTATGCAAGACATTATCTCAGGTATGTTTCACATCCAACTTTTATTTTTTTGAATGGGACTAACTAGTGGTGTAGTGGTAGGCTAAGGTTGTTTGGTTATTGTGTCTTTCTAGGGTTCACTCAACCATGAATATTGTTGTAAAATAGTGTCACTAAGCAATTATTCCTAATGTAGTTTGAGGTGGCTATGTGAGATATCCACTAAAAGATAGGTGGATTTTTCTTTGGTTTCCAGGCTCCACTACTGGACATGAGATATCTACATTCTTGAGTGCAACTATATCCTAGCTAGGCAGAGCCTTTTGATATATTGCCGGTAACAACACTCATTTTGTTTATTTATGCTCAACTTTTATTCATGCTCACAAGGCTAATGTGATAAAATTATTAGTAGATTGATTTTCCAAGTCTCTTTTGATTCCAAGAGGGGATTTACGCACTAGAAGGGGTTTATGTTTTGCCTTTTGTTTTTGCTTGAACTTTTTGACTAGTACTAGGAGGTAGCAGGTCGATTGCGAGTGCACCAAATGGGGTTCTCCTTATCTTAGAGAGTTTAACGTGGGACAATAATGTTCCTTTGTTGCCTACAGTGTCTTGAGATTAAAATGATGTAAAGATATAGTCAAGTAGATTTTTCTTAGGTGAATTAGAAGATGAAAACATCACTCTTGGAATTATTAAGGTAACAAGTATCTTCAATACAAGATGCTCAAATATAAGAGTGGAGACAACGCCCAAGAAAATTGGATTTAAAATTTTCCTTCAAAAAGTTATATTTATCAGAGTGTTTCTTTCTATGGTTAAAAATAAAAAGAAATACACATTGGAAATTTTTTGTTGTCTGTATTTTCGAAATTTAGTAAAATTTAAATTATTTTCATAGATGGAGAAAAATAAGTAACGTAGAAAATTGTGATGTTGGGCAAGTAGATGTACCTGAATCATATGTGTGGACCCTGGTTCCATTGTCAAGATGAGATGCATAGAAGGAAAACTTTTACGTCCTCAGAGTTTGGAGATGTCGGCAACCTAAGAAGATTGGAAATATACCAAAGGGTGAAGGAAGAATCTAGAAAATGTAGGAATCTACAATACCTACTTTAAAAATTACATTACCTATAATAAACTCAACTTGGAGTTCATGTAGTGTCATAAGAAGTTGTGAATTACAAAAGAAGAAGTACAAGTGTGTAGGGTTGCTTGCGAATTGGTGGTCCAAAACATCAAGGAGGATTGCATACTTACTGTGGAAGTGGCTTAATTAAATTTTCAATGAGTCAGATGAACAATAAGAAAGAGACAATAAAGCTAAAGGAAGTAGATGAATCAGAGGCTTTTTCAACGGCAAAACATGAGAGAGGTTGTCGGGACAAAGCCAGTACAACTCAGGGAAGACAAAAGTTGTCATGATACAATCGAAGATCAAGAGTATTATGCATAAGATCTTTGCAAACACCCTATTTGTAAAGATAGAAATAGGAAGTGCTACCAAAATGTATATCCACATTCTGAAGAGTATCATGGAAAAGAAGCATGTCCATATGGGGCGGGTATTGATTGACATGCTAACAAAAATAGTTGGACCATAAGGCTCCCTTGGCTGCTACATGGGTGGCCTCATCTCACACATAGCCCACCGTCTAGGCTACCCTAGTGAGAAAGGCTAGTAGATGTCAAGTACATAACTGCTAGAAGTGTACTAGAAAAGTGGAAGGATAAGCACTTCTACATATTTTACAGATCCAAGAACTAACTTCCCTTTCGCAAAATGAGTAGTTATGAATATGACAAACTTTTGTTCAGGGATAATATCATCTAGAAGATGAAATATGGAGCCAAACCACTCCCACCTTCAGTAGAGAAAGCACTAGCCAAGCTACAAATGAAGCAGATAGAAGAAACTACTATAAGGCCAACACGAAAAAGAGAAACAATACGCCACCAAAATATGATAGTGGCTAATCCAAAGAGCATGAAAACCCCCACTCTCAAGGTAGTAGATCTGTAGAAAGTTGAAGCAGAACTTCCGATGATTACGCCTACCATCACTATCCTAGAGGCATTAGGAGAAGTAGAGGTAAGACTTCCAACCACTATCCCTACCACCAGTATACCAGAGATACAAAAAGAAGCTCTAATCAACCCTATAATTGATTAACAAAATGCTACACTGGACACATTAGTAGAACAAGATTATGAGTGGATGGGAGAACCCCCTGCTAACATGAGTGTGACATCTCACCACTGTACTTCTAAAGAAGCTAACAACAATCTCATGGCTGATACATTAGCCAGCCAAGGGGCTGACAAGAACATAATAGATACAACAACAAATGAGCCCCTATCAAACAACAAAAATAGAAGGGAGAAGCCAGAAAAGGTGAAATAAAAAATGAGCAGCCCTATTAAGTTTTCAGGGTGATCAAAACCTATACATGAGTCTGAGACACAAAGGTTTTGTACAAGAAAAGGAAGTTGAGTAAGAGGAAGTCTAAATGAAATGCAAGAAGAAACCACGATGAGCCCCTACATCAGCAAAATTCATGGAGACATGGAAATAAATTTATGACCTCTGTGAGATCATCTATAAGTTTACTCTAAATATTTTATATTTAATTTCAAATATGTCTGCACTAACTTTGTAGGTCGAGAAGATAACAACAAACATGAAACCATTGCTAGCCTTGCCACAACAAATGCAACTATTGATTGTACATGAAATACATGTAATGGAATCTATGACATGCATAGCTAGAGAGGTCACCCTTCTACACCTAGAGTAGGAAAACCTGTAATAAGAAAATGAGTGGTTCTGTTCGAAAGAGAGGAAGTGAAAGGAGGCACCAACAATGTCCTCCCCCGAAGTGGAAACATTCAAATGATAGTGAATTTTCGACAAGGAGGCCTTCTCCTCATCAGAAATAGAGATGGATGTGCAACTAAAGGAGGAATGATGTGTGCTGAACTAAACATCAAGATAGTTGGGCACAACCCCCATAGTAAGAAGCCACAACAGATCAATCTAGTAATTAAGGGAAGAAATTTTTTTGATAAATAGGAAGTGCTCTCTTGGGTAAATGACAATACCAATTCCCCAAGCTCACCAGGACACTCTACCAAAAAATACTAGGATGAAGAACCCATTAACAAGGAAGATATGGGTTTCATAGAAATATCTAAATAGGAAATCCCCTATAAAAAAAGTTGATGAAACCAATGATAATGACGTCATGTTAAAATCACTAGAGGCATGGGAGGAAGCACCAAAAATGAATGATGATGTGATGAATGGGTTGAATCCTCTATTTGTATGAGGCTTACCACCACCGATTGAATAAGAAGACATTGTCAATGACTTGATGTTGGATGAACTGATCAAATGAGGAGTTCATTCAAATCCTTTTGAGGTGGAGATGGAAGAGAAAATTGCTAAAAAGATGTAGAAACATGAATTGGATGTTCGATAATGCCCCAAAGATGCCAAGAAACCTAGTGTTTCTTGAAACACCACCAATAGCTAATTTAAACCTGAAATCACCACAACTATTGTCGTGTAACATGAAGGACATGGACATGATGTCAGTATCAGGTATGTTACTTCATGACATCCATGTCATGGAAGATATCCTTGATGAGAATAATCTAGGAGAAGATATCATCTTTAGGGTAGAACAATCTTCAAATTCCTATGTGGAAATATAATCGAAGAATATATATATATATATATATATATATATATATATATATATATATATATATATATAGGGATAAATAGACGCCATTTTCAACACCACATCAACTGTAGATACTTAATTATACATGGAAAATTACAAAGCATGCTCCATTGAATAGCTACAAGCCACCCTACAAGATACCCTACAAAAAATAAAGAAGTTAAAATTACTAACACTTTCTTTCAATGCCTTCAACCTTTAGCTTCTGACCATGACAGATCTTTCCACTAGGTGGGTCGTTACTTAAAATTACAATGCAAATGATCTACCATGTGGAAGGATGGTCTTCAAGAAACTAGAACCCAAGCCAATGAACCACAAGACCAACATGTAAATGAACTATAACCAAAAGATCTAATATAACCCACATTTAAAAACTTGAATAAAACACTTTCTATGGGTCGTTTCTAGAAGATCTTGCTTTCATAATGGAAGAACTTAGACTAGAAGAAGATGAAATCATTACTATTTTTAAAATGCAATGATGTTCAGGTCCTTTATCCAGACCTCTCTGAGATACTTACTATTGGAGGTTATATGACTATCAATGCCATGATGGACTATCAATTGCTTTTAGTTGACGAGCTTGATGATGTTTATATGGCATTCTATGATATTATTGAGAATGCAATCTAGAAAAAAGAGTCTAGAGATCTCCAACAACTTATCGATCACTATAAATGCAATGTCCCACTCTTTATATTTGTGCCTATCTTGCATGACGTACACTGGATTATCAGTTAATACAAGGACTCAAATGACTATCTTACACAACATCTCAAACATTGCATTTAGCATGAAAAGAACCACTTACACAAAAACAACTAACATCAACACTGAACAGAAAGATGGCTACACAAATTGTCAAACTGAAAAGAATATATGGTAGAGGCCTCCTAAATGAAGGTTTCAAGTTCACAACACCACAATTTTGCAATAGAATCACTCAACCAGAATGAGGCTACAACAACTATGGTTTCTATGTATTATTCTAGATGTAAATGCTGGCCACATCATATAACAAGGTGGATATTATCAATAATATTATTACTGTAATATCCTCAAATTTTGGTAAAAATTGAACTATAAAATATGATGTATAATTCCTCAATGATTTGGTGGAATAATAATGTAAATTGTCCTTGTCGCATAAGTGCTTTAGGCATAAGACAAATAGATAAATGGAATCCATGCATTAATAAATAGTAATGACTTTTGATATTGATAAATGTTTTCCAAAGGAGAATAAAGCTAATAATGTGTTAGATAATTAAAACAATACTTATCTTTCCATTATTGGAAACACAAAGGTTGGGACACCAAATAGTGTTACCTTGGGTTGCCTTTTTGGTATGTTGAAGGATAATTACAAGTTAAGATAATGAGAGGATTTCTAAGATAATCCAAGATAATATGTGTCTTAGATATGTAATTAAAGGATTATCCACTTATTTCTTGGAAGCCAAATAAAGGAACAATATGTAAGTTTCCTAAGAGAAATGGAAAATATGGTTTAAAGGAAAGGAGAAGTTTGATACATAAAGATAATGAGAGAAGGAAACGGAATCCTAAAGGGAGTTTTTTGAGAGGAATATGTGGTCAAGTATTACAAGAATAGAAACTCTTTCCATATCAAGAAATCGTGACCCATAGCCAATATTGAATATAAGCAATTCCATTATGGAATAGAAAGATAAGGAGAAAGAATATATCTTTCCTAGTTCATGTGGAATTATACAATAAAAGGGACACCTTTGGAAAGGACTTGATAAGTTATCATGCGGGGTGGATTGTTGTTAAAAGGAAAATAGAGTGGGCCTTATCTAATCCCTTTGTGCCTACGTTTTCTATACTAGGAGTCTTTACATGTATATATATACATGTTTCCCCTGCTACTTGATGGGTGAACAATAGACCCTCATCCCTCCTGGTAATCTTGCAATGATCAACGCATCCCTAACCCCTCCACGCAACCGAGAGCATAGGATGCCTACATCACGACAAGACACGACGCTCCCATCAAGTCGACCCCCACGATCCGTCGATGATGAAGCCTGACGGAAGAGGTTGGCTGGGAGCCTGAGCACTGGGTGATGGCCGTTGCAGATGGAACCCAGGTTGAGGTCGACGTTCATGACGGATGCAGTCGGACCGACCGGTGTGGTGGTGGCCCTCGGCTACTGGCCACTCAGCCGAGGATCCAGCAGCGGCACTGCCTCATCACTAAAGCATGTCGATGGTGGGAACGAGGTGAGGGAGGAAGAGATGAGGAGGGCGGCTATGGAGGGCAGGGTCGAAGAGACTCGTTGGTTCTGTATGGATCGCAGAGTAAGGAGCGCCTGCTGTGAAGCGAGTCTGCGTCTACAACCGGTAGGCAATGCCTCGTGCAGGATCATAGAGAGAGAGAGAGAGAGCATGTGGTAGAGAGGGAGTCTAGGAGGATAACTAGAATAATCTCCTGACTGCCGTTGGGGGTAGAGTGCGTGCAGGTCATACACTAGTGTCGGTTCCAAGGAAGAAGAAGACTGGACATAATGGCGGGATCAGGGAGAAAATCAGAATCAGCGCTGAGCTGCTGCGACCTGCTACATCTTGCTGCAACCTAATCCGGCCAGGGAAATGGTGCCTCACCGCCGAGGAAGTGGTAGTCATCGGGGGTGGCACGGATGTGCGCCTTTGTGGCACCTTCGGCAGCGCCGTGCGCACTGGAGTGCGATCTGTAGATCGCGTGAGGGAGAAGGAGACAGGCTGGTCCATGGACCCGATGGTTCAAAACTAGTGAACCAAACCCTGATGGCCGGTCCAAGAGGAAGTGAGGATTGAACCGCGCCCCTGACTTATCCAGGTGGCACTGGTTTTGACCAATGGCGTGATGCCACGTGGCCTGTGTTTAAGGTAAATATCCTAATTTTGTGTAATTCATAATAAATGCTAGGAATGTCTAAATATAGCGATATTATATATCAAATTGATCAGAAAAACGAGAGGAATCCAAATAAAATAATAGTAGAACATGATTAGGCTTCCCGTTCTAAAAGTATGTGCAATACATATTTAGATTTGTTTAATGTAAAGGAAAACCTAGATCTGCCTTAATCTGATGATTAATTGAATATTTTCATTCATGTTAGGCTAATACCTGATCTTGCCATGTATAATGATTAAAACCTTGATAATGATGAATAATGGATGATTCCATAATAATAATCTTTTTCATGTGGATTTAGGGTTATGAATCCAATGTGAACATCGTGATATAATCTTAATGTTAGTAATATGATTTAGGTATCGTGAGTAGTCTAATATGCCTAAAATGATGATTAGGGTTTAACCTAATATGCATAATTGAATTAGTAATCTTGGAAACCATGATATAATAGAATTAGGGTTTGTCACCCTAATCCTTGGTTTAAACATGAGATAACCTAAACCCTAGTTTAGGAGCGAATCTTGATATGGATAATGTAATGTGAATACATGGTGACACATATGTAGTATGTGTGTTTCAGATATTGTTGATTGAATGCCTTATTGCTTGATTGGTTGGATGCACTCTTAAAGTATAAGGGATATATTCTGCAATGGCATAAGGTACGTGGTTACGCTTATGATTACATGTATCGAATTCTGAGATTGCCGATGTTTCTCGATGAGATTGAACGATAAATAAACTGCTTGCTTGTTTATTTAGTTCTTGCAAATTATAAAGTTCCTATGAGTATCATGTAAAGTAAAAAATTACATTCTGAACCCTGGGTCAGACTGATCTTAAGGGTAATGCACACGAGCCCTGGAGGGACAATGATTACACCTGAGGTAGTAGACCAGATAAGGGTAGAATATGAAAATAAGTTTATATTCTTACATGCAAGATAAAGATGTTTGCTTATATCTGTACTTGTGATTATTGTTTGAACCTACGTACCAATATAGAAATATACTGATCGCATATTTGTTTGTCGGTGTTTTAGGTACCAGATGTACTTGATTCGTGGACATGAGGGTACAGATAGAGATGTTGAAGACACTACAGTTTAATCATGAAGGTTTAGTTTTAATCGTTTATCTTCACACATGTAAAAGTTGATTCTATTTAAAAGTTATGTAACTCCTTAGAGGAGCTTTTTATTTAAACATGTAAATATTTGATCATTAAAGGAAATTGTTTGCTATTTTGTATTATTTCATGAATCTGATCCTGGAAGTTATGATTAACGATCTGCGACTTTCAGGTCTTTTAGACACTCAAAAGTGCGGGTCGTTACAATTACCAACAACTTCGGGGGACATACACAATTCATATCTTAATGTTTGAATGGATATTAACAAGATCAAAGCCTTAAATCCCCTATTCTTTCTCAGCCTCACTCCTTGACACCCTAAGGATAGGTGCATGATAGATTTGTGGGAGGTCCAAATAGGTGAACTCTGTATGTCTACTTGTCCAACATCTCAATCTTTTGCGTTGCTAATTTTGCTTCATTAATGGATTTTTTTTTTGAATTTTGCTAAAAAAATTAAAATATAGACGACAAACTTTTGCCAATATATATATTATTGTGTTTTTAACCATAGAAAGAAAACTCTTGTAAATAGAATTTTTCAAAGGAAAATTTTAAATCCAATTTTCCTAGGTGTTGTCACCACTCTAATCTTAGAACTTGTCTTTAATATACTTTTAGCATAGTCATTCCAAGAGTGATGTTAAGGGCTACTAATTCACCCAAGAAAAATCTACTTGATTATTTATGCACATCATTTTTATCTCAAGATATCTTAGGTAGCAAACAAACACTACAATACTCCTCTGTGATAAGGAGGACCCTGCTTGGTGCACTCCCGACCTGCCTCCTAACCTCCTAGTACAAGTCAAAAATTTCAAGCACAAACAAAATAGGAAACACCTACCCCTTCTAACCACTCCCCTACATATCTTATCTCCTTAGCCCTATGAGAAAAATTAAATTTTGAGCGTCAATAAGAACATGAGAGTAGTGCCCAACAATATGTTGAACGACTACTTCCCGACCAGTGTATAGTTGCATTGGCTCGTAGTGGATCATAGATGCCAAACAAAGTTCCACCTATCTTTTGACGACTATCTCACATACCCATATGAGACTACATCTGGACTAACAATTTATGGATACTATTTTACAACAGTAATCATGGTTGAGTGAACCCTATAATGAAAGGAGAAACCAAAAACCTTAGACTATCAGTAGACGACTAGTTAGTACCATCAAAAAAAGTTGGATTTAAAAGCTACCTCTGATAATTTCTTGCATAATTACAACTCAGGAAGGAGGTTGAATACAAATCATGAAGGAGGCACTTCTCTTGATAAGAGGATGAACCAGACAAAAGAGGTCAAGCAACTCCAGATCTAGGAGAATAAAACATGGGGGTTTAGTAAATAGTCTAAGCTTTTATGTAGAGGTATGACCTAAGGATGATGCACACATAGCCAATAGTAAAAAAAACTAAATAAATAAATCCCTTGACATTTACTCGATGCCTTGATTCTATGTATTAGCATGAGGACACACTAAACATAAGTTTGGGGGGTTGGTATCAAAATTGGATCAAACTAAATCACATGTCCAAAAGGAGTGAATATAGAGTAGTCGAATTTTTAAATTTGTAAAACGATACTCAGACCCCCATAATAATAATACTGGGTCCTATGTAGTACATTAGGTCAAACAAAGGGACAAGGGGGTAGTGTTAAGATATTTAAGCAATATGTTCATTACATACATCAAAAGTAACATAAGGTTTGTGTTCCATGTGGAAAGATGATTCATGAACGAGCAAGAAACAAAAAAAATTAAATAAAATAAAGGCAAGATAAATGAACAAGAATGTAAATAATAGAAGAATAAGTATTGATTGGGGAAGCCTAAGTTGGGTTTCACCATAAAAGATCTCTCATCAACATGAAACACTTAGATCCATTGCATACTCGTAGAAAGTTTACAAGCACTCATCTTAAACATCTATTCCATCATCTCTTGAGCTTAGATTTAAATTTGGATTATAAAGTTGTCTCTTTCTTTTGAGATGGCCAACAAACAATCAAATTAGAACCATATGGTCGTTAGCTTAAGCATTCCACCACTCTCATGCATTCATGAAACTCCATAACACTAGATCTCATTAGTACTACTCTCTCAAGGTATTAACAATCAACCAATACAAGATGGTATCAAATCTTTCATGTGAAGCATTAAGGACAAGAGTATGTGGATAAACATTGCTAAGAGTATATATTCAATAGAAGTAAGCATTTACATGTTGGGAGAGCCTTAGTGGCTACTCCTGACTCTTATTAGATGACTAGCCAATCATGGTGGTGAGTACGATGGTAAAATTATGAGTGTGGTGAGATAAAGAGATTGAGGGGAATGAAGCAGTATGAATAAATTCAGATGAGAAGGAGAAAGATACACCAACAAGGACCACACACTGGTCATGGTCGATGGAGAATTTCTCCACTCAGAACCTAGCACCATCAGTGAATGTAGTAGCTCTGCCTCCGTCCTTATTGTGAAGAAGGAACTTGGAACAACTCGACATAGATGGAGCTCCCTACTACTAGGACTCTCGTTCTTAAAGAACAAGAACTGGTGGTTTGAGGTAGAAGGCAATGGTGAGGTGGCTTGGTTATAACACTTCTTCGAATCCCTTGGGTTAGCCCCTCCCCTCTCATTGCATGAGGCTTCTTGGCGTAGGACTTGAGGAGCTCGAGGGTGTTTAATAGAGTCACCATAGACATGCGTGTTGTGATGGGGAGCCATCAATTTTGGGGTTTGTCAGACACTCCATTAGTTGCCTTGTCCAATCTTCACATTGGGTGTGCTTAGACTAATCAACGACAAGCATCCTCTCATTCTGGCCATCGGTAGGTAGCCTCACATTTTGGCCATTGGTAGGTAGATGTGAACCACCATTGGGAACTCTTACTAGTATCCAGGTGGGTCATCAATTTTGGGAGTCGATGCTGGTCTTGATAGGTTTGGCTAGCCATTGATTCTGGAAAGTGATAGTTGTCCTGATTGCACCTTCTAAAAATACACCTAGGTATTTTTGGAGGCCATCGCTCTTGAGAAACTATGGATGGTCAACTTAGTCATGCCAAGGGTGGATGGTAACCATCACTTGTGTAAACCAATGGCAAATCTGGGGATCAATTAAGGCCATTGTCTGGTGAGCTCCCTACATGAAAATAAGTAGTAAGATTCAATCATGTGATTTAAAACAAACATGAGTAAAATAGGAGAAAGTTAAGGTAAATATGCATAAAGATGGGAAAATAGGGATAAAATTAGCCATGAAATATCCACAATTGAATGTTATCACCACCCAAACTTAGAGTCTAGTATGTTTTCAAGCTAATAAATAGAATAAAGGCATCAAGTAAATGTTAAGGATTTGTTTGTTTAGTATTTTCTTAGTATTGGCCATGTCCTTACATTATCCTTAGGTCAAGACCTCTCCATAAAAGTTTGGACTTCTTACTATACCCCTAGGTTCCATTCTCCTAGATCCAGAGTTAAGTGACTTGTTTTGTCTGACACATCCTCTTAATAGGAGAAGTGTCTCCTTCACTATTCATACTCAACCTCCTTACATAGTTGTACTTATGCAAGACATTATTAGAGTTATCTTTCACACCCAACTTTAATTTTTTGGATGGGCCTAATTAGTGGTGTTGTGGTAGGCTAAGGTTGTTTGTTTTTCCTATATTTCTAGGGTTCACTCAATGAAGAATAATGTTGTAAAACAATGTAAACTCAATTGTTAGTCTTGATGTAGTTTAAGGTGGGTATGTGAGATAGCCACCAAAAGATAGGTGGATTTTTCTTTGGCTTCCAGGCTCCACTACTGGGAACGAAAAATCTACATTCCTGATTGCAACTACACATCAGCTCAGAAGAGCATTTCGTATCTTGTCGGTCACAACTCTAATATTTTTATTCACGCTTAACTTTTATTTGTGCTCAAAAGGTTATGGCGATATAATTCTAATGGGATTGGTTTGCCCACCTCTTTTGATCCCAAGAGGGGATTTAAGCACTAGAAGGGGTTGATGTTTTCTCTATTGTTTATAGTTGCACTTTTTGACTTGTACTATGAGGTTAGGAGGTCGATCAGGAGTGCACCAAATGGGGTCCTCCTTATCTTAGAGAGTTTCTTCGGGACAATAGTGTTCATTTTCTACCTACAATTCCTTGAGATTAAAATATTTTAAATACACTATCAAGTAGATTTTTCTTAAGTGAATTAGAAGCCCAAACATGTGGTGAATACCATGGCAAAATTACAAGTTTGTTGAATACCATGGAAAGATTGCAAGTGTGGTGAGATATGGAGATGGATGGGAATGAAAGGAGATGTAAATATTTGGAGGAGAAGTAGAAAGATACACCGACAACAACCATAAATTGGCCAAAGTCGATGGAGACTTTCTCCCCTCTAAACCTGGTGTCAATAATGAAATAAAAAACTTTGTATCCCTCCTTCATGCAAAGAAGGAACTTGGAACGAGCCAAAAGAGATGGAGGTCCCTGCTCCTCATACTCTCATCCTTGTAGAAAATGAACCGATGGTTTAAAGTGGAAGGCGATGGTGTGGTATCTTGGTAGCAACATTTCATCATCTTTCTCGAGTCACCTCCTATTTTTTTATGGCATCTACCAAGCAAAGGTAGGACAAACACAAAAATCAAAGCATTTATTCATATTTTCATGGATTCTCAGTGTGCGAGCCTTCTAATGGTTTGATAGACTATGTCATCCAATGGTTCCACTGACTTGAGGATTTGAATGCTAGGCAGACTCCTCTTCTTCTAATGGATAAACTAGGAGTCCACCTTCCCATGTTCTACGTCATTTCTATAGATGACTCGATTGCGCTAGAGACTTAGTGGTGTCCCTTGTGCTTTAGGTTTCAAGGGGTAGATTGACCTCCTTCTGACGGTTGGTCGGTACAAATACCAGTGAAACTGATGGTTCCACATGGCTCTAAACTTAAGATTATCGTCTCTTGTCAACTGATGGTACTTCTAATAGAGGAAAATATGTCACATTCTTCACTAACATTATTGTATATACACTAAAAATTAAGAAGAAAAAGAAGCACAATAAAACATAGGATAGAAATTAGTAAAATCTAGTTACTGAGAGATGAAACAAGCTAGAATTTAGGAAAACATGTAAATAAATCCTTGGGTTGCCTCCCAAGAAGTGATAATTTATATTATTTAGCTTGACTCCAAAGTCAAAAAGTGCAAGCACAAACAACAAAGGAAACAACTACCCCTTCTACCCACTCTCCAAAAAATCATATCCCATTAGTCCTGTGAGAACAATTAAAATCCAAACATGAATAAAAACATGACAGTTGTGCCCAACAAGATGATGAAAGGCTACATCCTGTTTGATGTATATTTGCACTCAAGACTGCAAATATGTCACTCCTAGTAGTGGATCCTAGAAGCCAAATAACGTTCCACCTATGTTTCAACGACTATCTAACATACCCACATGAAAGTACATCAGGACTAATAGTTATCTAACACTATTTTACAATAGTACTCATGGTTGAGTGAACCCTATAATGATAGGAAAAATCAAAACCTTAGCCTACTGCTAGATGACTAGTTGAGACAATCCAAAAAAATAAAAGTTAAGTGTAAAACCTACCTCTGATAATTTCTTGCATAAGTACATCTTGAGAAGGAGGATGAGTATGAATCTTGAAGGAGGAATTTCTCTTGATAATAGGATCCGTTAGACAAAAGGTTCAAGCAACTGCAAATCTAGGAGAATGAAACCTGGGGGTATTGTAAGCAGTCTGAGCTTTTATGTAGAGTTCTTGACCTAAGGATGATGTCACATTGCCAATAGTAAAAACACTAAAATAAATAAATCAATTAACATTTAATCGATGTCTTGATTCTATTTATTAGCATGAGAACACACTAAACACTATGTTTTGGGGGTTGGTATAAAAAGTTTATCAACTTAAATTACATGCTTAAAAGGAGTGAATATAGAGTAGTCAAAATTTTAAAATTTTAACCTAACACTCAGGCCCTCATAATGATAATACATGGTATGATGTAGTAGATTAGGGTCAAATACAAAAACAAGGGGTTTCTATTAAGATCCTTTAAGCCTTAGGTTTATTACACCAGTCAAAATTATGGTAAGGTTTGTGTTCCTTATGGAACGATGATTCATGAACAAGAAAGCAACAAACAAGTTAAATAAAAGAAAGGAAAGATAAATCAATAAGAATGTCAAGAATATCTACACAAGTATGGATTGGGGATGCTTGAGTTGGGCTTCACCATCTAATATCTCTCATCAAATGGAACACTCACATCTATTGCAAATTCTTAACAAGTTTACAAGCAATACTCATAAGCATATATTCCCTCCTCTCTCGAGCATAATTTTAGATATGTATTATAGGGTTGTTGCTCTCTTGAGATAGCAAACAAACAATCAAAGCAAAGCAATATGGTGGTTAGAAAAATAATTCCAACACACTCGTGCATTCATGCAACTCCATAACACTAGATCTATGTGAATACTACTCTCTCAAGGTATTAACAATTAAAAGCACAAAATCATGAAGGATAAGATTATGGAGATAAACATTGCTAAGAGCATATATTCAATATAAGTAAGCATTTACATGTTGGAAGAGCTTTAGTGTCTACTCCCGACCCAAGTTATATGACTAGTCACTCATGGTGATGAATTTCATGGCAAAATTACAAGTGTTGTGAGATATTAAGTTGGAGGGGAATGAAAGGGGATGAACATATTAGGAGGAGAAGTAGAAAGATACACTAATAAAAAACATAAATTGGTTAAGGTCGATGGAGACTTTCTCCCCTCTAAACCTAGTGTCAGTGGTGAAGGTAAAAACTTCATCTCCCCCTTCTTGCAAAGAAGGAACTTGTAATGAACCGACATAAATGGAGGTCCCTACTCATCAGACTCTCGACCTTGTAGAAAGAGAACTAATGGTTTGGACTGGAAGGAGATGGTGAGGTATCTTGGTAGCAACACTTCGTTGTATTGCCCGATTCTCCTCCTATTTTTTATAGCAGCTGCTAAGCAAAGGTGGGACCGAAGCAACCATCGGAGCATTTATTCATCTTCTGATGGATTCTCACTGTGCAAGCATTCTGATGGTTTGATAGACCATGTCTTTCAATGGTTTCACTGACTTGAGGATTTATAGTCTGGGAAGACTCCTCTTCTTCTAATGGATGAACTAGTAGTCCACCTTCCCATGGTCTACTTCATTTCTATAGAAGGCTCAATTGCACTAGAGACTCAATGATTTCCCTTGTGCTTTAGGTTTCAAGGTGTCGATTGACCCCTTTCTGATAGTTGGTCGGTTCAGATACCAGTTAAACTGATGGTTCCAAATGGTTATAAACTTAAAATAATCATCTCTTGTCAACTGATGGTACTTGTAATAGAGGAAAATATATCACATTATTCACTAACTTTATTCTATATATACTAAAAATTAGAAAGAAAAAGCAACACAATAAAACATAGGATAGAAATTAGTAAAATCTAGTTACTAAGAGATGAAACAAGCTAGAATTTAGGAAAACATGTAAATAAATCCTTGGGTTGCCCCTAAGAAGTGCTATTTTATAGTATTTATCTTGACTATCTATGGGTAGCATCATCATTCTTCATCTGATGGTGTTGATGGTGGTACGACCAAGAACCTCAGATCATCGGGTAAAAACTTCATCTTTATAATATATCTTTATTTCTGTCCATTAACAGGGAAAGTCCCTCCCTTTTCGATGAAGTATTGCATCATCCCTGGTGGATATATCTTTGACAAATGAAAGGCTCGCATCAACATGGTCTCATCTTTCTAGGAGAGAACCTAATGCTTGAATTGAACAAATAGACCTTATCTCCTTCAGACACATATTTCCTTATGAAGTGGTCATCATGTCATACCTTAATTATTCCTTTATAAATTTTTGAATTTTCATAGACATGAAGCCTAAGCTCCTCTAGTTCTTGTAATTGTAAGAACTCCATCATGTGAACCAACTTTCGGTCAAGAATTTAATTTCCCAAAACGTCTTGTACTCTAGTTCAATTGGTAAATGGCACGCCTTGACATAAATCAATATGTAGGGAGTGGTCCCTATTGGAGTCTTGTAGGTTGTACAATATTCCCACATAGCATCGTCCAACTTCATCAACTAATCTTTAGAGGTATGCCTGAATGTCTTTTCTAGAATTTCTTTTATATGCATATATGAAACCTCAACTTGGTATGGGGTTTGTGGATGATAAAGGGAGGAAACTTTGTGCCTAACTCCTACATTTTAAGAAAAGATTGAAACTACCTTTCTTAAAGCTGGAACCCCTATCACTAATGACGGTGCATGGAACACTATATTTGGGAAAATTAAACTTCTCGAAAATCTAATTTCAAATTTCAAACCACAAGTGGGGGTAGCTAACACTATTACCACTTGGATACATAAACCACTACTACTAAGATATATTAGTTTCCTCATGATCAAGGGAAAGGTCCCATATAATCAATGCCCAAAACATAAAAAATCTCTACTTCAATCCATTCAGACATGGACATCTCCTTGAAATATGTCATGGGCGTTGACATTCCTTGCATAAGCATGTACATCATTTAATAGCATAGGCCAATAAATCCCAGATTGTAACATCTTAGTGGCAGTCTTGTCTCTGCTCAATTGTATTCCATATGGTGAAGAATGACACTCATACTAGATATTTGGCACCACTTCTTCCAGTATGGAGAAACAATATATATTTTTAGTGAACTTCCCAAAGAGAAGAGGATCATTCCAATAGTAGTTTTTTAGATAAAAAAACAACTTCTTTTTCTAATTGTAAGTTATGTCAGGAGGCAATTATCGACATGCCAAATAGTTTCAAATATCTATGAACGAAGGTAAAACAAGTTTGACTGACCTTACCATCATAAATGCTTCATCAGCATAATAGTCATTAACCAGTCGTGAGTTCTCATTGGTAAGAATAATTTAGGACATGTGGTTGGCCACGGTGTTTTTTATCCCTTTGTTATTGATAATCTCATCATCAAACTCTTGTTGCAACCGTTCCCACCTTAGGAGTCTGGACTTTGTATACTTATTTTGCTTAGGATATATGATAGATCCATGGTCTGTATATACTTTCACTTTTTACCCTATAAGGTAAGATATGAAGTTTTCAAAAGAAAAAACTAATGCTAACATTTCCCTCTCGATTGTGGTATAGTTGACTTGGGCTTCATTGATGGTTTTTCTCACATAGTAGATCATGTGATGCTCCTTATCTTTCTTTTGACAAGGTATAGCTCCAATTGTGTAGTCTCTTGCGTCACGTTACTTCAAAAGGAAACCCCAAATCTAGAGCTAGGAGAATCGGTGTGGTTGTTAGATAACTTTTCAAGGTTTTAAAACCTTTAAGGGAATCATTTGTGAAATCAATCATGACATCTTTGATAAGAAGATTTGAAATTGGTTTTTATATTATGCAGAAGTCCTTAAAGAACCTTCTGTTGTATCCGACATGTCCTAGAAATCTTATTACTCCCTTCACAAACTTCGGCGGTGGGAGCTTAGAAATAGCTTCCACTTTTCTTAAATCAACTTAAATTCTTTTTTTTGAGATTTTATGTCCTAGTACAATCCCTTCATGTACCATGAAGTTACATTTTTCCCAATTCAATACTAATCTTTTTTCTTCATCGTGTTTCAAGACTTTGGATAGATTACTTAGGCAACTATCAAAACTAGCTTCGTACATATAGAAGTCATCCATAAACACATCCATAACATTTTCAAGAATGTCGGAAAACATAAAAATCATGTACCATTGAAACATTTTTGGAGCTTTGTATAGACCAAATGAAATCTTCAAAAAGCATACATACCATAGATGGAGGTAAAGGTAATCTTTTCTTGATCGCCCAAGTGAATGGGGACTTGATAGAATCATGAATATCCATCTAGAATATAGAAGTACGGATGGTCGGCTAGACATTGTAGAACATGGTTGATGAATGACAACATAAAGTGATCTTTCTTGGTTGCAACACTAAGTTTCCTACAATAAATTCATATCCTCCAACCTATAATTGGCCATGTTGAAACTTCATCACCATTCTCTCCCCTAACCACTATCATATCACCTTTCTTGGTCTCTACATGAATGGGACTCACCCAATTGTTGTTGCTTATATGGTATTACATGCATGCATCTCAAAGCTTTATAACCTCCTTCTTAGTTACTTCTCTCAAGTTCCAATTTAGATTTCTCTTGGACTGGGCTTGGGGTTTTGCATTCTTTTCCATGTGTATTTTGTGCATGCAATCGGATGGACTCAATCCTCTTACATCTTGTATAGAATTCCCAACTTCTTTTCTTTTCAGCTTGAGTTCACTTAGTAGGCTTTCCAGTTGATCTTTTGTCAATGCATAATTTATAATGACTAGATTTCTTTGTTTCGTGTTGAGAAACTTGTAGTTTAAGATTTTAGGGAGTTGCTTCATCTCCAGCTTAGGTTTTTGTGATTCCTTCTCTTATGGGGTTTGCATCATATAGGAATATTTCACAATCTCTAAAATTGTATCTTCCTCGTCACTATGTTGTCCTTGGGTTGATTCAAATAATCAAGTATATCAACCACTTCTAGGACTTCTATATCTAGAATAGGGTTGTTCAGAGCTCTCACAAGTGGATCAAGTATAGCATTTTTCTGCTAAACTCCCTCATAGAATTGGTTATATCCATCCATGAAGTAAACTGACTCAAAGAGAGATGGTATCTCATGGAGTCTTGAACATGAAAGTTATATGGTCATTTCGCATTCTTATAATGATGATTCCAACCTCAACATCTATTAAAGATCTCATAGTGGAAAAGGAATGGTCTCCTGAATATCATAGGACAAGATGGGTCTTCTATGATGTCTATTATGACTTTATCACATGGGATGAAGAATCTTCCCACCCTGATGGGGATGACCTTCACTATTATGATTATGGGGACAACCTTTATTAATCCGATTGGTTTTGTGAACGAATGGTCCATGAGCTGAATTATGCATCCTGTTTGAACCATGTATGTGAGGCCCATCCTTTTGGCTACCATGAGAAACATTAAACTTATACTTTCCCCTAGATATTCTAGTCCTTGTCTTAAATCATTATCCCCTACATTGAATGGAATAAAAAAGGATCTAGGGTCTATCTTCTAGGTCGGCATTTTAATTTATAAGAAGGCAATAGATGTCTTACCAATTTGAACTATTTCGATTCTACTTCCTTGTCTTCTCCTTGTGATGAGGTCTTTGAAAAAATTAGAATAGGTTCATTTCTTTGATCGCATCAAGAAACATGATATTCGTGTGTAGTTTCTTTACAGCTTCCAAAATTTTCATCTATTTTTTTGAATTATCCTTGATGAACTTGAATGGAAAAGAGATTCTTGGTTCATACATGTCTTTGTTAGCTATGTATTTTTCAGCTGCATCATGATTCTTCTCTTATTTTGGTTTCTTTCCCTTACCGTTAGCTTTTGACTTTCCTTTCTGGGTGACAACTTCAACCTTTGGTTCTTCTTATATCAAGTCAATTTTAGGCCAAGACTCAGTGACATGAGTATCTTCTTGGTTAGCCTTTCTTGTCGATTCCTCTATGACCTTTTCCTGATGAAGTGTAGCCATTTTTGCACTCTCAGTTGTAGAAGGGATTTTACCTTTTGAATTTTTGATTAGCATGAATAATTGTGTCGGTCGTTGGTCAATCATCCAACTATGAGCTTAAATATCATTGATCGGAGAAGTGATGTCCCTTACCAGTTTTACATTGTGGTTAGTATTCTTGTGTTGTTGATAGTGGTTTGGCTCAATTGTTTTTTTATAGTTGCTACCTTTTTTTGTGAATTCAAACATTTCAAAAACTGGATCTTGTTTATTAGAGTTTTCATTTTGACCTTGATCCTAATTTTACCCACCTAATTTTTTGTTTTGGTTATGGCCTTGTCCTTCGTAATTATTCCTATTTTGTTGATAAGTCATATTACATGTGAACATAGGTGGTCTGTCGCCTCTATCAAAGACTGACGGTCTTTTAGGTGGGTCATTCAGCTGATGAGCATTTTTAGTAGTGTCTTTGTTTTTGTAGGAGAAACCAAAATGATCTGGCCTCTTGATGTTAACACAATAAATATTGTCAATATCATCTTCCTTATCATCTTTTTTTAGTTGGGTGTAGATATGATTATCCATACCACGACCTCCTTCTTCACATGTGATGCACTTCATTACCTTTTCTGATTCATACATTCCCTTATTTCCAAAATCCTTCAACAATCTCACATCTGAAGGAATCTTTTGAATCTGAGCATTTAAAGATTATAAAGCCTTAGACTAGGTATTTGTCCCCTCAACTGATGCCTTATTAACTATCCCCCTATCATATTCCAATCCTTCTTATAGGTCTTCCATATTTCAATTATCTTCATGGTCTTCATTGGATTGTCACCTAGGAAATCACTTCTTGCAGCTGTATTCAGTAAGGTCCTTTCAGAAGAGGTAAGACCATTATAGAAAATTGTAACAATTTTTGTTATCATATTTGTAGTGAGGCCCATCCATCTTGTATTCTTAGAATATTTCCCATGCTTCATACAAGTTATCACCAGACTTGTGCATAAATATGATGATCTTATGCCTATTATAAATGTCTTCTCTAAAGGATAGAACTTAGTAACAAAAGGTTCAACTAGAGATGCGCATCCATTGATTCTTTTATCAGATAGGGCAAGGTAGCAAGGTAGATCTGTAACTCTTAGAGAGAAGTTTAATTCTTTAAAATAAATAACTTCTTGTGGTACCCTATTCATCTTGATGGTGTCACAATTTTCTTTAAAACCATTGAGGTGATGCTCTTCTTCCCTTAGGTTGTGGATGATAGTCCTACTAGAAGACTTGATTCTTGTAGTTGGTAGTATTTTTGATTTGATTCACTCAATCTTCCTGAAACAAGTCACACGGTCGAGTTAGACGTTAGATGTGAGATACTAGGTATTGAATATTGTTAAAGTTACCAAAATAAATGTGATGTGCATTCAAGTTTATCACTAGACTTGATGCACATGTGTATGTTAAGAAGACTCAGGTTCTTAATAGTGTTAGTTTCTTTGTCCCCAACAACGGTTCCAAAATGTTGAACATCCTAAATCACACATTCAAAAGTAGCAGAACTATATTAGTGAGTCTTTTATATTTATAACTTAACAATCAGGCTCCCACACCAATAATACAAGGCCCTATATAGTTGATGAGGGTCAAAAATAGAAACATGGGGATTATTTTTATGTTCCTTTAAGCCTTAGGTTAGTTATACCAATCAAAATGCAAGGTATAATTTGTTATTCCCTATGGAACGATGATTCATCAATGAACAAGCAAAAAAGAGTAAAATATAAGAAAGGCAATATAGAATAATAAGAATGTCAAGAATAGAACAACAAGTATGGATGGGTGAAACATGGTTAGGTTTCTCCATATAAGATCTCATATCAACATGCAACACTGGCATCTATATCATACTCTTAGCAAGATTACAAGAAATCATCACAAGCATCTATTCCCTCCTCTTTTGAGCTTAGTTTTGGATCTCAATTGCAAGGTTGTCTTTCTCTTAAGACGGTAAACAAATTATCATTCCAACACTCTAATACTTTCATGCCACTCAATAACACTAGATCTATAATACTTCTCTCTCAAGTTATTAACAATTAGACAACACTAGATGGTAGCTTATCATGAAAGTGAAGCCTTATGGATAATATTATGGGGATAAATATTGCTAAGAGCATATATTCAATATAAGTAAGCATTTGCATGTTGGGAGAACTTTATTGGCTACTCCCAACCATAGTTAGATGTCTACACACTCTTGATGGTGAGTGCCATGGTGAAATTACAAGTGTGGTGAGAGATGGGGATGGAGGGGAATTGAGGGGATTAATAAAATCGGGGGAGATGGAGAAAGATAGACAAACATCAGCCACGAATTGGTTATGATCGATGGAGATTTTTCCCACTTTGAACTTGGTGTCGGTGATGAAAGTGGCATATTTGTCTCCCTCCTTCTCGTGAAGAAGAAACTTGGAATGGCTAGGAAAAAATGGAGATCCCTACTCCTAAGACTCTCATCCTTGAAGAACATGAACTGATGGTACAAGGTGGAATGCAATGGCGAGATGTCTTGGAAGTAGCACTTCATCACATATCTTTTGTTTCTGCCCCCTCTTTGATGCATGAGGCCTCCTTTTAATAGCTCTTGGTGTGGTACTCGAGGTGCTCGAGGGTGCACTTTTGTTTTGCGACAAGTCTTAGGATGTGCCTCGAGGCACATGTCTAACAATCTAAATGATTGATGGATCCAATATCACCATCAGTAGACATGTCACATTGGGGAGCCATCAGTTTTGGGGTTTTTTAGATAGACCATCACTTGCCTTGTCCAATCTTCCCATGGTGAGATCAAACTGGACATCAACAACCAACTCCCATTTTGGGCATCACTAGGAAGACAACATGATCCATTGGTAGGCACTCTTCCATGGTTCCAGGCATGCCATCACTTTTGGGAATGGATGGTGTTTTTGATATGTCCATTTGGCCATCGGTTCTAGCAACGATGGTTGGCCTATCTGAACCTTTTGATGGGACACCTAGGTATTGCTAAAGGCCATCAGTCATGGAACCAATGGATTGTCAACATAGTCATACCAACAGTGGGTGATTACCATCAATTGTAGAAATTGATGAAGAATCTTCCTAACACTTAAGGTCATTGTTTGGTGAGCTACTTGTATGAAAATAAGTAGTAAACTTTAAATCATGGCATCAATGGAAAAGTGAGAAAAATAGGGGAAATTTAAGGTAACTTGCATAAAGAGGGGAAAACTAGGGTAAAATTAGGCATGAAATATCCACAAAATTGGATGCCATCAATAACCCAGGTATGGGGCACATAACCTCCATCCCAAACATAAAGGGCACATAATCCCATAAAACAAATGTACTTATACAACCCTAGATATACTAAATCATAAAGCACGAAAAATGTAGGCATAAGTGAAGTTCTATCTTATAAATTGAATTAATGAGATTTCCATCAAATAAATGGAAAATACTAAGCATCAACACAAAAGTGGGAAAATTATAGTTCCATCTCACAATGAGGAACAACATGGTTACAATTCCAAAATTAGGATCTCATCATGATGCACAATATATTTCTTGAGTCCAACATGAAATATCAATAATTCAAGGACATAAAATATTGAACTTCACCAAGTTTAGACCAAGATAGGCCTTCATGTCAATATTGACCGTATTCACTAAAAATTACTTTAGAAAGTCTCAAGAGAGAGATAAATAGGAATATTTTCTCAATATGGATATGTATAAGAATCATACATTAAGAGAGAGAAAAGTCAGATCAATTTCTCAATATAACTCATTGGGGATGCAACATACCTTAAATGTGAGTCAAATTGTCAAAGTCCAAATCCTTGATCCAAGTCAGGGTTCTATGATTTGAAACACCAGTGTTTGAGAAAAGGTCGTCATATGTATTGTTTCCTAAGATCACAAGGCTTTGAAAACTCTTCCAGTAAAATTGAATATAAGGATGAGGGAGAAGGTTAAGAGTCATTTCTTATTGGTCAAGTGATTTCTATGTGTGTGAAGACCATGGAGATGGGTCCATATGTATTGAACTATAAGGCTTGGTTAGCAAGAAACTTATCTCTTTTTTTTTCTTGGAAGAATTTGTTATGTATATTGTAAAGTGGAAAGTTTAGCATTCACAATAATAGGAAAAAGAAAATACATAAATAACATCATCCCCTCCCCTATTTTTATGTCTATGTTTTTCAATATATTTCTTTTTTATTCAAAATTTGTGGTCGAAGAAATATTGACTACGATATTTATAATAAAGAGACTTTTAAATTTCTCTTTGTTCAATTATTTAATCAATATAAATGTCCATAACAATTAAATTTGCAAGTATGTAGGATAAGGTCTCATAAATATGATGTTTTGTAACTTTTTACACAATGTGAAGTTCATTAATAATTTATGTACAATTTTTTAGGATATATTTATTGACTTACTTTTCTATCTTTATATTTATCAACTTCTTCTATACACTTAATCATCACAATCTGGAATAAATTTGTTGCACCATTTCTCTTCTCACTTTGGAGTTCTTGAAAACATGTATAAGAGTTTTATTTATATAAACGACTTGTATTTGAAAATATTAAGTTAGATCCAAAATTCTAGATTTGAGGAAACCATATATATTTCTTGTATATTATGCATTAATAAATTGTATAGCAGATAGGTACTAATATATTTTTATATCCTAATATAGTTATTATAGACACATCATATTCAAATCAAAAGGATGAAAACGTTATCTACCGAACCATTTTCCTTTTTTTCCTTGGTGTTAATGATTTTAGATGGTAATTGGGAGGTTTACTAAGGTAACCATTTAGTAAATATTATTGTTATTTCTCATTTGGGTTAACTAATTGATTATATAATTATTGAAATTTATATTACTTTCAACACAAATATATAATCCAATAAAGATACATGTATCCTCTGTGATATATAAACATGATTGATTTCATGTATTTATTTATTTAAAACATGAAGGATAGATAATTTCTTCTTTAATGATTGTTCTAATTTATAAAATATCTCGTGCATTCCATATTGTTGCAATTACTTAAATTTATATTTCTATAATTTATGTTGTATTTGGAAAGTAAATCCATTTTAATATTTTCCACCATGATAAATTTTCCCCAGATTTATCATGCAAGTACAAAATTGTTTCCCTTTATGTTGCATCACATTTTTATTTATTACTGTTTGCTAAATGGACATCATTTAAATCCCTATGTTTTGATAATGACAAACATTTCATTTTTGTGGATCTAACATGCTACTTGAGTGTTGCAGGAACAAGATGGATGACAAACATTTGGAAGATCTATATGCTCAAAATGCTTTAATTTCATGATTGTAAATCAAATGTAAAAACTTGTACAAGTATATAATGTACAAGTACTTAGATATCATGTAAATCAAGCGTTTAGATCTTCCCTAGCCATTTACAACACTTGGATAGGTCATCCCCTATAATAGTGTCACAACTGCACACTCATACACACACTTAGTATTCATCTAGAACGACTAAAATAGAGACACTCTCAGTCAAACTCTTTGTCGACCGAGACAAGCTCGTCGAGAAACTTCTCGACCGAGAGTCTCCCGGGTTAACTCTTCTAATAGGTTCTATAGCTGTTAGACACAGCAGACAAGGTAGTTGGGAGTTGGAATCAAACATTATATACACTTACTCCAGACCGTCTCTCGGTCGACAAAGACTTCGACCGACAGACTCTCCGCCGACAAATTTCTCGACCGAGATTGTCTATGTCTGCACTTTTCAAAATTAATAAACTAGCAATTGCTAAAGCAATTAGTGGACAACTAATGGCTAGTTAAATACAAAGAACCCCCTAGAAAGTGTCTAGAACATCCTTAAGCAATCATAGGCCATTTCTATAAATAGGACATGCCTTAGGACACCCAATATACACTTGTGCAATACTTGAGCATACATACTTGCAATTGACAATCCATTTTTGTGAGCAATTGAGGAACTCCAACATTTGCTATTCATTTCCATTGCTCCAATTTTGTGTCCTATAGGCTAGCATCTCCTACCCACTGCACTTCCACTTCCATACACATTGGTTAGGAGATCAAAACGCTTGATATAGGAAATCAAGCCTTGTGCTACAACGGTAATTGTAATTTCCATTTTCCCTTGTTGTTCTTTCTTATTGCTTGTACTCTCCTTGCTACTCCTAGGGTTGGAGGATGCGTATTGGGGAGGGTTTGATCTTCTCGGTGGAAAAGGAGGACTTTGGACTACTTCAAGAAGGATGTCTCAATGGGAAGCTACTTCAAGAGGAAGGCTACTTCAAGGGAAAGCTTGAAGTTACTTCGAGGAAGGCTGCTTCGAGGTTGGTGGGACTACTTCTAGGTGAAGTCTGTCCAAAGGGTGGTGAAAGTATTTGTAATTTTATGTAACATCTTTGTGAGGTAATAAATTTTAAATACTTTCAAAATCCCAATTGGAAACAATTGGGTAGTGGACTAACTCCCTTAGTTTTTGCTAAGGGTGGAACCACTCTAAACACCTTGCCTCTTTCTTCTTATCTCAATTGTGATTGCTTGAGTTGAATTATTGTTAAAATATTTATAAAACCATATTCACCCCCCCTCTAGTGATTTTTCAATTGGTATCAGAGCAAGGCTTCAAGGAACTCTAACAAAGTCTTGAAGAATGGGTGATGAGGTACTCAACAACCTCAACTTGGAAGGGACACTTGTGGCTAGACCTCCACCATTTGATGGCACTAACTACACCTATTGGAAGAGGAAGATGTAGTTCTACTTCCAGGGAATTAGCTGGGATCTTTGGAGGATGGTGTCAAATCCATATGACTTTCCTCAAACAGAGTATGCAACTTGGGATGCAAATACGGTAAGATCAGCCCAAATGAATGCAACAACTGTAAGTATAATCTATTGTTCAATTTCCATTGGAGAATTTAATAGAATATCAAGTTGTGAGACATCATATGAGATATGGCATAGAATCTCTATAACCTATAAAGGAACTGTTCAAGTTAAGAGTTCTAAAATTGGAATGCTTAAATAAAAGTTTGAACAGTTTTGTATGGATCAAAATGAGTCTATTAGTGAAATGTATGCACAATTTTCTTCTATTGTGAATGGTTTAAATGCTTTAGGTATAGTAATCAGCAAAGAAGATCAAGTATAAAAAATCCTTAGGTATCTTCCTCCCAAGTACAAGCCCAAGGTGACTGCTATTGAAGAAGCAAATGATCTCACCCGACTAAGGATGGAGCAACTGATTGACAACTTAGAAGCACATGAGGCAACCTTAGAGGAAGAAGAACGAAGAGAGTGTGAACTCCAACAAGGAAGAAAGAAAGATATGGCTCTAAAAGCTTCAAAGATCATCACTAAAGAAAGTGATGGAATAAGTGATGGAGATGAAGGAGAAGAAGCTCTAATTGTTAATGGTAAGAAATATAGAAGATTTAGATCTAATAAAGTTGTTGGTTCTTCTTCTTCCCCTCCTAGGTGTTTTGAATGTGGAAAGAAGGGACATCTCAAGAATGAATGTCCTAAAGTAAAGAAAGGAAAGAAAAGCTCATCCAAGTAGAAGGGAAAAAAAGCATATAAAGCTGCATGGGATGAGTCAAGTGATAGTGAAAGTGGAGAAGAGAATGTGGAGTGCCTCATGGCCAAAGAAGATGATAGTGATGATTCTCAAGAGGTAAGCCTTCTTGATTTGCCAAACGAAGATCTAATTGTTAGTCTACAAGATAATCATGACAAATATGTTGATTGCAAAAAGAAACTAAAGAAGGTTACTAGAACTAATGAGGATCTATATGCTAGATTCAATAATCTTTCTTTCAAAAAGGACATTATTGCTTCTGAAAATTTGATCTTTAAATCATCTTTAAATGATTGCAATATGAAGTTGCTTTCTTTAGAAACAAATCATGATCTTCTTTCTCAAGAAAAGGTTGATTTGCTTGCAAAACTAAATAATTTTTAGACTCAACCTATCCTATGTAATCATCTAGATTATGATGCTATTGTTAAGGAAAGAGATGCTTTATCATCTAATCTAGATCAAGAAAAGTTAGATATACAAAAGAAAATTGATGAGATCGCTAAGTTACAAAAAGAAGTTAGTAGCTTGAGAAACAATGGTATTCTTGATAAGATCCTAAAGAACTCTTCTGGTTATAGTGGAAGAAGATGTTTAGGATATGCTCCAAAAGAACACTCTTATCAACAAAACTTAGGAGAACTCAAGCACCCAAGACCAAGATCATGTTTGTACCCAAGAACACAACTCAAAATCCTAGAAAGGGAAATGAAATTGATTCTATTTGCTGTCATTATTGCTTGCGTCTTGGACATTACTCTTTTTCATGCCCTTATAAAAAGAAGGATTCTGTTATAACCCCAATTATCAGGTTCCTTTGGTGAGGAATGTAATTTCTCACATTAAAGATATTGGAACAAATAATGATATAATTTTTTTTGAATAAATGGATTTTGTTTACAATAGACTTGATGATTGTGTTGTGGGATTTATTGGCTATTGGGCCCAATAACAAGGAATATTCATTTAATAAATGAATAATTGAGTTTTTGAGAAAAGAGAGATGTGGAAACCTCTGGAAGGCAAAAGAATGCAATCCAAGGATGGATTTTGTGCCTCTTGGGATTCCTTGGGTTCCAAGGAGTCCAAAGTTGCAAAGAAAAGGCAATAAAAAAGAAAATATTAATTAAGTATTTCTTTATTAAGAAATAAATTGAAAATAATGATGAAATGTGGAAAATCAATGAAAAGAGGGATAATTGAGTAATCTTGGGTGGAATTTCGTATCCCAACGATTCCTAATGTTGAAAGGAATAACAATGAGGAAAATAAAAAGAGAAATAAAGAGAAATCCACAAAAGGAAATATTTTAATAAGAAATAAAACAAGATAATGAGGAATAATGCATTTAGATGCATCTAGAAGGATAATGAGTATCCAATAAAAATGATTTCGAAATAATAGAGTTTCTTGGGATCCAAGGAGTCCCAATGAAGAAAGAGGAAAGAGAAAATATCATTAATGTCAAATAGGAAAATAATATGATACATAATTAACGGATTATGTGGTATTGTAAAGAAGGAAGTATTTTCTACTTAATGGAAATATATTTTCATGGCCAACAGAGTAAAACGTAGGAATAAAGAAAATAAGTGAGAGGATTTTCGTAATTCTATTTATCCAAGAAATAAGAAAAATAAAAGGGATAATTAGGAGAGAGAAAGATTGCTTCTCCTTGAAGGAACATGTTTCCTTTAAAGAGTGGGACTCGGTTTCTCTTGGAGCAACGTCTCTGGACGTGGGTACACTCCCCTATATAAGGGGTATGCCCTTGGGTCAAGTGAAGAATTATCCCACCTCTCTCTCTCTCTTCCTCATCTTCTTCTTGTTTCTTTGAGTTTGACACCCTAACCAAGGACACATGGATCTACCTCGGTGACAACTAGAAGCTTTGGAGGGATCTCAATGGAAGAAAGAAGTGGACACAAAAATCTGGAGTGGTTAGCCATCCTTCCTTGCCCACCACCCTCATGCGAAACATGCAACACGACTTCCAGGCCGGCCGCGGATGGCAGGCCCGACCAGCGCTGGCCAGCTGCTATGGGTGCGTGGGAACATGGCAGAGGGAGGCGGAGGCTAAGGAACCATCCCCGACGCCATGGAGTCCAAGGTTGGAGGAGGAAAGCTCCCCCGAGCCGCTACAGGTCGGCGACATCAGGGAAACTCATGAGGAAGAAGGATGTCTATACGATTAGACGGTTCTACCCTTCGCGTTGTGCTAGGTCCGGTTGGTTAAGTGGGGGCAATCACGTCATTTCGAAATGTTCTTCAAACACAAAGCATCGTTGCATGGAGTCGAGCGACGTGGCACGCTCCCATTGGCCCGAAGTAAGTGTTTTTGCTAAATTCATAACTCATGATTCATAGCTCGGATTAGCACGCATAAAATATGAAAGTTGCTCAGAAAAATGAGGGGCATCCATTAAAAATATAATTGAAGTCTGATTCCTTTTGCAATTCGAAAAGTAGTGGAAGTTATTAGCTTTAGATGTAATAATGTTTAAAGAACCCTATTTTGATATGATTAAAGTGATTAGTAGGGTTTAATAGATGATTAAAGTTGATATTAGCCTGTTAATGATAAAAAGGAACATTAGGAAGAAAAAGGATGAACTTTGCGTATAATTAGTTAATTTAGAGTTTCATATGCATGAATATACTTTAATGGGCCTTGAAACCCTAATGTTGGTAAATTCGACTCTTAATAGCTTTAATTATTCAAAGTGGTTAAGAAAGATAAGATATAATGATTCTAAGCTATTTCGAGCATTAAAGTTCTTAATTTGTGGATAAATAGCCTTAATATAAAAATTAGGGTTTTTTAATGAATCAAGGTAGAATTAATGATAAATAACGTTCATATGAGTATTAGAGCATAATGAACTACAAATTGATGATAAACGAGCATAATGACCTTGTCATGGGTTAAAGAGGATAAAAATGGTAGATTTAATGAAAAGAGGCTTAATGGACTTATTTAATGGTTGTTTATGCCTTAAATCAAAAACCGAGGATTAGATGTGGAAATAATTAGGGTTTGTGATCAATTGCATTAAATTAGGGTTTAAAATAGTAAAAGATGAAGGGAAGCCCTAATTGCAATAGAAACCGTAAAAGTGAATTAGAAACCCTAGGAAGCGAGCTAGGTTTAATGGATCTTGATGACATGAATAATAAAAAGGGAATTACGTGATTATTTCAGGATCTTGTTGAAAATGCTTGCTTGCTTGGATTCTTATTTGCATGGATATTTCTGTTCAAATCGTCAGTTCAGGTATGTGGTTAATTATGAATAACCGCCTTAGTTTCCCGAGGATTTTCCGGATGGTTAATCGCATTGAATGCAAATGATCAATTTGAATGTTCATACTTGCAAACTATAAAGTCACTATGATTATCACATTAATAATAGAAGTATGGATTCTCGCACTTACATGCCACCCTCATGGATGATGCCAAAGGTCAGGCCCAGATGGGTAGACCAATGGACACCTTGAGTGGTGACCCCAGGAACCAAGCTCGGGAATGAGAAGGTGGCCTATGATATTGCATGACTAGTAGGAACCATGAGTGGTGACCCCCAGGCACCAAGCTCGGGATTGAGAAGGTGGCCTTAAGTCATTGGCAAAGGAAACCCTAAGGTAGGTATGCCAGGGTTAGGGCAAAAGCGGTGGAGAATGTCATATTGAAAAGTGTAAATTGGCTTGTTAATTAACTTGATTGTGATAATTAGATTGTTATCCTTATGTGCAAACTTTTGGTTGTTCCCACATACCAGTATATTTCGATATACTGACCGACATTTTATTTGTTGGCGTTTTAGGAACAACAATTGAAAGAACAAACAGTAAAGTGACACATTGTGGAAATAAGAAATAAAGTGCAAGGAGGATTAGATGTAATAATTTAAGCTCTGGATAGATAGATTTCCAAAGTTTTCAAAGGTAAGTAAAGTTTTAATTTTATACCAAATTCCAGTTAGTTAGTAGAATTTCATAATTATTATTGATTATTTGTTGAACCTTTGATCCTATTAATTGAATAACGGCTTTGATCTTCGGGTCTCCCTTAATTCGGGGTTACCGGGAGGCGGGGTCGTTACAATTGGTATCAGAGAATAGGTTCCTCACTTAATCTTTAATAATTATTAAATTTTACAAATTCCATAGAACCCAAGGGAGTTATTAGAGGATTATCTGAAAGACAGAGGTGTCTAGAAAAGGATCACGACCGGGGGCTGGCAATATTTTCCTCCGCACCGCTAGTCAGAATACGAGGACTCCCAGATCTGTGTGACTGCCTGGCCAAAGTCTTAGCGTATGAATCGAAATAAGACACCTTTAGGACTCTCTCATCTTGTTCATCCCTTCTCAACTCAAATTCTGTTAAGGATCTTAAGGATTAGAGTTTTCTCTCTTCTCCTCACCGTCTTGAGGTATGGGCAAGGTAGATAAGGATTAAGGAATCCTCCACCAAATTAATAAAAAGCATGTAAATAATATGTCATGGACATAAGCTTAATAGAGTAAGTGTAAAGGAATAGATACATGCTTAGGTTGTATGACATGAGTTGTCAATACCCTCAGGGGAGACCTGAGGCTAGACCTTCTTATTTGGAGGATGATAAGAGAGAGAGTTAGTCTTAAAAGTAGAGACCTAGCACATCCTTTGAGGACGATGTTAACCCTAACCCTAAGTGGAGGTTAGAGAGAGAGATGACATGCTACGTTAGATGCCATTGTTGACTGGGTGTTTGGATGGACACACCTTGGGATGCCATACGAGCCATGAGAGGTTGGATGACCTAGCACCTTTGGCAATCCAACCTGGGAAATGGGTCGTGCATGTTAGAGCAAATGGTAGCCCCTTCATGGATGAAGTTAGAGAAGAACCTATAGAACTTATAGGCTTATGCAGGTAGGGTATAGTTTGCACCCAGAGTACGTCTCTGGACGGCAGTAAGTTGAAACCCTGGCCAGTATGCATGATGGATGGCTTATGGGATGAGCTTAAAGGGCTAGGTATAATTTTGACCCAAACATGAGTTGAGCATAGGCTTCACCCACATAGGAGTATGCTTGTGAGCTTGATCCTTCATAGAGAAGGGACCTCTAGTAGTATGGATGGAGGTGGAGTTAGCTCTAGAGAGAGAAAGCAGGACCCCAACAAGGAGGTTGGAAGCCTAAAACCCCGAAACTTGAGGAATAGTGGGGAGTTGAGGATGATGCGACCTACGTGGATGATAGTGGTTGCCTTATGCTTGATCCTTGGAGGCTGATGATATCTTGGTTGTCTTTAGAGGAACCAAACCCTAGAGAGAGGATGATGCTCCTAGTACCTATGGTATAAGTGATTACCTGCTGGATGAGATAAAGAGTGCTTTAGACCCTGAAGAGCTTTAAGTAACCAGTTGTGAGGCTTTATACCTAGTTGGTTGTCCTGGAAGAGGACTCAATTCCAAAGTGTTGCGAGTAGAAGGATCATGGAAGTACATGACATACCTTGAACATGCTTGAATCATGGTTAAGAGATTGAGTTTACAGTCAAACACCCAAAGGTGGACCTAGGGTTCCTAGGCCTAAGAGGGAAAGCAGTGTACCCGATGCTGTTGATGAGATTTGAGTCTCTATAGTTTCGAGCATGGTACTCCTCATGTGTAGAGGTAAAGGAAATCCCTTAAGTTAAGGGTATGTTTGATGAACCCCTCACATCTAAGTTGATCTAATGTTGAGGATGAGAACAAGTGTGACCTAGCATGGTTTAGTAGGTACGCTTGTGCCTTAGTAGTTGCTGGATTAAGCATGCTCATGTGAATCTAAACCCTAAGGATGCTTGCGAACTTTGTTATCAAGGTGTAGTTTCCTCCCATCCTGGGAGAGGGACCCTTTGGTAGGGAGTTTACCAGTTTGGTTGGTTTTGAAGTGACCTAAGGAGGTTTCATAGGATCTGGAGAAGCTAAGTGAAGAGTACATGACATGAGGATGAACCTATAGGCCCATAGATAACCATCTCTATGTGCATGTGGATGTGTTACATGGAGGTAACCGGTATGGGGCTTGAGCAAAGTAGGAAGGTTGCCATGATCCCTATGAAAGGATGAAAGTCAGCCCATGAAAGTAGGAAGAGAGATGATGAATGCTTGGGAAGGTTCTAAGTCGGACATATACTATAATAGAATCCTAAGTCTGTTCTAGGGTCAGGTAGGGATAAGACCGATGGAAGTAGGAGTTGCCTAATTCCCTAGTTGCATATGACCATAGGGTCGGGAGGTAACAACTATCATTGTATGAGGGTCATGGGTTAGGAGATTAATCAACTTCATGAACTCATGGGACACAAAGGGCAGATGAGTATGGCACTCTTTGGATGCATGAGGGAAGAGGGATGACCCAAAAAGTGCCGGCACCCTATAGACCTAGAGGAGATGACCAAGGATTGTGTGGTGACCCAAATAGGTTTCAGACCAGTTTACCATGGAAGTAATCTTTGATGTCATGATGTTTGTGATGTGGAGACATAAGTTGCATGTTTCAACTTAGAATTGAAGGTGTACTGGCAATGTGGGATGTATCATCTCTACTCGTGGAACAGGAAGAATGTTGTGTTTGGATGACCGCCAAATGCTTATTTCCTCTTGTTATGGGAGGTAGATATGGGACAGTATGCATGCCATACACCAAGGATAAAAGATGATGCGAGTTGGAACGTTGCTACGAGGTCTGAGGACAAAGATGATAACATACCTTGGTGGAGTGAATGATACATGGATGGTTTACAAGCACTAAGAGAAGTAGTGTAGTCTTCTTGTGAGGATGTTATATCATGAGCTATGTGGAATTTGCAAGTTAACCAAGGTTGAGTTTGATCACCTAAGGATAAGAAGTGGTAATGAATACTCTGGTTGAGATATAGCTGTCTAGTTTAGCTGGAAGCCTGAAGAAGTTGAGGTTGCTAGGCTAACCTTAATTTGAGGAAAAGAGATAAGTTTGGCTAACACCCAGATGTAACAATAGCGGTTAATCAAGTAAATTATTATTTAGTTAGCCAGTCTAGTCCGTAAGTTAGTGAAAGGATGGTTGTAGAACCTCAGATGTACTTCTTTGGAAAGGAAAGTGATGAAACCCTGATGAGAGTGGTTTAGGGTTTCTGAGGAATTGATCTTGAGGAATCATGACATACAAGAAATTATGATTTTAAGATTATCGTACACCGTAGTAAGTGATGGTAGTGCTTTCGATGCTTGATGCATGTAGCATGTCAGTCACCACTTCATTAAGATGATGTTGGTGAAGGAGGCCTCACGAAGGTCAGAAAAGAACCACAGTGTGTGCAGATGAAGTTGCTTTGATCGTGCAATGGCTGAGAGAAAGAGCCCAGTGGTGACATTAGTCACGAGCTGATGCAAAGCGGACTGACTTGCAGTTCACTATGGGAGAATATGTGATGTGAAAATCCAACCCCTCTAAGCTACAGCTGAGAAAGCTGAGTCCCCGATACATGGGTCCATTTGAGATGGATTGGTGGAGATGGTTGTGTTTATCCTTTCCCCTCAGGATAACATGATGAATAATGTGTTCCATGAGTCTGATCTAGAGCACTATGTGAGGTATCCAAGCCATGTGTTGAGCCCTAAACCTATTCATCTTTTGAGAGGTTGAAATTTCCTAAGTCACCTATGAGGGTATGATATACCAAGGTAAGAAAGAACTCAGATGGAAGAATGAAGGTCCTTGGGAAGCACCATGGAAAGGGTGATGCCACATGGGAGTCCTGATGGACGTATGAAAGGCTTATCTTGAACTGTTTGTTTGCTTGTGAGAATTTTGAGGGAAAAATTCTTGTAAGAGGGGAAGGGTGTTATAACCCCAATTTTTGGGTTCCTTTGGTGAGGAATGTAATTTCTCACATTAAATATATTGGAACAAATAATGATATTATTTGTTTTGAATAAATAGATTTTGTTTACAATAGACTTGATGATTGTGTTGTGGGCTTTATTGGCTATTGGGCCCAATAACAAGGAATATTCAATTAATAAATGAATAATTGAGTTTTTGAGAAAAGAGAGATGTGGAAACCTCTGGAAGGCAAAAGAATGCAATCCAAGGATGGATTTTGTGCCTCTTGGGATTCCTTGGGTTCCAAGGAGTCCAAAGTTGCAAAGAAAAGGCAATAAAAAGAAAATATTAATTAAGTATTTCTTTATTAAGAAATAAATTGAAAACAATGACGAAATGTGGATAATAAATGAAAAGAGGGATAATTGAGTAATCTTGGGTGGAATTTCGTATCCCAACGATTCCTAATGTTGAAAGGAATAACAATGAGGAAAATAAAAAGAGAAATAAAGAGAAATCCACAAAAGGAAATATTTTAATAAGAAATAAAACAAGATAATGAAGAATAATGCATTTAGATGCATCTAGAAGGATAATGAGTATCCAATAAAAATGATTTCGAAATAATAGAGTTTCTTGGGATCCAAGGAGTCCCAATGAAGAAAGAGGAAAGAGAAAATACCATTAATGTCAAATAGGAAAATAATATGATACATAATTAACGGATTATGTGGTATTGTAAAGAAGGAAGTATTTTCTACTTAATGGAAATATTTTTTCATGGCCAACAGAGTAAAACGTAGGAATAAAGAAAATAAGTGAGAGGATTTTTGTAATTCTATTTATCCAAGAAATAAGAAAAATAAAAGGGATAGTGAGGAGAGAGAAAGCTTGCTTCTCCTTGAAGGAACATGTTTCCTTTAAAGAGTGGGACTCGGTTTCTCTTGGAGCAACGTCTCTGGATGTGGGTACACTCCCCTATATAAGGGGTATGCCCTTGGGTCAAGTGAAGAATGATCCCACCTCTCTCTCTCTTCCTCATCTTCTTCTTGTTTCTTTGAGTTTGACACCCTAACCAAGGACATATGGATCTACCTCGGTGACAACTAGAAGCTTTGGAGGGATCTCAATGGAAGAAAGAAGTGGCCACGAAAATCTGGAGTGGTTGGCCATCCTTCCTTGCCCACCACCCTCATGCGAAACCTGCAGCACGACTTCCAGGCCGGCCGCGGATGGCAGGCCCGGACAGCGTTGGCCAGCTGCTATGGCTGCGAGATTAGGGCACCATCAGGTGCGTGGGAACATGGCGGAGGGAGGCGGAGGCTAAGGGACCATCCCCGACGCCATGGAGTCCAAGGTTGGAGGAGAAAGCTCCCCCGAGCCACTACAGGTCGGCGGCATCAGGGAAACTCATGAGGAAGAAGGATGTCTATACGATTAGACGGTTCTACCCTTCGTGCTGTGCTAGGGCCGATTGGTTAAGTGCGGGCAATCGCGTCATTTCGAAATGTTCTTCAAACAACAAGCATCGTTGCATGGAGTCGAGCGACGTGGCGCACTCCCATTGGCCCGAAGTAAGTGTTTTTGCTAAATTCATAACTCATGATTCATAGCTCGGATTAGCACACATAAAATATGAAAGTTGCTCAGACAAATAAGGGGCATCCATTAAAAATATAATTGAAGTCTGATTCCTTTTGAAATTCGAAAAGTAATGGAAGTTATTAGCTTTAGATGTAATAATGTTTAAAGAACCCTATTTTGATATGATTAAAGTGATTAGTAGGGTTTAATAGATGATTAAAGTTGATATTAGCCTGTTAATGATAAAAAGGAACATTAGGAAGAAAAAGGATGAACTTTGCGTATAATTAGTTAATTTAGAGTTTCATATGCATGAATATGAAAAACTACTAGAGGGGGGTGAATAGAGTTTTTGAATTATTTTAACAATTTATTGAATTCAAACAACCACAATTGAAATTGGAAGAAAGAGATAGGTGTTTTAGAGTGGTTCCAACTATAGAAAATACTATAGTTGTCAGTCCACTACCCGGTTGCTTACCCAACCGGGATTTGAAAGTATTTATTTTATTACCTCTCGAGGATTTATACAAAATACAATGCTTTCCTTTACACCCTTTGAACAGCCTTCACCCTGAAGTAGGTGCACCAACTTTGAGGTAGCCTTCTTTGAAGTAACTCCAAGCTCCCCCTTGAAGTAGCCTTCCTCTCTAGAAGTAACCTCCCATTGCACCAGCCTTCTGAAGTAGCTCAAAGTCTCCTTCTTCGCCAAGAAGATCTTTACCCTCTCCAATCCGCAGCCTCCAACCTAGGAGTAGCAAGGAGAGTACAAACAATAATAGGGAACAAGAAAGAAAACAGAAATTACAACTTATCCTTTGTAGCCCAAGGCTTGATTTGCCTAGATCAAGCGTATAGATCTCCTAACCAAGTATGTGAACTTGTGATTGCAGTGGGTAGGAGATACTAGCCTATAGGACACGAATTATGAGCTAAGGAATGAAATGGCCAATTGTCACAATGCTCAAATTGCTCACAAACAGATTGCACAAAGTATGCTCAAAGGTTTCTCAAGTGTAGCAAGTGTAAACAAGTGAGTTTGAGTGTCATATGGCTTGTCCTATTTATAGGAATGGCCTAAGGATGCTTAAGGACGTTCTAGACAACTTCTAGGGGTTTCTAAGTGCTTAACTAGCCGTTAGGTACAAAGTTGTTGCTTTAACAACGGCTAATTAATTGATTCTGCAGTTGCTGTCAGAGACCATCTCGGTCGACAAATGGTCGACCGAGACACCTACTCGGTCGAACTTTTGTCGACCGACATGCTCTCTGGAACAAGTGATTTGCAACGTCTTTCTCCAACTGCCAACTAACTTGTCTGTTGTGTCTAACGGCTACTTTGGATCTTTCTCGGTCGAGAAGATTGTCGACCGAGAGTGTCTCGGTCGAGGAGTTTGTCGACCGAGATTGATCCTGTTTCAAGGTTTCAATTTAGGTACTAATTATGTGTGTGAGTGTGCAAAAGTAATCCTATTTGAATGGGATGACTTGTCTAACTGTGGTGTTTAGCTAGGGAGAATCTAACGCTTGATTTACATGCAATTCTAAGTACTTGTACATTATATTTTTGTACAAGTTTTTTACAACAGTTATTACATTGCATGAAAATATAAATATGTAAGCTTGTAGATTTTCCCTTGTTGCTTTGTCATCTTGCACACTCAAGTAGCTCGTTAGATTGATAAGAATGAAATGTTTGTCATAATCAAAACAAAGGGATTTATAGATGTCCATTTAGCCAACAGAATATACTTTAATGGGCCTTGAAACTCTAATGTTGGTAAATTCGACTCTTAATAGCTTTAATTATTCAAAGTGGTTAAGAAAGATAAGATATAATGACTCTAAGCTATTTCAAGCATTAAAGTTCCTAATTTGTGGATAAATAGCCTTAATATAAAAATTAGGGTTTTTGAATGAATCAAGGTAGAACTAATGATAAATAACGTTCATATGAGTATTAGAGCATAATGAACTACAAATTGATGATAAACGAGCATAATGACCTTGTCATGGGTTAAAGAGGATAAAAATGGTAGCTTTAATGAAAAGAGGCTTAATGGACTTATTTAATGGTTGTTTATGCCTTAAATCCAAAACCGAGGATTAGATGTGGAAATAATTAGGGTTTGTGATCAATTGCGTTAAATTAGGGTTTAAAATAGTAAAAGATGAAGGGAAGCCCTAATTGCAATAGAAACCGTAAAAGTGAATTAGAAACCCTAGGAAGCGATCTAGGTTTAATGGATCTTGATGACATGAATAACAAAAAGGGAATTATGTGATTATTTCAGGATCTTGTTGAAAATGCTTGCTTGCTTGGATTCTTATTTGCATGGATATTTCTGTTCAAATCGTCAGTTCAGGTATGTGGTTAATTATGAATAACCGCCTTAGTTTCCCGAGGATTTTCTGGATGGTTAATCGCATTGAATGCAAATGATCAATTTGGATGTTCATAATTGCAAACTATAAAGTCACTATGATTATCACATTAATAATAGAAGTATGGATTCTCGCACTTACATGCCACCCTCATGGATGATGCCAAAGGTCAGGCCCAGATGGGTAGACCAATGGACACCTTGAGTGGTGACCCCAGGAACCAAGCTCGGGAATGAGAAGGTGGCCTATGATATTGCATGACTAGTGGGAACCATGAGTGGTGACCCCCAGGCACCAAGCTCGGGATTGAGAAGGTGGCCGTAAGTCATTGGCAAAGGAAACCCTAAGGTGGGTATGCCAGGGTTAAGGCAAAAGCGGTGGAGAATGTCATACTGAAAAGTGTAAATTGGCTTGTTAATTAACTTGATTGTGATAATTAGATTGTTATCCTTATGTGCAAACTTTTGGTTGTTCCCACATACCAGTATATTTCAATATACTGACCGACGTTTTGTTTGTTGGTGTTTTAGGAACAACAATTGAAAAACAAACAGTAAAGTGACAAATTGTGGAAATAAGAAATAAAGTGCAACGAGGATTCGATAGAATAATTCAAGCTCTGGATAGATAGATTTCCAAAGTTTTCAAAGGTAAGTAAAGTTTTAATTTTATACCAAATTCCAGTTAGTTAGTAGAATTTCATAATTATTATTGATTATTTGTTGAACCTTTGATCCTATTAATTGAATAACAGCTTTGATCTTTGGGTCTCCCTTAATTCGGGGTTACCGGGAGGCGGGGTCGTTACAATTGGTATCAGAGAATAGGTTCCTCACTTAATCTTTAATAATTATTAAATTTTACAAATTCCATAGAACCCAAGGGAGTTATTAGAGGATTATCTGAAAGACAGAGGTGTCTAGAAAAGGATCACGACCGGGGCCTGGCAATATTTTCCTCCGCACCGCTAGTCGGAATACGAGGACTCCCGGATCTGTGTGACTGCCTGGCCAAAGTCTTAGCGTATGAATCGAAATAAGACACCTTTAGGACTCTGTCATCTTGTTCATCCCTTCTCAACTCAAATTCTGTTAAGGATCTTAAGGATTAGGGTTTTCTCTCTTCTCCTCACCGTCTTGAGGTATGGGCAAGGTAGATAAGTATTAAGGAATCCTCCACCAAATTAATAAAAAGCATGTAAATAAGATGGCATGGACATAAGCTTAATAGAGTAAGCGTAAAGGAATAGATACATGCTTAGGTCGTATGACATGAGTTGTCAATACCCTCAGGGGAGACCTGAGGCTAGACCTTCTTATCTAGAGGATGAGAAGAGAGAGAGTTAGTCTTATAAGTAGAGACCTAGCACATCCTTTGAGGACGATGTTAACCCTAACCCTAAGTGGAGGTTAGAGAGAGAGATGACATGCTACGTTAGATGCCATGGTTGACTGGGTGTTTGGATGGACACACCTTGGGATGCCATACGAGCCATGAGAGGTTGGATGACCTAGCACCTTTGGCAACCCAACCTGGGAAATGGGTCGTGCATGTTAGAGCAAAGGGTAGCCCCTTCATGGATGAAGTTAGAGAAGAACCTATAGAACATATAGGCTTATGCAGGTAGGGTATAGTTTGCACCCAGAGTACGTCTCTGGACGGCAGTAGGTTGAAACCCTGGACAGTATGCATGATGGATGGCTTATGGGATGAGCTTAAAGGGCTAGGTATAATCTTGAGCCAAACATGAGTTGAGCATAGGCTTCACCCACATAGGAGTATGCTTGTGAGCTTGAGCCTTCATAGAGAAGGGACCTCTAGTAGTATGGCTGGAGGTGGAGTTAGCGCTAGAGAGAGAAAGCAGGACCCCAACAAGGAGGTTGGAAGCCTAAAACCCCAAAACTTGAGGAATAGTGGGGAGTTGAGGATGATGCGACCTACGTGGATGATAGTGGTTGCCTTATGCTTGATCCCTGGAGGCTGATGATATCTTGGTTGTCTTTAGAGGAACCAAACCCTAGAGAGAGGATGATGCTCCTAGTACCTATGGTATAAGTGATTACCTGCTGGATGAGATAAAGAGTGCTTTAGACCCTGAAGAGCTTTAAGTAACCAGTTGTGAGGCGTTATACCTAGTTGGTTGTCCTTGAAGAGGACTCAATTCCAATGTGTTGCGAGTAGAAGGATCATGGAAGTACATGACATACCTTGAACATGCTTGAATCATGGTTAAGAGATTGAGCATACAGTCAGACACCCAAAGGTGGACCTAGGGTTCCTAGGCCTAAGAGGGGAAGCAGTGTACCTGATGCTCTTGATGAGATTTGAGTCTCTATAGTTTCGAGCATGGTACTCCTCATGTGTAGAGGTAAAGGAAATCCCTAAAGTTAAGGGTATGTTTTATGAACCCCTCACGTATAAGTTGATCTAATGTTGAGGATGAGAACAAGTGTGACCTAGCATGGTTTAGTAGGTACGCTTGTGCCTTAGTAGTTGCTGGATTAAGCATGCTCATGTGAATATAAATCCTAAGGATGCTTGCGGCCTTTGTTATCAAGGTGTAGTTTCCTCCCATCCTGGGAGAGGGACCCTTTGGTAGGGAGTTTACCAATTTGGTTGGTTTTGAGGTGACCTAAGGAGGTTTCATAGGATCTGGAGAATCTAAGTGAAGAGTACATGGAATGAGGATGAACCTATAGGCCCATAGATAACCATCTCTATGTGCATGTGGATGTGTTACCATGGAGGTAACTGATATGGCGCTTGAGCAAGGTAGGCAGGTTGCCATGATCCCTATGAAAGGATGAAAGTCATCCAAAAAATGTTGGAAGACAGATGAGGAATGCTTGGGAAGGTTCTAAGTTGGACATATACTATAATAGAATCCTAAGTTTGTTCTAGGGTCAGGTAGGGATAAGACCGATGGAAATAGGAGTTGCCTAATTCCCTAGTTGCACATGACCATTGGGTCGGGAGGTAACAACTATCATTGTCTGAGGGCCATGGGTTAGGAGATTAATCACCTTCATGAACTCATGGGACCCAAAGGGCAGATGAGTAGGGCACTCTCTGGATGCATGAGGGAAGAGGGATGACCCCAAAAATGTCGGCACCCTATAGACCTAGAGGAGATGACCAAGGATTGTGTGGTGACCCAAATAGGTTTCAGACCAGTTTACCATGGAAGTAATCTTTGATGTCATGATGTTTGTGATGTGGAGACAAAAGTTGCATGTTTCAACTTAGAATTGAAGGTGTACTGGCAATGTGGGATGTACCATCTCTACTCGTGGAACAGGAAGAACTTTGTATTTGGACGGCCTCCAAATGCTTATTTCCTCTTGTTATGGGAGGTACAGATGGGACAATACTCATGCCATACACCAAGGATAAAAGATGATGTGAGTTGGAACGTTGCTACGAGGTCTCAGGACAAAGATGATAACATACCTTGGTGGTGTGAATGATACATGGATGGTTTACAAACACTAAGAAAAGTAGTGTAGTCTTCTTGTGAGGATGTTATATCATGAGCTATGTGGAATTTGCAAGTTAACCAAGGTTGAGTTTGATCATCTAAGGATAAGAAGTGGTAATGAATACTCTGGTTGAGATATAGCTGTCTGGTTTAGCTGGAAGCTAGAAGAAGTTGAGGTTGCTAGGCTAACCTTAAGTTGAGGAAAAGAGATAAGTTTGGCTAACACCCAGATGTAACAATAGCGGGTAATCAAGTAAATGATTGTTTGGTTAGCCAGTCTAGTCCGTAATTTAGTGAAAGGATGGTTGTAGAACCTCAGATGTACTTCTTTGGAAAGGAAAGTGATGAAACCCAGATGAGAGTGGTTTAGGGTTTCTGAGGAATTGATCTTGAGGAATCATGACATACAAGAAATAATGATTTTAAGATCACCGTACACCGTAGTAAGTGATGGCTGAGAGAGAGAGCCCAGTGGTGACATGAGTCATGAGCTGATGCAAAGTAGACTGACATGCAGTTCACTATAGGAGAATATGTTATGTGAAAATCCGACCCCTCTAAGATACAGCTGAGAAAGTTGAGTCCCTGATACATGGGTCCATTTGAGATGGATTGGTGGAGATGGTTGTGTTTAGCCTTGCCCCTCAGGATAACATGATGAATAATGCGTTCCATGAGTTCAATCTAGAGCACTATGTGAGGTATCCAAGCCATGTGTTGAGCCCTGAACCTATTCATCTTTTGAGAGGTTGAAATGTCCTGAGTCACCTATGAGGGTATGATATACCAAGGTAAGAAAGAACTCAGATGGAAGAATGAAGGTTCTTGGGAAGCACCATGGAAAGGGTGATGCCACATGGGAGCCCTGATGGACGTATGAAAGACTTATGCTGAAATGTTTGTTTGCTTGATAGAATTTTGAGGGCAAAATTCTTGTAAGAGGGGAAGGATGTTACAACCCCAATTTTTGGGTTCCTTTGGTGAGGAATGTAATTTCTCACATTAAAGATATTGGAACAAAAAATGATATAATTTGTTATGAATAAATGGATTTTGTTTACAATAGCCTTGATAATTGTGTTGTGGGCTTTATTGGCTATTGGGCCCAATAACAAGGAAAATTCAATTAATAAATGAAAAATTGAGTTTTTGAGAAAAAAGAGAGATGCGGAAACCTCTAGAAGGAAAAAGAATGCAATCCAAGGATGGATTTCTTGCCTATTGGGGTTCCTTGGGTTCCAAGGAGTCCAAAGTTGCAAAGAAAAGGCAATAGAAAAGAAAAGATTAATTAAGTATTTCTTTATTAAGAAATAAATTGAAAACAGTGATGAAATGTGGAAAATAAGTGAAAAGAGGGATAATTGAGTAATCCTGGGTGGAATTTCGTATCCCAAGGATTCCTAATGTTGAAAGGAATACCAATGAGGAAAATTAAAAGAGAAATAAAGAGAAATCCACAAAAGGAAATATTTTAATAAGAAATAAAACAAGATAATGAAGAATAATGCATTTAGATGAATCTAAAAGGATAATGAGTATCCAATAAAAAGGATTTCGAAATAATAGAGTTTCTTGGGATCCAAGGAGTCCCTATGAAGAAAGAGGAAAGAGAAAATACCATTAATGTCAAATAGGAAAATAATATGATACATAATTAACGAATTATGTGGTATTGGAAAAAAGGAAGTATTTTCTACTTAATGGAAATATATTTTTATGGCCAATAGAGTAAAAGGCAGGAATAAAGAAAATAAGTGAGAGAATTTTCGTAATTTTATGTATCCAAGAAATAAGAAAAATCAAAGGGATATTAAGGAGAGAGAAATCTTGCTTCTCCTTGAAGGAACATGTTTCCTTTAAAGAGTGGGACTCAGTTTCTCTTGGAGAAACGTCTCTGGATGTGGGTACACTCTCCTATATAAGGGGTATGCCCTTGGGTCGAGTGAAGAACGATCCCACCTCTCTCTCTCACTTCCTCATCTTCTTCTTGTTTCTTTGAGTTTGAAACCCTAACCAAGGACACATGGATCTACCTCGATGACAACTAGAAGCTTTGGAGGGATCTCAATGGAAGAAAGAAGCGACCACGACAATCTGGAGTGGTTGGCCATCTGTCCTTACCCGCCACCCTCATGCGAAACCTGCAGCATGACTGCCAGGCCGGCCGCGGATGGCAGGCCCGGCCAGCGTTGGCCAGCCACTATGGCTGCGAGATTAGGGCACCATCAGGTGTGTGGGAACATGGCGGAGGGAGGCGGTGGCTAAGGGACCATCCCCGGTGCCCTGGAGTCCAAGGTTGGAGGAGGAAAGCTCCCCCGAGCCACTACATGTCGGCGGCATTAGGGAAACTCGCGAGGAAGAAGGAGGTCTAGACGATTAGACGGTTCTACGCTCCGCGCTTTGCTAGGGCCGGTTGGTTAAGTGGGGGCAATCACGTCATTCTGAAATGTTCTTCAAACAAAAAGAATCGTTGCATGGAGTCGAGCGACGTGGTGCGCTCCCATTGACCCGAAGTAAGTGTTTTTGCTAAATTCATAAATAATGATTTGTAGCTCGGATTAGAACGCATAAAATATGAAAGTTTCTCAAAAAAATGAGGGGAATCCATTCAAAATATAATTGAAGTCTGATTCCTTTTACAATTCGAAAAGTAATGGAAGTTATTAGCTTTAGATGTAATAATGTTTAAAGAACCCTATTTTGATATGATTAAAGTGATTAGTAGGGTTTAATAGATGATTAAAGTTGATATTAGACTGTTAATGATAAAAAGGAACATTAGGAAGAAAAAGGATGAACTTTGCGTATAATTAGTTAATTTAGAGTTTCATATGCATGAATATACTTTAATGGGCCTTGAAACCCTAATGTTGGTAAATTTGACTCTTAATAGCTTTAATTATTCAAAGTGGTTAAGAAAGATAAGATATAATGATTCTAAGCTCTTTCAAGCATTAAAGTTCCTAATTTGTGGATAAATAGCCTAAATATAGAAATTAGGGTTTTTGAATGAATCAAGGTAGAATTAATGATAAATAGCGTTCATATGAGTATTACAGCATAATGAACTACAAATTGATGATAAACGAGTATAATGACCTTGTCATGGGTTAAAGAGGATAAAAATGGTAGCTTTAATGAAAAGAGGCTTAATGGACTTATTTAATGGTTGATTACGCCTTAAATCCAAAACCAAGGATTAGATGTGGAAATAATTAGGGTTTGTGATCAATTGTGTTAAATTAGGGTTTAAAATAGTAAAAGATGAAGGGAAGCCCTAATTGCAATAGAAACCCTAAAAGTGAATTAGAAACCCTAGGAAGCGAGCTAGGTTTAATGGATCTTGATGACATGAATAATAAAAAGGGAATTATGTGATTATTTCAGGATCTTGTTGAAAATGCTTGCTTGCTTGGATTCTTATTTGCATGGATATTTCTGTTCAAATCGTCAGATCAGGTATGTGTTTAATTATGAATAACCGCCTTAGTTTTCCAAGGATTTTCTGGATGGTTAATCACATTGAATGCAAATGATCAGTTTGGATGTTCATACTTGCAAACTATAAAGTCACTATGATTATCACATTAATAATAGAAGTATGGATTCTCGCACTTACATGACACCCTAATGGATGATGCCAAAAGTCAGGCCCAAATGGGTAGACCAATGGACACCTTGAGTGGTGACCCCAGGCACCAAGCTCGGGAATGAGAAGGTGGCCTATGCTATTGCATGACTAGTGGGCACCATGAGTGGTGACCCCCAGGCACCAAGCTCGGGATTGAGAAGGTGGCCTTAAGTCATTGGCAAAGGAAATCCTAAGGTGGGTATGCTAGGGTTAGGGCAAAAGCGGTGGAGAATGTCATACTAAAAAGTGTAAATTGGCTTGTTAATTAACTTGATAGTGATAATTAGATTGTTATCTTTATGTGCAAACTTTTGTTTGTTCCCACATACCGGTATATTTCGATATATTGACTGACGTTTTGTTTGTCGGCGTTTTAGGAACAACAATTGAAAGAACAAATAGTAAAGTGACACATTGTGGAAATAAGAAATAAAGTGCAAGGAGGATTATATAGAATAATTCAAGCTCTGGATAGATAGATTTCCAAAGTTTTCAAAGGTAAGTAAAGTTTTAATTTTATACCAAATTCTAGTTAGTTAGTAGAATTTCATAATTATTATTGATTATTTGTTGAACCTTTGATCATGTTAATTGAATAACAGCTTTGACCTTCGGGTCTCCCTTAATTGGGGGTTACCGGGAGGCGGGGTCATTACAATTAGTATCAGAGCATAGGTTCCTCACTTAATATTTAATAATTATTAAATTTTACAAATTTTGTAGAACCCAAGGGAGTTATTTGAGGATTATCCGAAAGATCGAGGTGTCTAGAAAAGGATCACGACCGGGGGCTGGAAATATTTTCCTCCGCAACGCTAGTCAGAATACGAGGACTCCCAGATCCGTGTGATTGCCTGGCCAAAGTCTTAGGGTATGAATCGAAATAAGACACCTTTAGGACTCTCTCATCTTGTTCATCCCTTCTCAACTCAAATTCTGTTAAGGATCTTAAGGATTAGGGTTTTCTCTCTTCTCCTCACCATCTTGAGGTATGTGCAAGGTAGATAAGGATAAAGGAATCCTCCACCAAATTAATAAAAAGCATGTAAATAAGATGTCATGGACATAAGCTTAATAGAGTAAGCGTAAAGGAATAGATACATGCTTAAGTCGTATGACATGAGTTGTCAATACCCTCAGCGGAGACCTGAGGGTAGACCTTCTTATCTGGAGGATGAGAAGAGAGAGAGTTAGTCTTAAAAGTAGAGACCTAGCACATCCTTTGAGGACGATGTTAACCCTAACCCTAAGTGGAGGTCAGAGAGAGAGATGACATGCTACGTTAGATGCCATGGTTGACTGAGTGTTTGGATGGACACACCTTGGGATGCCATACGAGCCGTGAGAGGTTGGATGACCTAGCACCTTTGGCAACCCAACCCGGGAAATGGGTCGTGCATGTTAGAGCAAAGGGTAGCCCCTTCATGGATGAAGTTAGAGAAGAACCTATAGAACATATAGGCTTATGCATGTAGGGTATAGTTTGCACCCAGAGTACGTCAGTGGACGGCAGTAGGTTGAAACCCTGGCCAGTATGCATGATGGATGGCTTATGGGATGAGCTTAAAGGGCTAGGTATAATCTTGAGGCAAACATGAGTTGAGCATAGGCTTCACCCACATAGGAGTATGCTTGTGAGCTTGAGCCTTCATAGAGAAGGGACCTCTAGTAGTATGGCTTGAGGTGGAGTTAGCTCTAGAGAGAGAAAGCAGGACCCCAATAAGGAGGTTGGAAACCTAAAACCCCGAAACGTGAGGAATAATGGGGAGTTTAGGATGATGCGACCTACGTGGATGATAGTGGTTGTCTTATGCTTGATCCCTGGAGGTTGATGATATATTGGTTTCCTTTAGAGGAACCAAACCCTAGAGAGAGGATGATGCTCCTAGAACCTATGGTATAAGTGATTACCTACTGGATGAGATAAAGAGTGCTTTAGACCCTGAAGAGGTTTAAGTAACCAGTTGTGAGGTTTTATACCTAGTTGGTTGTCCTGGAAGAGGACTCAACTCCGAAGTGTTGTGAGTAGAAGGATCATGGAAGTATATGACATACCTTGAACATGCTTGAATCGTGGTTAAGAGATTGAGCATACAGTCGGACACCCAAAGGTGGACATAGGGTTCCTAGGCCTAAGAGGGTAAGCAGTGTACCCGATGATCATGATGATATTTGAGTCTTTATAGTTTCGAGCATGGTACTCCTCATGTGTATAGGTAAAGGAAATCCCTTAAGTTAAGGGTATGTTTGCTGAACCCCTCATGTTATAACCCCAATTTTTGGGTTCAATTGATGAGAAATGCAATTTCTCATATTAAGGATAATTGAACAAATAATGATGTGATTTGTTTTGAATAATTGGATTTTGTTTAAAATAGCCTGGTTGATTGATTTGTGGGCTTTATTGGCTATTGGGCCCAATAACAAGGAAATAACAAAGAAAATTCAATTAGTGAATGAATAATTGAATTTACAAGAAAAGAAATATGTGGAAACCTCTAGGAGGCAAATCCAAAGAGGATTTCGTGCCTCTTGGATTCCTTGGGTTCCAAGGAGTCTAAAGTTGCAAAGAAAAGCAATAAGAAAAAAAAGAAAAGATTAATTATGTATTTCTTTATTAAGAAAGAAATTGAAAACATTGATTAAATGTGGAAATTAAGTAAAAAGGTGAATAATTGAGTACCCTTTATAGAATTTCGTATCCCAAGGATTTCTTATGATAAAAGGGATGCCAATGAGGAAAATAAAAGAGAAATAAAAAGAAATCCTCAAAAAGGAATATTTAAATGAGAAATATACAAGATAATGTGAAATAAGGCATAAAGATGCATCTAGAAGGATAATAAATATCCTTGGAAAAGGATTTCGAAATAATGAAGTAACTTGGGATCCAAGGAGTCCCAATAATGAGGAAAGAGAGAGAAAATACTAAAAAGGCAAAATAAGAGGGTAATGTGTTGCTTTATTAATGATTTTGTGAAAAAGGAAAGTATTTTCTATTAAAAGAGGAAAGACATGTTTTCGTGGCTGATATATATTGAAAGGCATGAATAAAGAGAATAAGAGAGAGAGAGTTTTCGTATTTTTTTAAAATATACATGCAAAAAGGGTTATAAGGAAATAAAAGTTAGTAGAGAGAGAGATTGCTTCCAAACCAAGAAAAGTGAGTTCCTCTCGAGATGGGACTTGTGTCCTCAAGAGGCACGCTCTAGGGCTTCGTACCCCACCCTATATAAAGGGGGTAAAGCCTAGTTCGAGTCCGAGAGAGAGGGAGAAAAATCCCACGTTCTTTTCCTTCTTCTTTGCGTATAAACCCTAAACAAGGGTGTGAACCCGACCATGGAGCAATGTGGGAGTGCTCGGTGATCTTGCTTGAGGCAGGAGGCCTCCACGATCACCTAGGGTGGTTTAGGAACCACCCATCGACCCCCGGCTTCACGCAACTGCAGCGACAAGGCTGCAACCACGATCATCCTTGGAAGGGCCATCGCTCGTGCTCCAGCCGGTTATACCGCGGCCTATGCGGTGCTTTAGGTGCGCCTAGGGCCAAGGAAGCTTGGGCGGCCATCGGCGGAGGTTCTTGGGCCCTGGAATGGAGGAGGTGAGCTCGAGAAGCCCTGCACGCGGCGGCTAGGGCGGCAGCCGTCGGGCTGCTGGAGGAAGAAGAAAGGGAAGATCCGTTGGACGGTTCTGCCCTCCACGTTCTAAACAACCAATTCACTTAACCAGGGGCAGCGTGGTCTTTTCGAAATGTTTTCCCAACCAAGTCGCGCATGGCTGAGATGACGTGGCGCAATCTCATTGGCTGTGGTAAGTGGTTTATTGCAAAAATCATATCTCATGATTCGTAGCTCGGATGATAAAAGTTTATATATGAAACTTGATCCTCAGAACGAGGGGAATTTAATAAAAATATGTTTATAAGCCAATTCCTCTTGAAATTTGTAAAGTGGTGTAATTTATCAACTTTAACATAATGATGTTTAAAGAAACCCTACTTTGATATGATTAGGGTGATTAATAGGGTTTAATGGATCATTAGGGTTGATATTAACATGTTAAATGTAAAAAGGAACATTAAGTTCAAAAAGGAAGAACTTTGCACGTGATTAGTTTAATTTAGAGTTTATGTGCTTAAATATACATGAAATTGGAAAAGTACATAAAGATATCATCTTTAATGAGTTAACCCTTAGATTTAATGATAGATGGATAATTCAAGATGATATTAACCTGTTTTTAATAAAAGAGAGAATAGGATTCAAAAAGATGATCTTTTTATAATTTGGCTTAATTTAGGGTTTCGTGCACGAATATGCATTAATGAGCTTGAAAACCCTAATTTAGGTGAATATGAGTTTTAAATGTTTTAATTGTTCAAATCTGTAAATAAATAGGGATATGATGATCCTAAGTCAATTTTGGGTGTAAAAGATTATTAAAATGAATAGTTGAGCAATTAAGGTTCATATAAATGGAAAAGAGAATTCTAGGGTTTGTTAACCTAAAAAGGATAAAGTCTGAGAAATCGATCTAAGAAACCCTAATGAGTGTTAATGGAACCGTAATGCGGATTAGAAACCCTAGAAAGAGAATCCAAGTCAATGAAGTAGTTTCATGATAAGAGTGTAATAAATAGAGTACATATTTATTTCAGGGACTATGTGATGATTGAATTGCTTGCTTGGATCTGTTGATTGACTTAATTGTATACACATGAAGTATATGTTGAATAATCTGCATGACTCACCAAATCAGGTATGTGGTTACTTATGGTTAACCGTTTAGGTTTTCCGACGTTTTCCGAATGTTTAATCGTATTGGATGCAACTAAACAGTTTGGATGTTTATTTCTTCCATGCAAAATATAAAGTGACTATGACTATCACTTAATGTATATGCCATCTAATTCAATCCTTGGTTCCCTCTGTGTCGTAATGGTGGACCTGATAAAAGACTACCTAGAGGGTAGGTACATCAGGCCATACATGACTTTGACTACCTAGAGGGTAGGGTCATGAATGACTTTAACTGCCTAGAGGGTGGGGTCATGAATGACTTTGGCTGCCTAGAGGGCAGGTCCATCAAGTCACCTTATAGAGGTACCATGTAAGTCCTAAAGGGACAACACAGAGTTGTGAAAAGATGGATTGAGTAGTTTGTCTTAAAACGTAATCTTGGTTGTTTAATGGTTAATTGAATGATTACATGGTTATCATAGTTGCACGATTATCTGTTTCCCCCACATACCAGCTTCGGCTGACCGACGTTTTGTTTGTCGGCGTTTTAGGTACAATGAAAAGAACAAACAGTAAAGTGGCACATGTGATACTAAAAGAGAATTAAAGTGCAAAGGAGGATTAGATAGGTTAGTATCGGTGTGGATAAAAGTTTAGAGATCCAAGTTTTCAAAAGGTATGTAAAGAAAAATTTTATTACCATTTTCAATATAGTCTGTTAGAATTTGATAATTATTTATGGTTATATGTCGAACCTTTGATCCGGGATTAATGGATGCGACTCAACCTCTTGGTCTCCCTTAATTGGGGGTTATCGGGAGGTGGGGTCGTAACATTTGGTATCAGAGCCTAGGTTCCTCATTTAACCATTAATGATTATTAAATTTTACAAACTCCATAGAACCCAAGGGAGTTATTAGAGGAGTATCCGAAAGACGGAGGTGTCTAGAAAGGGATCACGACCGGGGGCTGGCAAGATTTTCCTCCGCACCGCTAGTCGGAATACGAGGACTCCCGGACCCGTGTGACCGCCTGGCCAAAGTCATAGGGTATGAATCGAAATAAGATACCTTTAGGACTTCTCATCTTATTCATCCCTTCTCATCACAAAATTCTGATAAGGACATAAAGGATTAGGGTTTCCTTTCTTCTCCTCACCCTCTTGAGGTATGGGTAAGGTTAATAAGGTTTAAGGAATCCTCCACTAAATTAATGAAAGGCATGTAAATAAGATGTCATGGACATAAGCTTAATAGGTTAAGTGCAAAATAAATAATAGATACATGCTTAGGTCGTATGACATAAGATGTCATGTCCTCAGGAGAGTCCTGAGACTAGACCTTCTTATCAGGAGGATAAGTCAGTCTTGGAGATAGAGATCTCCATTTCTAGTAGAGACCTAATACATCCTAAGAGGATGATGCTAACCCTAACCCTAAGTGATGGTTAGAGAAGAGATGAGTTAGACCAGATGTTTGAAGGGACATGCCTTTGGGATGCCATATGATCCATGGATGACCTAACACCTTTGGCAACCCAACCATGGGAAGGATCGTGCATGTCAGGGTAAAGGATAACTCCTTAGATGATGAGGTTAGTAAGGGACCTTAGAAACTCTATGGGCTTGTGCAAGTAAGGTATAGTTGGCACCTGGGGCACGTCATAGTGCTGACAGTAGGATGAAACCCTGGATAAGGAATCATGATGGAGCATAAAGGGTTATGGATGATCTTGAGCAACCATAAATTCGAACCTAGGCTTCACCCATGTAGAGCATGCCTTTGAGGTTGATCCTTATGAAGAAAGGACCTCTAATGGTGAGGTTGGATGTGGGGTTAGCTCTAGAGAGAGTAGGAAACCCAGCAAGAAGGTTGGAAGCCTAAAAACCTGAACAATGGATGATAGCGGTTGCCTCATGATCGATCCCTGAAAGTTGATGATATCTTGGTTGCCTTTAGAGGGACAAAATCCTAGACATGAAGAGGAATCATCTGGTGCCTATGTGGCTACAGTAGAAAGAAGAGTTCCTTAGACCTAGAAAGGTGTGGCAGCAGGCTATGAGGCCTTATATCTTGTTAGTTGTCCTTAAGGAGGACCCAACCCTAAGTGTTGATCGAGAAGAAGGATGATAGGAAGTACACGAGATGCCTTTTGTCAGTTTGACTCATGGTTCAGAAATAGAGCATGCAGTTGGATACCTAAAAGTAAACCTAGGGTTCCGAGGCCTAAGAGGGGAAGAGGTATACCTAATGCTCATGATGAAAATTAAGTTTCTATAGGTTCGAGCATGGTATGCCTCATGAATAAAGAAAAAGGGAAGTCACTTAAGTTTAAGTATATGCTATGAACCCCTCATAGATAGGTTGATGATAAAGGAAGGTATGACCTTGATCTATCATTGAGGAAAGATGACAAGTATGACCTAGTATGGTTCAATAAGTGATCTGCTTGTGCCTTAATGGTTTGCTAGGGTTAAGTAGGCTCGAGTGGATGTAAACCCTGGACCTAAGAGCTTTTGTGACCTTAGAGATAGTTTCCTCCCATCCTGGGAGAGGAACCCCTTTGGAAGGGTGTATATCGGTTTTCTTGGTTCAAAGTAACCTAAAGAGGTCTCGTAGGATCTTGAGAAGTTAAGAGAAGAGTACATGGTATGAAAATGAACCTATAGGCCCATAGATAACCATCTCTAAGTACATGGACGTGTTACCATGGGAGTAACCGGTATGGGGCCTGACCAAGGTAGGCAGGTTTCCATGACCCCTGTGAAGGGATGAAAGTCAGTCATGAATGCAGAAAGAGATGATGAAGGCTTGGGTAAGGTTCTAAGTCAGACCTGTACTATAAGAGAATCCCAAGTCTATCCTAGGGTCAGGTAGGGATAAGACCGACGAAAGACGGAGTTGCCTAATTCCCTAGTTGCACATGACCATAGGGTCGGGAGGTAACAACTATCATTGTCTGAGGGCCATGGGTTAGGAGATTGATCACCTTCATTAACTCATGTGACCCAAAGGGCAAGTGAGTAGGGCACTCTCTGGTGCATATGGGAAGAGGGATGACCCCAAAAGTGTCGGCACCCTATAGACCTAGAGGATATGACCAAGGATTGTGTGTAAACCCAAGTAGGTTCGAGGCCAGTTTTCCATGAAAGTAACTTTGATATATAATGATGATTGCGATATAGAGACATGAGTTGCACGTTTCAACGGAGACTTGAAGGTGTGCTGGCGAGGTGGGCTGTACCATCCCTAATCTTGGGATAGGAAGAACTCTGTATTTGGACGGCCGCCAAATGCTTATTTCTTCTTGTTATGAGAGTGAGAGATAGGACAGTATGCATGCCATACACCAAGGACAAGGATGTTGTGAGTTGGAACGTTGCTATAAGGAATAAAGATAGAGATGTGGAAGGAATGATACATGGATGGTTTGCAAACACTAAGAGGAATGAGGTATTCCCCTTATGAGGGTGTTTTTATCATGATCTATGTGAAACTTACAAGTTACACCTGAATGAGTTTGAACACCGTGATGATGAAATCAGAGAGTGTTCTTATGAAGATAACAATATAGTTTGAGGTGACATGATAAGTGAAATACATGGAAGTGTAATACCTAAGGATGTGAAGAGGTAATGGATACTCTGCTGAGATACAACTGACTTGTTTTGACTAGAGGATAGAAGAAGTTGTTTGGCTAACCCTAAGTTTGAAAAAGAGAGGTGTTTGGATAACACTCAGATGAAACAAGAAGCGTTGAAAGGTTAAGGGTTGTTTGGTTAGCCAGCCTAGTTCTGGATGCAATGAAAGGATGATGGTAAAACCTCAGACATACTTCTTTGGAAGGGAAGGTGACGAAACCCCGACTAGAGTGGTTTAGGGTTTCGAGGAGTTGATCTCGAAAGAATCATGACATACAGGGAGCCCTGGTTGGAGATCATCATACATCGTGGAAAATGGAAATAGCACTTTGGATGCTTAAGTTGAAGTTGCATGTGGTGTATGGCCATGCAAGCCAAGAGGTAAAGGACGAACCCCGGTAACCCAGTGTATCGATATAGAGGACAAAAGAATCCTTGAGAGGGAATGTGAGCTCAACACTATGGATGTTGTGATAGGTCTTCCCTGGATCGAGGAAGGTCAAGATACAATGTGGGTTATGGTAGGTCGCCTTACCTAGATAAGGAAGAGTTCTGTTAAGGGACAGATCCAGTTGAACTACCCATGTGAGAGACGGTTCAACTACACCATGAAGCGAGTTCAAAGGTGATTGAGTTTGACCTAAAGGTTCACTACCATAAAGTGGAAGTAGGTACATGAAGAACTCAATGATAGTATAGTTTATCACCCCTAACAGTGGTTGGTATGATCCAGACTAAAGGGTCTGATGAGGGCAGGTGTGCTCGTTCAGGGTGATATCTAGAGACAGTTCTTGTGCTATGAAAGAAGTGACAATGACCACCATAGCCAGTATCGGGTTTTATATGAAGCTCTGTAAGGGAGGTTGTGTCGGTCACCACTTCAGTGAGGGGATGTTGGTGAAAAGGGCCACATGATGGTTAGAAAAGGACCACATGATGGTTAGAAAGAGGGACCCCAGTGTGTGTCGATGAAGTCACTTTGATTGTGCAAGGGCTGAAAGGAGCCTAGAGACGATGAGAGTCGTGAGCAGATGCAAAGTAGACTGACATACAAGTTACTGTGGGAGAAAATGTGACATGAAAATCCGACCCCTCTAAGTTATATCTAAGAGAGCTGCGTCCCCGATACCTGGGTCCATTAGAGATGGATGGATGGAGAAGGTTAGGTTTGACCCTACCCCTCAGGATAAAGTAATGTGTGATGTTTTCCATGTGTCCAGTTTAGAGAACTATGTGAGGTACCCGACCATGTGCAGAGCAATGAACCTAGTGAGCCCCAAGGGAGGCTGAAATGGCCTGAGTCACCTGTGTAGTTTATAGATGCCAGGATGAAAGAACTCAGAGAAAAGAATGTGTATGATAAAGGTTCTTTGAAAATGCCATGAGTACGGCAAAGCCACATAGGGGCCAATAATGGACATAGAGAATTCTTATCCTGAATTGTTTGTTTGCTTGTTTGAATTTTGAGGACAAAATTCCTATAAGAGGGGAAGGATGTTATAACCCCAATTTTTGGGTTCAATTGATGAGAAATGCAATTTCTCATATTAAGGATAATTGAACAAATAATGATGTGATTTGTTTTGAATAATTGGATTTTGTTTAAAATAGCCTGGTTGATTGATTTGTGGGCTTTATTGGCTATTGGGCCCAATAACAAGGAAATAACAAAGAAAATTCAATTAGTGAATGAATAATTGAATTTACAAGAAAAGAAATATGTGGAAACCTCTAGGAGGCAAATCCAAAGAGGATTTCGTGCCTCTTGGATTCCTTGGGTTCCAAGGAGTCTAAAGTTGCAAAGAAAAGCAATAAGAAAAAAAAGAAAAGATTAATTATGTATTTCTTTATTAAGAAAGAAATTGAAAACATTGATTAAATGTGGAAATTAAGTAAAAAGGTGAATAATTGAGTACCCTTTATAGAATTTCGTATCCCAAGGATTTCTTATGATAAAAGGGATGCCAATGAGGAAAATAAAAGAGAAATAAAAAGAAATCCTCAAAAAGGAATATTTAAATGAGAAATATACAAGATAATGTGAAATAAGGCATAAAGATGCATCTAGAAGGATAATAAATATCCTTGGAAAAGGATTTCGAAATAATGAAGTAACTTGGGATCCAAGGAGTCCCAATAATGAGGAAAGAGAGAGAAAATACTAAAAAGGCAAAATAAGAGGGTAATGTGTTGCTTTATTAATGATTTTGTGAAAAAGGAAAGTATTTTCTATTAAAAGAGGAAAGACATGTTTTCGTGGCTGATATATATTGAAAGGCATGAATAAAGAGAATAAGAGAGAGAGAGTTTTCGTATTTTTTTAAAATATACATGCAAAAAGGGTTATAAGGAAATAAAAGTTAGTAGAGAGAGAGATTGCTTCCAAACCAAGAAAAGTGAGTTCCTCTCGAGATGGGACTTGTGTCCTCAAGAGGCACGCTCTAGGGCTTCGTACCCCACCCTATATAAAGGGGGTAAAGCCTAGTTCGAGTCCGAGAGAGAGGGAGAAAAATCCCACGTTCTTTTCCTTCTTCTTTGCGTATAAACCCTAAACAAGGGTGTGAACCCGACCATGGAGCAATGTGGGAGTGCTCGGTGATCTTGCTTGAGGCAGGAGGCCTCCACGATCACCTAGGGCGGTTTAGGAACCACCCATCGACCCCCGGCTTCACGCAGCTGCAGCGACAAGGCTGCAACCACGATCATCCTTGGAAGGGCCCTCGCTCGTGCTCCAGCCGGTTATACCGCGGCCTATGCGGTGCTTTAGGTGCGCCTAGGGCCAAGGAAGCTTGGGCGGCCATCGGCGGAGGTTCTTGGGCCCTGGAATGGAGGAGGTGAGCTCGAGAAGCCCTGCACGCGGCGGCTAGGGCGGCAGCCGTCGGGCTGCTGGAGGAAGAAGAAAGGGAAGATCCGTTGGACGGTTCTGCCCTCCACGTTCTAAACAACCAATTCACTTAACCAGGGGCAGCGTGGTCTTTTCGAAATGTTTTCCCAACCAAGTCGCGCATGGCTGAGATGACGTGGCGCAATCTCATTGGCTGTGGTAAGTGGTTTATTGCAAAAATCATATCTCATGATTCGTAGCTCGGATGATAAAAGTTTATATATGAAACTTGATCCTCAGAACGAGGGGAATTTAATAAAAATATGTTTATAAGCCAATTCCTCTTGAAATTTGTAAAGTGGTGTAATTTATCAACTTTAACATAATGATGTTTAAAGAAACCCTACTTTGATATGATTAGGGTGATTAATAGGGTTTAATGGATCATTAGGGTTGATATTAACCTGTTAAATGTAAAAAGGAACATTAAGTTCAAAAAGGAAGAACTTTGCACGTGATTAGTTTAATTTAGAGTTTATGTGCTTAAATATACATGAAATTGGAAAAGTACATAAAGATATCATCTTTAATGAGTTAACCCTTAGATTTAATGATAGATGGATAATTCAAGATGATATTAACCTGTTTTTAATAAAAGAGAGAATAGGATTCAAAAAGATGATCTTTTTATAATTTGGCTTAATTTAGGGTTTCGTGCACGAATATGCATTAATGAGCTTGAAAACCCTAATTTAGGTGAATATGAGTTTTAAATGTTTTAATTGTTCAAATCTGTAAATAAATAGGGATATGATGATCCTAAGTCAATTTTGGGTGTAAAAGATTATTAAAATGAATAGTTGAGCAATTAAGGTTCATATAAATGGAAAAGAGAATTCTAGGGTTTGTTAACCTAAAAAGGATAAAGTCTGAGAAATCGATCTAAGAAACCCTAATGAGTGTTAATGGAACCGTAATGCGGATTAGAAACCCTAGAAAGAGAATCCAAGTCAATGAAGTAGTTTCATGATAAGAGTGTAATAAATAGAGTACATATTTATTTCAGGGACTATGTGATGATTGAATTGCTTGCTTGGATCTGTTGATTGACTTAATTGTATACACATGAAGTATATGTTGAATAATCTGCATGACTCACCAAATCAGGTATGTGGTTACTTATGGTTAACCGTTTAGGTTTTCCGACGTTTTCCGAATGTTTAATCGTATTGGATGCAACTAAACAGTTTGGATGTTTATTTCTTCCATGCAAAATATAAAGTGACTATGACTATCACTTAATGTATATGCCATCTAATTCAATCCTTGGTTCCCTCTGTGTCGTAATGGTGGACCTGATAAAAGACTACCTAGAGGGTAGGTACATCAGGCCATACATGACTTTGACTACCTAGAGGTTAGGGTCATGAATGACTTTAACTGCCTAGAGGGTGGGGTCATGAATGACTTTGGCTGCCTAGAGGGCAGGTCCATCAAGTCACCTTATAGAGGTACCATGTAAGTCCTAAAGGGACAACACAGAGTTGTGAAAAGATGGATTGAGTAGTTTGTCTTAAAACGTAATCTTGGTTGTTAAATGGTTAATTGAATGATTACATGGTTATCATAGTTGCACGATTATCTGTTTCCCCCACATACCAGCTTCGGCTGACCGACGTTTTGTTTGTCGGCGTTTTAGGTACAATGAAAAGAACAAACAGTAAAGTGGCACATGTGATACTAAAAGAGAATTAAAGTGCAAAGGAGGATTAGATAGGTTAGTATCGGTGTGGATAAAAGTTTAGAGATCCAAGTTTTCAAAAGGTATGTAAAGAAAAATTTTATTACCATTTTCAATATAGTCTGTTAGAATTTGATAATTATTTATGGTTATATGTCGAACCTTTGATCCGGGATTAATGGATGCGGCTCAACCTCTTGGTCTCCCTTAATTGGGGGTTATCGGGAGGTGGGGTCGTAACACCTCACGTCTAAGTTGATCTAATGTTGAGGATGAGAACAAGTGTGACCTAGCATGGTTTAGTAGGTACGCTTGTACCTTAGTAGCTGCTGGATTAAGCATGCTCATGTGAATATAAACCCTAATGACGCATGCAACCTTTGTTATCAAGGTGTAGTTTCCTCCCATCCTGGGAGAGGGACCCTTTGGTAGGGAGTTTATTAGTTTGGTTGGTTTTGAGGTGACCTAAGGAGGTTTCATAGGATCTGGAGAAGCTAAGTGAAGAGTACATGGCATGAGGATGAACCTATAGGCCCATAGATAACCATCTCTATGTGCATGCGGATGTGTTACCATGGAGGTAACCGGAATGGGGCTTGAACAAGGTAGGCAGGTTGCCATGATCCCTATGAAAGGATGAAAGTCATCCCACAAATGTAGGAAGAGAGATGATGAATGCTTGGGAAGGTTCTAAGTTGGACATATACTATAATAGAATCCTAAGTCTATTCTAGGGTCAGGTAGGGATAAGACCGATGGAAGTAGGAGTTGCCTAATTCCCTAGTTGCACATGACCATAGGGTCGGGAGGTAACAACTATCATTGTCTTAGGGCCATGGGTTAGGAGATTAATCACCTTCATGAACTCATGGGACCCAAAGGGCAGATGAGTAGGGCACTCTCTAGATGCATGAGGGAAGAGGGATGACCCCTAAAGTGTCGGCACCCTATAGACCTAGAGGAGATGACCAAGGATTGTGTGGTGACCCAAATAGGTTTCCGACCAGTTTACCATGGAAGTAATCTTTGATGTCATGATGTTTGTGATGTGGAGACATAAGTTGCATGGTTCAACTTAGAATTGAAGGTGTACTGGCGATGTGGGATGTACCATCTCTACTCGTGGAACAGGAAGAACTTTGTGTTTGGACGGCCGCCAAATGCTTATTTCCTCTTATTATGGGAGGTACAGATGGGACAATACTCATGCCATACACCAAGGATAAAAGATGATGCGAGTTGGAACGTTGCTACGAGGTCTCAGGACAAAGATGATAACATACCTTGGTGGTGTGAATGATACATGGATGGTTTACAAAGACTAAGAGAAGTAGTGTAGTCTTCTTGTGAGGATGTTATATCATGAGCTATGTGGAATTTGCAACTTAACCAAGTTTGAGTTTGATCACCTAAGGATAAGAAGTGGTAATGAATACTCTGGTTGAGATATAGTTGTCTGGTTTAGCTGGAAGCTAGAAGAAGTTGAGGTTGCTAGGATAAACTTAAGTTGAGGAAAAGAGATAAGTTTGGCTAACACCCAGATGTAACAATAGTGGTTAATCAAGTAAATGATTGTTTGGTTAGCCAGTCTAGTCCGTAATTTAGTGAAAGGATGGTTGTAGAACCTCATATGTACTTCTTTGGAAAGGAAAGTGATGAAACCCAGATGAGAGTGGTTTAGGGTTTCTGAGGACTTGATCTTGAGGAATCATGACATACAAGAAATCATGATTTTTAGATCACCGTACACCGTAGTAAGTGATGGTAGTGATTTGGATGCCTGATGCATGTAGCATGTGGCCATGCAAGCCAGGAGGTGAAGGACAAACTCCAGTAACCCAGTGCATGGATATGAAGTATAAAGAGTTCCCGAGAGGGAATGGGAGTTCATCACTGTGGATGTTGTGAGTCTCCCCCTGGACCAAGGAAGGTCGAGAGAGAAAGATGGTTGGACCATACCATGATGCGAGTTCAAAAGTTCTTGGGTATGACCAAGGTTCACTTCCATAAGGTGGAAGTAGATACATGAAGAACTCAATAATAGTACAGTTTATCACCCCATACTAATGGACATATGATCCAGACTAGAGGGTCTGATGAGAGCATGAGTTCTCATTTAGGGTGATACATAGAGACAGTTCTTAAGATGTGATGTTAACCACCATAACCTTTATCGGGATGCAAGAAGTCTTATAGAGAGGATGTGTCGGTCACCACTTCAATAAGATGATGTTGGTGAAGGAGGCCTCGCAAAGGTCAGAAAAGAACAACATTGTGTGTAGATGAAGTCACTTTGATCGTGCAATGGCTGAGAGAGAGCCCAGTGGTGACATGAGTCATGAGCTGATGCAAAGCAGACTGACATGCAATTCACTATGGGAGAATATGTGATGTGAAAATTCGACCCCTCTAAGCTACAGCTGAGAAAGCTGAGTCCCCGATACATGGGTCCATTTGAGATGGATTGGTGGAGATGGTTGTGTTTAGCCTTGCCCCTCAGGATAACATGATGAATAATGTGTTCCATGAGTTTGATCTAGAGCACTATGTGAGGTATCCAAGCCATGTGTTGAGCCCTGAACCTATTCAGCTTTTGAGAGGTTGAAATTTCCTGAGTCACCTATGAGGGTATGATATACCAAGGTAAGAAAGAACTCAGATGGAATAATGAAGGTTCTTGGGAAGCACCATGGAAAGGGTGATGCCACATGGGAGCCCTGATGGACGTATGAAAGGCTTATGCTGAAATGTTTGTTTGCTTGATAGAATTTTGAGGGAAAAATTCTTGTAAGAGGGGAAGGATGTTACAACCCCAATTTTTGGGTTCCTTTGGTGAGGAATGTAATTTCTCACATTAAAGATATTGGAACAAATAATGATATAATTTGTTATGAATAAATGTATTTTGTTTACAATAGCCTTGATGATTGTGTTGTGGGCTTTATTGGCTATTGGGCCCAATAATAACGAAAATTCAATTAATAAATGAATAATTGAGTTTTTGAGAAAAGAGAGATGTGGAAACCTCTGGAAGGCAAAAGAATGCAATCCAAGGATGGATTTCATGCCTCTTGGGATTCCTTGGGTTCCAAGGAGTCCACAGTTGCAAAGAAAAGGCAATAAAAAAGAAAAGGGGGAAAATTTAGTAATCATGGGTGGAATTTTGTATCCCAAGGATTCCTAATGTTGAAAGGAATACCAATGAGGAAAATAAAAAGAGAAATAAAGAGAAATCCACAAAAGGAAATATTTTAATAAGAAATAAAATAAGATAATGAAGAATAATGCATTTAGATGCATCTAGAAGGATAATGAGTATCCAATAAAAAGGATTTCGAAGTAATAGAGCTTCTTGGGATCCAAGGAGTCCCTATGAAGACAGAGCAAAGAGAAAATACCATTAATGTCAAATAGGAAAATAATATGATACATAATTAACAGATTATGTGGTATTGTAAAGAAGGAAGTATTTTCTACTTAATGGAAATATATTTTCATGGCCAACAGAGTAAAAGGCAGGAATAAAGAAAATAAGTCAGAGGATTTTCATAATTCTATTTATCCAAGAAATAAGAAAAATCAAAGGGATAGTGAGGAGAGAGAACGCTTGCTTCTCCTTGAAGGAACAAGTTTCCTTTAAAGAGTGGGACTCGGTTTCTCTTGGAGCAACGTCTCTGGACGTGGGTACACTCCCCTATATAAGGGGTATGCCCTTGGGTCGAGTGAAGAACGATCCCACCTCTCTCTCTCTCTCTCTCTTCCTCATCTTCTTCTTATTTGTTTGAGCTTGAAACCCTAACCAAGGACACATGGATCTACCTCGGTGATAACTAGAAGCTTTGGAGGGATCTCAATGGAAGAAAGAAGTGGCCACGACAATCTGGAGTGGTTGGCCATCCTTCCTTGCCCGCCACCCTCATGCGAAACCTACAGCACGGCTACCAGGCCGGCCACAGATGGCAGGCCCAGCCAGCATTGGCCAACTGCTATGGCTACGAGATTAGGGCACCATCAAGTGCGTGGGAACATGGCAGAGGGAGGCGGAGGCTAAGGGACCATCCCCGACGCCCTGGAGTCCAAGGTTGGAGGAGGAAAGCTCCCCCGAGCCGCTACATGTCGGCGGCAAGAAGGAAACTCGTGAGGAAGAATGAGGTCTAGACGATTAGACGGTTCTACCCTCCGCGCTGTGCTAGGGCCGGTTGGTTAAGTGGGGGCAATCGCGTCATTTCAAAATGTTCTTCAAACATCAAGCATCATTGCATGGAGTCGAGCGACGTGGCGCGCTCCCATTGGCCCGAAGTAAGTGTTTTTGCTAAATTCATAACTAATGATTCGTAGATCGGATTAGCACACATAAAATATGAAAGTTGCTCAGAAAAATGAGGGGAATCCATTAAAAATATAATTGAAGTCTGATTCCTTTTGCAATTCGAAAAGTAATGGAAGTTATTAGCTTTAGATGTAATAATGTTTAAAGAACCCTATTTTGATATGATTAAAGTGATAAGTAGGGTTTAATAGATGATTAAAGTTGATATTAGCCTGCTAATGATAAAAAGGAACATTAGGAAGAAAAAGGATGAAATTTGCATATAATTAGTTAATTTAGAGTTTCATATGCATGGATATACTTTAATGGGCCTTGAAACCCTAATGTTGGTAAATTTGACTCTTAATAGCTTTAATTATTCAAAGTGGTTAAGAAAGATAAGATATAATGATTCTAAGCAATTTCGAGCATTAAAGTTCCTAATTTGTTGATAAATAGCCTTAATATAGAAATTAGGGTTTTCGAATGAATTAAGGTAGAATTAATGATAAATAACGTTCATATGAGTATTAGAGCATAATGAACTACAAATTGATGATAAACGAGCATAATGATCTTGTCATGGGTTAAAGAGGATAAAAATGGTACCTTCAATGAAAAGAGGCTTAATGGACTTATTTAATGGTTGATTATGCCTTAAATCCAAACCGAGGATTAGATGTGGAAATAATTAGGGTTTGTGATCAATTGTGTTAAATTAGGGTTTAAAATAGTAAAAGATGAAGGGAAGCCCTAATTGCAATAGAAACCCTAAAAGTGAATTAGAAACCCTAGGAAGTGAGCTAGGTTTAATGGATCTTTATGACATGAATAAAAAAAAGGGAATTATGTGATTATTTCAGGATCTTGTTGAAAATTCTTGCTTGCTTGGATTCTTATTTGCATGGATATTTCTGTTCAAATCATTAGATCAGGTATGTGGTTAATTATGAATAACCGCCTTAGTTTCCCGAGGATTTTCCGGATGGTTAATCGCATTGAATGCAAATGATCAGTTTGGATGTTCATACTTTCAAACTATAAAGTCACTATGATTATCACATTAATAATAGAAGTATGGATTCTCGCACTTACATGCCACCCTGATGGATGATGCCAAAGGTCAGGCCCATATGGGTAGACCAATGGACACCTTGAGTGGTGACCCCAGGCACCAAGCTCGGGAATGAGAAGGTGGCCTATGATATTGCATGACTAGTGGGTACCATGAGTGGTGACCCCCAGGCACCAAGCTCAGGATTGAGAAGGTGGCCTTAAGTCATTGGCAAAGAAAACCCTAAGGTGGGTATGCCAGGGTTAGGGAAAAAGTGGTAGAGAATGTCATACTGAAAAGTGTAAATTGGCTTGTTAATTAACTTGATTGTGATATTAGATTGTTATCCTTATGTGCAAACTTTTGGTTGTTCCCACATACCAGTATATTTCAATATACTGATCGATGTTTTGTTTGTCGGTGTTTTAGGAACAACAATTGAAAGAACAAACAGCAAAGTGACACATTGTGGAAATAAGAAATAAAGAGCAAGGAGGATTAGATAGAATAATTCAAGCTCTGGATAGATAGATTTCCAAAGTTTTCAAAGGTAAGTAAAGTTTTAATTTTATACCAAATTCCAGTTAGTTAGTAGAATTTAATAACTATTATTGATTATCTGTTGAACCTTTGATCCTGTTGATTGAATAACGACTTTGACCTTCGGGTCTCCCTTAATTGGGGGTTACCGGGAGGTGGGGTCATTACAGATTCTGAATTAGTTTGCATCCCCAAACCTCAAACTTAGAAGATTTGAATGTAATTTAGTTGAGATATGATCTAACACTTGATTTGAACATCTAAATGTCTTATCTAAACTAAGTAGATAGCTTCATGTATTGATTTAAATTCAAAACTGATACAAACAATTTACTGAAACAAACAAAAACATTCTCGTTCGACAAATAGTTCAACCGAGACATCCTCAGTAGATAAAATATTCGACCGAGGGAATGCCTGTGACAAATTTGAAATCTACAACAGAATGTATAGTGAAAACAACAACTATTCCGGTCGAAGAATGTTCAATCGGAGAAAAAATCGGTCGACGAATTGTCGACCAAGTGAATTTCTATTTTAGTTCAGTTTCAACTTGTCAAACAACAACTTTCTCGATCGACAAATTGTTCGACCGAGGCATCTGTCAGTCAAAATATTTTTCGACCGAATGAATTTCTGTTCAGTGTACTTTGTTAAAACATGTTCAATTTGTTATTGAACGTACCTAACCATAATGGACCATCACATGGGTACCAAAACCTATATTTTATTGCAGGATTGGGTAGTTTACAGTGGATGTTTCAAACACATGACCGGTAACAAGGATGCATTTCAAACATTTGAGGAAAATAAAAGTGGAACAGTCACTTTTAGAGACAATGGTAAAGGTAAAATTGTTGGAATAGGTAATATTGGTACAAACCTTGAAATAAAGAATGTTTTACTTGTTGATGGTTTACACCATAATTTAATAAGTGTCAGTCAATTGTGTAATAGTGGATATGATGTTTTATTCAACAAAAATGGCTGCAAGTTACTAATAGAAAATACTACAAATGTTGTTTATGAAGGAAAAAGAGTTGGAAATCTATATATTCTTAGACCTAACTCTATGCAATCTGTAGTTGGAAAATGCCTACTTGCAAAAGAAAATTCTTTACAACTATGGAATAGAAAATTAGGTCATGCTAGTTCATATGTTATCAAAAAGCTAGTTAAATATGATCTTGTTCGTGGTTTGCCTAAGTTATCTTTTGATCAATATAAAAATTGTGAACCATGTACTTTGGGTAAACAAACTAAAACTTCTTTTAAACCCAAAAACATGCTTAGCACTAGTAGATCACTAGAACTTAGCCATATGGATTTGTTTGGACCTATGGGGACACAATCTGTTGGTGGGAAAAGATATTGTTTTGTTATTGTTGATGACTACAGTAGATATACATGGGTACATTTTCTTGCAAATAAAGATGATACTACTCAAGTTTTCATAAAATTTTGTTCAAAGATTGAAAGTCAATTACAAAACAAAATATTCACAAATAGAAGTGATCATGGTGGAGAATTTGAGAATCATCTATTTGAAGAATTATGCACATCTCAAGGCTACACTCACAATTTTTCTGCTCCATGCACTCGACAACAAAATGGCATAGTTGAAAGAAAAAATCAATTATTGCAATAAATGGCTAAGACTATGATGCTTGAACATGATACACCTAAAACATTTTGGGTTGAAGTAGTAAACACAGCTTGTTATGTGCTAAATAGAGTAACCGTACACTCTTATTTGAAGAAAACACCATATGAAATCATGTATACTAAGAAACCAAGGGTTGACTATTTTCATACTTTTGGCTCAACTTGCTATACCTTGAACACAAAGGATGATAGAGAAAAGTTTGACTCTAAATCACAAAAATCCTTTTTCTTGGGATATTCAACTTCTAGTAAAGCATTTAGAGTTTACAACACTATCTCTAGAATAGTTGAAGAATCCATTCACATTACCTTTCATGAAGAACTAATTACTGAAAATAATGATGTAGCTGATATTACTCATCAAGTAGAAAATATAACCATATCAACTAAAGATGTTCAAAATGCCAAAAATGATCAACAAGTTGAGACACAACAACCCATTCCTAGACTAATTAAGGATCATCCTCAAAAACTAATTATTGGAAATCCTAATGATAAAGTAAAAACCCGTTCATCTTTTAGAGATGTTGCAAATATGGCATTTGTATCTATATTATAACCCAAGAAAGTAACTAAAGCTCTAAAAGATGATTATTGGATCATGGCAATGCAAGAAGAATTAAATCAATTCACTAAGAATGATGTATGAGACTTAGTTCCTAAACCTAAAGATAAAACCATTATTGAAACTAAGTGGGTTTTTAGAAATAAGTTAAATGAAGTCGGGGAAGTAGTAAGAAATAAAGCTAGGTTGGTAGCACAAGGGTATAATCAACAAGAAGGAATAGACTTTGATGAAACTTATGCACCAGTGGCAAGACTTGAATCCATTAGAATGCTACTAGCTATTGCTGCCCACAAAAATATCAAACTATTCCAAATGGATGTAAAAAGTGTATTTATCAATGGAATAATACAAGAAGAAGTATATGTTGCTCAACCACCTGGTTTTGAAATTCCGAAAAAAGGTGACTATGTATACAAACTTAAGAAAGCACTTTATGGTTTAAAACAAGCACCTAGAAATTGGTATGAAAGGCTCAAAAACTATTTCTTTGACAACAATTTTTCACTTAGACATTCAGATTCTACTTTATTTTTCAAAACATATGAATCCAACTTTCTAGTTGTTCAAATTTATGTTGATGATATTATCTTTGGTGAATCAAATGAATCTTGATTTAAACAATTTAGTGATATTATGCAAAAGGAATTTGAAATGAGTCTCATGGGAGAATGGACTTTCATTCTTGGTTTTCAAATAAAGCAAACGCCCGCTGGGATATTTATAAGCCAAGAAAAGTATACAAATGACCTTTTAAAATGTTTCAGGATGGAACATTGCAAACATGCTACCACTCCAAGGGCTACCTCTACTAAAATTGATTAGGATGAAAATGGGGAACCCATTGATGATTCCTTATATAGGGCCATAATTGGTAGCTTTCTTTACTTAACCACTTCTAGACCGGACATCATGTTTTCTATTGGACTTTGTGCTAGATTTCAATCACAACCTATGCAAACTCATTTTCAAGCCGTCAAACAGATTTTAAGATATTTAGTTGGCACTACAAGTTATGGTTTATGGTATCCTAAAGGACAATCTTTGGACTTCAAAGCTTATACCGATGCCGATTATGCTGGTTGTTGAATTGATCAAAAGAGCACAAGCATCAATTGTTTCTTGTTAGGACGAGCCTTAGTATCTTGTTTTAGCAAGAAACAAAACACGGTTGCCCTCTCTACAACTGAAGCTGAATATATGGCAGCCAGGTCTTGCTGTGGTCAAGTGCTTTATATGCAACAAGTTTTAAACGATTATGGTTTTACATTTTCATCCACAACTATCTTGTTATGGAGTGGATTTTTGAAGTCCATAAATCTCCAATAACATATTAGAATCCATATCTTGAGTTATAATGAGAGTTCCAAGTACTTTAGTAAAGTTGGAATGTTGATTGAGATTGACATAATGATTAAGACGTCTCTTTTAATGCCTTTTGAGGAATTTAATTGAATGGCCTAATCGCTAATTTTTGTCACCAAATTGGAGTAGAATGTACCTTGAAAGGTAAGGAATCTATGGTTAAAATTTAGTGGCATTTGGATGTTCCTAGAGGAAACTATGGAGGTTTGCATTTGGAAAATAATGTGCTTTATTGAGGATTTATTAGACCTAAGTTTAATATTTTAAGCCTAAGTTAGGCTGTGCCACGCCCATGGATATGATATTGGGCTGCGTTGCTATGTGTTGGCCTTAGATCCTTGATCCATTGGTCGTAGTCCTTGAGAAGGCAGGGTATCACAGATTGGCTTAAGTGGATGTGGCCTTTGGCCTTTGGATGATTATCAGACGACAGACAAATGTTCTCCTACCTTTGGTTATAACACAGAACGTGGGCAGAAGATGAGGCCATGAATCCTCCCACCACATCACTTATCGTGGGTGTGAGCGTGATTTCTAAACAAGCAGTTATACTCGCCTCGGAAAGACTAACCTGTAGACCCCTCAAAGCAGTCATTCCATGACCGGTGCTGGAAGCTCCTCTCTCCCATGTTCTACCCCTCTAGCAGCATGTACAGGCGTCGAGATAGGAGAAGACTGTGCGGTGACACTTGAGAGAATGCAGGCGGAGGTTTGTTACGCAAGACTCCTTGCCTTCATTCTGGCATGAGGTGGCACTCAAGCCCACAACGTCTGGCGTGAGGCGAGGCGTCCTCGCTGGAGGAGAGCCGTGTGGCTGCCACTTCGTGACGTAGAGAAGCCGTGGAGGTCCGTGAGGAGGAGGCACCACCAACGATACTGAGAGGCCACCGACACGTATGGTTAATGTGTGAATCTGTTGGCATCCTTGGCAGTCAACGATGAGGTGAAGATGCTTACTGCTCCCATGCCGGAGTTTAGCCTAGCCTCCGTGGGTGCACGCTCGCGTCAAGCGTGAGATCAGGGATCATCATCCGGAGAACGGGCCAAGCTACCAGAACCAAGGATGGCAATGTTAGAAGATGAGGAGGAGTGTTGCCAAGCCGCCTATCCATCTTTGGAACCTGACCTCAGCACGGCGGCGCTCGTTGGATGAGCGACTGAGATCCTCACCGGAGGAGAACCTGACAGAGGCGGTCCTCACGAACAGAGCCCCGCTATGACTACGGCAGACTAGCACGCGACTTAGAGAGGACGAAGCACCAACAGAGTTGTGAGGGTGAAGTATAGGGTTGCCGCAAACCACCATAGGTCTTTCTTACAGTGGCGGCTTGGGTGGGAGAGAACCCACACACGCAGACACATCGCTGCAACTCTGGAGATCATGAAGATCATGAGGAAGCGAGGAAGGAACTGGGCCTCCAAACCCAATCCAAGATCAAGATGAACCGGGTTCAAAACCCCTGAACCCACTTGTGAACCAGACCGGATCAACTAAAGAACCGACCACAGCAAGCCAAGGAGGTGCGCCCTCCTCAGGGCCACGTGTCACCTCTGGATTGGTCGCTTAAGGTAAATATCCCAGAAAATGCTTAGTTCTTGGATAATGCATAATAAATAGCTTGTTTATCTGAAAAATACAAACAAGGTACCAAAATGTTCAGAAAAATGTGTAAAACAATATGAAACTGTAATATCTGGCTTCTAAAGCACTAATCTTAGTAATATCATATAATATGTGTAATGCTTGATTAATTAATAATAAATAACAAACAACGATATAAAATTATGAAAAAATGTCAGTAAGTCTATAATCATGTTTATAATGCATATGATGTCAGATATGGTCATGTTGATACACGAAAGAATATAATTTGCTTTATATGGCTATTTAGGGCTAATAATCCTAAATAAAATGTAGTAAATGCATACATGCTCAATAAATGATGGAATTCACAAATTAAGCTCTTAACAGTATATGGAACCTCAATTTTAATTATGAGATCATGATGATTCACGAAATCCATGTTACATAAAGATGAACCTTGATACATGTTATGAAACCCTAATCTAGGTTAATGATGTAACCTAGGGTTAATTAATTTGCACAAAAAGGATATGGAACCTAATGTTCAGATAATGAACCACAATCTGGAAAATGATATCAGTAAAGATAATCCTAAGATAAGAATACAAGTAAAAGTGGGAATACACTAAAGAGACTAAATAAAACCCTAATGAGCACGCTTAGGGTTAATATGAGATGTAAGATGATGAGAACCTGATGGTGATATGTAATCTTATCTTAATCAGGTTTGACCAAGATATAGATGACATCAGGAGTATATGTGATGATTAGGTTTCTCTTGATCAAGGTACGCTATTACCTCTTACTTGGCTTATTATACAATATGCTTGTGTTATATGTGTAGTAGAATACTTGGCATATGGTATTGGATGAAGTGATTGTTCTTGTATGATATCCTACTTGATTTTCCATACTTATGGCTATGAACACATGAAATATAAGATATCTGATCCATCATATGATAGCACTAAACTCTTTGGTAGTACAGTGTATTGAAGTGATCTCAAACTCTTTGGTAGTAGATCACATGTGTTAGATCTCAAACTCTTTAGTAGTAGATCACACGTAATATGATCTCAAACTCTTTGGTAGTAGATCATAAGGCCTAAAAACATCAAAGCCCTTGGGGGCAGATGTATGAGATATATGATGGAAATGTGCTTAAAATATGTGTTCTCTTTTACTAATGAATATCTATGTGCAATTATATGCTTTTCTTATATTCTTCTATTACTGCCAAGTATATTAGTTTTATCTTATTGCCAAGATATGATGAGAGGTATATAAAAGACACGTAGGCGTACTCAGTACAATATTCTTGAAATATTGTGCTGACGTGTACCGCATGTAATCTTTTTGTTTAGGTTGTGGTTATGCTCTTGAAGATCCAGGATAGTTGTGAGTTGTGTGGCGAGATGATGTACAGGTGGACATGTTGTCTTAAGATCCTGCAGTTTAGATGTAGTACATGTATATGTTATAGTTTGTTGTTCAATATGTAATATCAAATGTTGTAACAATTCATGTTATAATTATATGTTGAATGGTGAACATGTGTGTATGGTTTTATTATTGTTCATGTACATGTGCTACTGTGTTTCCTTCTGACTTCCTTTGATCTTCTTCTTCTTAGCCTCATGTGGGATGTTTAAATTGGGATTCTCGCTGAGGTGAGGGTTTCAATTTGGATGTCACACATCAGATTAAGTTTTAGAAAATCCGGGGACGTCACATATCTTTTGTTACAATACAAGTGCTATAAACTTGGCACATAATCCTATTTTACACAGCCGTGCCAAACATATTGAAATCCGTCATCACTTTATAAGGGATCATATCTCTAAAAATCTTATATCCCTTCATCATGTTGATACGGAAGATCAGTTGGTTGATATTTTCACAAAACCACTTCCATTAGATCAATTCAATAAAATTAGGAAGCAACTACTCATTACTCCCTTATAAGATGTTTTCTTTGATATTTTTGCTTCTTAAATCGGTTGGTTTTTCCGATCCTTACATTTTGGCTTCAAATGGACATTCTTTCAAATGATTTAAGGGGAGAACAAATTCAGGGGGAGTTTTTACTCATGATTTTAACGACTATCTTTTTGAAATGACAAAGGTGGGAGAAATAATATAAATCTTAAATCTTAAATACTCAATCAATGAGTTTCATAATCTCTTGGCTTTACATTAAAAGTTTCTATATTCTGTAAGAGTTGGACTTTATGTTCCATACTTCTTTGGGAATAATAAGCACACATTCCATAAATAAGAGAAGGAATGCACAAGATAAATCTCAGGTATGAAACTCAACTCATTTTTAAGATTATTTGATTTATATTTTGGAAATGTTTGTCATCTTCAAAAAGGGGGAGATTGTTGGCTAAATGGACATCATTTAAATCCCTTTGTTTTGATAATGACAAACATTTCATTTTTGTGGATCTAACATGCTACTTGAGAGTTACAGGAACAAGGTGGATGAAAAACCTTTGGAAGATCTATATGCTCAAAATGCTTTAATTTCATGATTGTAAATCAAATGTAAAAACTTGTACAAGTATATAATGTACAAGTACTTAGATATCATGTAAATCAAGCGTTTAGATCTTCCCTAGCCATTCAAAACACTTAGATAGGTCATCCCCTATAATAGTGTCACAACTGTACACTCATACACACACTTAGTATTCATCTAGAACCACCAAAATAGAGACACTCTCAGTCAAACTCTTTGTCGACCGAGACAAGCTCGGTCGAGCAACTTCTCGACCGAGTGTCTCCCGAGTTAACTCTTCTAATAGGTTCTATAGCCGTTAGACACAGCAGATAAGGTAGTTGGGAGTTGGAATCGAACGTTATATACACTTGCTCCAGCCCATCTCTCGGTCGACCAAGACTTTGACCGACGGACTCTCGATCGACAAATTTCTCGACCGAGATTGTCTCTGTCTGCACTTTTCAGAATTAATAAACTAGCTGTTGCTAAACCAATTGGTGGACAACTAACGGCTAGTTAAGCACTAAGAACCCCCTAGAAAGTGTCTAGAATGTCTTTAAGCACTCATAGGCCATTCCTATAAATAGGACATGCCTTATGACATCCAATATACACTTGTGAAATACTTGAGCATACATACTTGCAATTGGCAATCTGTTTTTGTGAGCAATTGAGCAACTCCAACATTTGCTATTAATTTCCATTGCTCTAATTTTGTGTCCTATAGGCTAGCATCTCCTACCCACTACACTTCCACTTCCATACACATTGGTTAGGAGATCAAAATGCTTGATATATGAAACCAAGCCTTGTGCTACAACGGTAATTGTAATTTCCATTTTCCCTTCTTGTTCTTTCATATTTCTTGTACTCTCCTTGCTACTCCTAGGGTTGGAGGCTGCATATTGGAGAGGGTTTGATCTTCTCGGTGGAGAAGGAGGACTTTGGAATACTTCAAGAAGGTTGTTTCAATAGGAAGCTACTTCAAGAGGAAGGCTACTTCAAGGGGGAGCTTGAAGTTACTTCAAGGAAGGCTGCTTCGAGGTTGGTGGGAGTACTTCTAGGTGAAGGCTGTCCAAAGGGTGGTGAAAGTATTTGTAATTTAATGTAACATCCTTGTGAGGTAATAAAATTTAAATACTTTCAAAATCCCAATTGGAAACAATTAGGTAGTGGACTGACTCCCTTAGTTTTTGCTAAGGGTGGAACCACTCTAAACACCTTGCCTATTTCTTCTTATCTCAATTGTGGTTGTTTGAGTTGAATTATTGTTAAAATATTTCTAAAACCCTATTCACCCCCCTCTAGTGGTTTTTCAATTACAACTTCACCTAAATTATTTACATATAATCCAAACGTGTTGGGTTATACTATTTATTTAATATATTAGTTGTTTTCTTTTTATAATATATTTTAAAAAAAATTCTTATCATACATTTTGTTTTCTAAATGAAATTAGGATAGCCATGATTGTTAAAATAAGGTGAAATTTGGCATCCAAGGTGATTGGTACCCAAGGAACATGTTTCTACAATTATATTCAGAGTTTGAAGATTGTTTTAGTTAGTTTTAATACAATTATAGTTTTGGGAGTATAACCATTATATTACTATAATATTACTTCATTATTTATTATTTAGAGTATGATTATCATCACATTATTACCAAAAGAGAATTCTTAAATTATTATGCATGAATTTCCATGCTTTGCCTATTTACCATATTAAGCCCAATAATTCAATATTTTTTTAGATAATGCTATATTATTCATATTTATGCACATCGAAACACCAAATATTATTCTAATTTGTGTATTAAATATAATATACTTATTATTAAACATATTTTTAGCAATTATGTGCATACCAGTCCATAGAGAAAATATATGTGACATATTTATTAACTTTTCTCATATATTAGCACTTAATTCAATTATTAATTTAATATGAGTGTACTTTGATATGTGATGTGAATTTTAGAACTCTATACCACTTAATATGATATAATTGATTTCAAGACAAAATACGTAATGGATTCCACTCTAGGGTGCGGGAGATGGTCAAGACAAGCAGAGGTAGTGTTTCTGCCTCCGGCTCTGTCCCTAGTAAGAAAGACCCACCTGAGAAATGGAGTAAGCCAGGTGACGTGTCTTATATTATCGCACTAACAAACTCACTTAGGGTTGAAATCCCTAAGTTTTTAACCAAAACAACGTGCAATAATACCACCCGCAAGCGGACGACTCTTATCGCAATATAGTTGAAGATTGAATCCCAAGGGACAACATTTTTAAGAATCTTTCTCTAGTCGAATCTAGTTGAATCAAGACTAATATTTAGAACAAGGTTGGTTGATTTGAGTTTAATTAAACTAAATGCGAGGAAAGTAAAAGAGCAGGATTAAAGGTTGATTAAAGATTAATGATGGAAATCGCTTGGATGGTCCCGGGTTTCACCACCACTACTCACGCAATCACATCCAAACATCAAACATCCAGGCAAGATATAACCATTCAAATAGAGCTGCTGCAAAACCCCCCATACGGGCGTCAGGTACGCGTAAGCATCACCTTAGGTATCAGATGTCTCGTCACCTTCCAGATCACATACTTACAGCTCCGAAGATACAAAAATCCAAATGAAATTGTGGGCCCCCTATACAGGCGTCAGGCACACAGAAGCGTCACCGTGGGCTAGATGGCTCATCACCACACGGATCATTCACTTACGACCTCAAGGAATCCCATTCTATTTCTAGTTTGTAAGTCAACCGCGTTAATCGACATTCAAAACCTACGCATTGAAGTTCTCGCAACATAGGAAACAAACAAGATATATGCAAGCAGGTGATCAATCCACAAGCACACATCGACGATTAGCAATGAAATGAAAGATTATATACATGCCATGGAATGTTTAACAATAAGATATGAAAGCATGGGCAGCGGGGCTAGTCCCCACACCCAAGCAAAAGTAAACTACTCGCTCATGGTGAGAGAAACAAGGATAATAAGAAAGAGAGAAGTTTCTGCCATGAGCATGGTGAAGAAGATGATCGCAGCTCTGCGGAGGAACGATCTTCTACACAAGGTCGAGGTAGATCTGGATGAGGAGGGAAGAACACCACGATAGACGGGACAAATCTTCTCTATCCACCTTCTCTTTCTTCTCGTGGACCTTGCTTGCAGTAGGAGGAGCAGCTCGTGGATGAGATGGCGATGTAGAAATGGCGTAGACGCATCAGATCAAGACCTGGACATAGATCTAGATCTAGATCTGGGCGAAGTGGCTTGCAGATCTAGAGTTTACACTCAAGATCTGGGTGGACAGGCCGCAAAACCACCACGGGGGTAGGTTCTTGGCTATGGAGATCGTCTCCTCAGGCCCAGGATAGTCCTGTAGCCTAACAACGTTTGGAGATGATGATTTGACTGACAAGAGTCGTGTTCTATTTATAGGCAGGTTGGGAACTGACTTAGATTCGCGACCTTAGTAATTCTGCAGCAGCTCGTGGCCTTTTGAATGATTCCGCGGTCGCGGCTTTTTGCACAGTCGCGGTCTTTTTGGACGTCGCGGTCATGGCAAAGAGGCAACATGTCACGGTTCTTTTCACGAGCGTGATCTTGTGGGCAGGGTGTTGGTCGTGGTCTTGAAGAAGGAGCGATTGGTTGTTGTTGTAATGGAGTGAGCGCCCGATCGCAGTTCTGGAGTAGGTCAGACATTGATTACTGGAATCGCGATCGCGGCCAGTTGCAGGTCGCGATGTCTACCAGCTCTCGACCGCAGATGTGGTTGCTGCCTTGAGGAGCAGATGACGTTAGTTGCCGCGGGTGGAGAAGCTTGCCGCGACCGCATTTATGAGGTCACTATTCTGGAGTGGTCGTGGTTATTGTCGTGGACATGTGTCAAGGATCGCGATCGTGGTTGTTGCCTTAATCGCGAGTGTAGGGTTAATCGCAGTTTGTAGGGAAAGAGACGGATCAGCAAAGGGAGAGAAGAGAAAAGGACACCGCGATCTATTGGTGGGCCGAGAGAGGTTTGGGCCCAAGTTTCGAAATTTGAACTGCACAAAAGTGCAAAAATTTAATAAAAAATCGTGATAATTCAATTAAGCCCAATATATGTTGCATATAGGAAGATACGACCAATAAAAGCTCAATAAAGCATTTAAGCCAAGTAAATGCACATATTAGAAGAGAAAGCCAGTAAATGCACAAATGCAACCAAAACTGGGCTAAACGAGATGATTGAGCTACGATGAATATGCATTCATCACCGGGGGTGGATGTTACTGTTGCTTGATATTGGGCCAAGATGGTAAAAGATCCCCCTCCCCAAATTAGGAGCATGGTGGCATCCGATCCGAAGAAGCCTTTCCTCTGCGAAGGTTATGAAAGGAATCAGACACGCTTCACAAAGCCAATTTTGGAGGAGATGGATGGCTGCCATCATTTCTCCACCATTATCCAAGTTGTGGGACAAACATCTAATGCTTTCTAGATCAAGGGGTGGATTATTAGCTCTTCGAGACCCATAGGAGGGTTAGAGGTGTTCACACTCAGAAATGGGCTGATATTAGCCAGATTCACCAATGAGAATGACATAGGGGTGGACCCCAATGATGGACCCTAGTTCTTCGACGACCAGCTCATCCTGGTCAGGAGATGGACGTCGGAGGCATATGCCAGAAGATTGGCTCTAAAAACAACACCAGTGTGGGTGTCCCTCCTTGATGTGGGAAAACACTAGACCACTAACGCAATCACAATGATTGTCCATGCCATATGGGAACCCAGGGCAATTGATCGTATACCTAATGGAAGCCTGCCTGGTTGTGCCAAATTCTACATCGATATTGCTGTAGACAAAGTGCCACCACTACTCCTAATGGTTGAACTTCCCAACGGGGACAAATGTGAGCTAAAGGTCAAATATGAGGCAATGTCGGACCGATCCAACCTTTGCAAGGTGTTTGGGCATATCGAGGGTAGTTTTCCAGGTGAGATGAGTTCCTCCATGCTCCTTTCATCCCATAGTCACTGAGAACCAATGACAACCACATAAGGGGCATACCAGATAGAAATCTCAACCTCCACCAAGGAAGAAGGAAGCTACTAAGGTGAATGGGGTGAGCTCTGGAAAACCCATGGAGACATAGACCATCATTTTGGAATAAGGTGCAATTGAGATGATGCCTTTTGAGTTGATTATCCCCATTGAGACTAGTGTGATCTTTCAGATAGCGGATGGTACAACTAACATGGGTGATATGGCTACAGCGACCAATGAGTTTGTTACTACCAGTAGCAACAAAGGCAAGAAGAGAGTAACATGAAAAGAGAAGGAAGAAGAGGAAACCACCTTGCAGGATGTGGGTACCTTCGATGCAACTCTTTTGTTATCTTGGATGACATGGGTGATAACATTCCAATGGAAACCAACACAGGAAAGAGGAGAAGAATTCCTAAGCACACGAGAAGTGCAACAACTACAAGGGGGAAGAGCAAGGCCAGACCTGATATAGGGAGAGGCTACAAACAATTAGATTAGATGTTTGTACTCACATGGAATGGGCGAGGGGCATCATTACCTAAGATTCAGAGGAGGTTCAAATCTATCCTTAGGGAGATAAAGGCAGAGCTCATTTTCTATTTTGAAATGTGAATAAGAAGATGGACAAATGAAATAATTAATACCTTTTTCCCTTTGAGATGGAGTTGCCTGTCAAACATCGATCATGTGGAGGGAGGAAGGATAGTCATTGGATGGAATCTGGATTTGTAGCTGGTGAACATCATCAATATAACTAACCAAATGTTGACTGTGAGCTATTTCAACCAGGGAGGTTTCCTAGGGGTTATATCAGGGATCCATGGAGTGAACTTAGAATGAGACAGGGACAATCTATTGAAATCCTTGGTGGAGTTGACACAAAGTGAGATATTGTGGCTTGTTCTAGGTGACTTTAATAACACTAGGAGGGCGACAGAGAGGCATGCTGGAAACAAAGTACCGAAGAGAGTTATGCAGAATTTCAATCTAGTAATGGAGAAAGTTGGTTTGATTGAACTGAACAAAATTAGTGGAAAATTTCTTCGAGCAACAAGCAAAATCTGAGAGGTAGAATGTGAATGTGGTATGGTTGGATGTTTTTGCTCAGGTAGTCACAGAGATGGGGAATCATTGGTTTAGTGATCACGCGTGGATGATAATAAACCTCATTAAGCCTATTCAAATTAAAAGACCTTTCAGATTCCTAAATCTGTGGTGTGATTGGGACAGATTTAAGGAGATAGTCCAAGGAAGTTAGGAAGACCAAGTTGAAGGGAACTCGCTATTCATGGTTCTGAAGAAGTTACAGAGGACAAATCTTCATATCAAGGTTTGGGCAAAGGAAAAAGTAAACCTAGAAAATCTTCTTAATAATGTGAGCAATGGGTATTATGAAGATGTTAAACACTAAGCCATAACCAATGGATGTAGAAGCTATCTTGAAGGATAGTATAGATACTAAAGACTTAGTGTGCAAGAGAAAGTACGTGAACTATTCTTGTGGTAGAGGAGTCGGATATGGTGGATTCAAGATGGAAATAGAAACACTAGAATATATCATGCTACTATTAAAAAGAAGGAAATGAGGGACACCATTCCTGAGATGGTGGATGAGAAGGGTTAGAGAAGTAAAGGAAGGGAGTAGGTGGTTGCACATGCTATTTACCACTTCAAGAGACTCTACAACAGAGACCATTTTTTTCAATTCTAGTGGATATGATATGACTAGAAGAGTTAATATGGATATGAATGAATCCTTATGCAGAGAGGTTACTAATAAAAAAATTCAGGCTGCTATTTTTTCCATTAATCCCTTGAAGGCAACAAGGCCTGATGATTTCAACAACATTTTCTTCCAAAGCATGTGGTCTATCATCAAGAGTGATGTTTGTGCAGTAGTTAGATGGTTCATTAAAGGGGGAAGTATGGTATGGGTGGTAAATCAAAAATTCATCTAGCTCATCCCCAAGTATAGGAATGCCTCCACTATTACAGATTTGAGGCCCATAGGCAGCTATTCAGTCCTCCACAAGGCCATAGCTTAGCTACTTGGAACTAGATTGAAACCCATTCTTCCTCTGATTATATCTGAGGAACAATGTGTTGTCATCAGTGGCAGGAGCATCACTAAATACACTTTACTTGCCTATACATTTTGCAGGAGTTCAAAGTGGGACAATCCAAAGTGAAATCATGTATGAAGATCAACATCAGTAAGTTCTATGATCACGTACAGTGGGAACCATTGTGAAAGACCGTGCGGAAGATGGGATTCAAATAGAAATGGATTGACCTTATGGCACAATGCGTCCAAATGAAGTCCTTCTCCATTCTCATCAATGGGGATCTTGCTAGGATGTTCAGAGCGACCAATATCCTACAACAAGGAGATCTACTCTCCCCCTATTATTTACCCTGGTTATGGAGGGCCTCTTGCACCTCATCAAGGATGTTGAGGATAAAGGAAAGATCATACCTTTCAAGGTCCATGGAATCAAATTCAGGAAAATGTCATTTTCACTGATGATGTTTTCCTTTCTTAGTGGGCAATGTCAAGCGACTGGAGGAGTTTAAAAGGGTTTTGGTGTCCTTTTGCAAAACCACCAAAATGTATATTAGTACCATTAATTAAAGCATTTTCCTCTCCGGTTCCTACGATATTAGGAGAGTACGGCTAAAGGTCAATGTTGACATGAAAAGAGGGTATTTCCCCACCAAATATCTTGGGGTGCCAATCGCAGGATGTAAAGACACGATTAAGGACTATGGAGAATGTATGGATAGAATCAAGATAAGAATTGATGACTAGTCTTGATTAAAGAACTCAATGCCCGAGAGACTCGTGCTGGTCAGAGTTTTTATTCAAAGCATGGTGCTCTAATGGGAGCAAATGTCAAAGATGCCTGAAGAGATCTTACACATGATCAAATCTCTGACTGTAAATTTTGTTTAGGGAGGCTAAGGGCATGGTGTTTCCTGGAACATCATTGCCAAACCTTGCAACCAATCACCATCATGAAGAAAGAATGCAGGAAAAGGATGGAGTGATTCCTATCTAATAAACCATCCATATCGAGGAACTAGATGCAAGTTAGGTATGGGACTTCTTTGGTACTTGGGGACAACATCAAATGTTCCAAAATAGAAAAGGAAATGTGCATGTTCCTAGAAGACAACCAAGGGAGGTTATATGTATATGTGTTTGATATCTGGAGCTTGAGAATATCTACACCATAGATCAACATTGTGTCTGCTCTTGTGGCTCATTGGGTGGATTTGTTCTGGGGTGGCTTACACTGCCCCAAATGGTGTACAGTGGTATATAGAGCCATGCTCAATAGGCTACCACTAATGACATGATGCTCAATTGGGGTCTATAGATGAATCAAACGTGCATGTTGTGTTATAGGGCCACCAAATCTAGGAACCACATCTTTTTCACATGGAGGTTCTCCAAGACCGTGTGGAGTATTACATGCCTTAGGAATCGATGGGGGAGTATGTGCACTGATGGTTTGTTGGAGTGTAATAAATGGATGAGCAATAAGTTTGACAACAACAAGCACCTTAAAGGCTTCTAGAGATTATGCCTCACATATGTTTGTTTTTATGTCTGGAAGGGGATGAACTCTAGGTGGCACAAGAACACACCAAAGATGAAGCACAATTGTTAAAGGAGCCAGTCACACACCCCGATTCCAATATTAGAGTAAAAAGTAGTATTTTTGTAGACTTAATGAACTGATAAGAATCTATTGGGGATTTTGATGTTAACCCAATAGTGTGTTATCTTGATATTTAGCTCCATATTCTCTATTTTATACAGTATAGCCCCTCTATACTCCTTTTGGCAATATATTAATTACCTACTTCCAAAAAAAATATACATTCAGGCATAACTTTATCCATGCTTTGTCAAATCTAAGAAAGGAAGCTTAGTAACCTCCAAACCATTGATTATGAAAGGATTTTAGGTTTCAGTTTGTTATAAAGTATGCTTGTAACATAATAACTTACTTTCTATCAATTGTTCATAATTTATTATCTATCTTTGATGAAAGATAGATGATAAAATTGAAATATTTTGTGTACTTCATATCACTTAGTTTGATATTTCAAATATTTTTGTGGATATATTTTTGACATGTTCTACAAGGAGTAACATAAGAACCAAAAACATATTTATGAAATGACACGACTATGTGAAGGTACTATATTATCATCATGATGAGGAATGCATATCCATCACAAATTCATTGTACTTTTTATACTATCTTTTATCAATACAGTTAGATATTGCTTGTTATTTGGTTATATTATTTGTTTTGATTTTTTCTTAAATATTAGGATTTTTTATTGTACTTTTTGCAATTAAGTAGGGAAACGTGCAAACCATCTCAAAAGAATGATGTATCCTTCCCATAATTCATGTCCCAAGTTCAGAATGAAATGGAAGGAAATAAGGAACAATTTTGCACAAATCTGACAAGCCAGTTGGGTGATTGGGTTCCCTAGTCGACCAATCATCTCAACTAGACAAGGGTTCCTTCCAAGATAAATCCAACTAGTCTACACTTCACTATTATGTGGATCGAAATTCACACCTCCAATTTTAGTGGCCAACAATGCCATTGACACCTTTCCATGACAATAGCATCATCATTTTTTAGGGGTTTTTGATGAAATATAATCAAGTAATGGAGAAGGAATGCCATACTTCTCATGGAGTCAGGCAGACTCAGTGTTGATGGAATGGAAATCTATAGTCAGATAGATGTTGTTGTCATTTTCTTCTTCTCAAGTCACATAGTTCATCCTGTCATGAGGATATGAGAGAGTAGAATCAATCAATGAGGCATGAGGAGTAGACCCATCTAATTTACATTCTCTTAATTTTTAACAACTAAATATTTTCAAATCATTAGATAGTTTTTCATTCATTTCCCTTGATTACATGTTGAACTGGTAGTTCCATTAGCATGTTTGATATAACCCTAAGCGTAGTGATTATGAAATAATAGGATTAGACACTCTAATGATTGTGTAGTATCCTTGATGTGATCACACAAGAAATTATACATGACCATAGAGGTATTATATGTGGTTAACAAAACCTAAAGAAAATAGGGAATTTCATTCTTATAAAATTTGTGTTCCTAAAAGAATATAAATTCACTTAGTCATAGTTTAGATAGATACTATTAATTAGTTGAATGTATTTGGATGAGAACATATGTGTGGATGGTGCAATATGAATGTGCCAATGTCCCATTAATATTGCTAACAATCCACTTTCAATTGTTTGTTTGCATTAAAACTTTCACTTTAACCATTAGATAATAATCACCCTCAATGGTTGGTTTTATATATTGTTTTCAAAAATAGTTAATAATGGATTTTTAGAATATCTTGTCCATTGTGTTCGACCCTTTACTTTATTGAAATTGATACTTATACTTGTGGGTGAGCGATCTAGAATTTATATAAAGGGATCAAGACCTAGGATTCAATTGTCTAAGGGAATTTCTTATGCATTAAATCTGAAATTAAATTTGGATTCATTGTGGAGGAGAAAGATACAGAATATGAACATGTTGTTTTGAACAATTAGAACTTTTCCTTTTTGAATGATATTTACTCAAATATACTTGAAGTTTGGGAAAATAACTACCCTCCGCACCACACCTTTCAAAATTAGGATCCTAATCACATAGTTCTACATTGTGACAACGAGTCCCTTGTTGAAGCTTGGTAAATATTCAAGGAGATTCACTATTATACTCACATCATGGCATCTCACATGTTCAACTATTAAATATTTTATGCATATGTGTTGATAATAACACTAAGCAATTCCTGGATTCCTCTCTTGGGTGAATCTTAATGGTCCAAAATTGAGACAATGCATGGAAATTTTTGAAGAGAGGATATGAAAAGTAGTCTCATTATAATAGAGGACACAAAGGTGTCCTTAGTGTGCCCCACACTAAAAACAATTTTTACATCAAATCCATAGTAGAATATATGAAGAAATTTACAATGAAGAAGGATAGTATTTAATCCTCTTTTAACACCTATTACAGAAAAGGACAACCATAACATATGCGACATCAAGTCAAGTCTGAAAATATGTTTTGTGAAGTGCGTAAAGGCCATGATCACTTTACTCTAAGATACCAAATACTCTATAATTTAATTGTGAGTATTGAACAAGTATAATATGAAGAATGGATTATGAAACAACTTAACTCAATCCACAACATTCCTGGACAAAGCTACTATATTTCCTACCAAGCAAGAAGCCACCTAGTTTTATAGTATGGTAATACAATAAGAATAGAGAATAAATCACAATTGTTCCCATCTCAAGTGAACATCCACAGTTGTGGTCTTCATGGGTTACAATATGATTAATAACAAAACTTCATGAACTAATGCAACTTTAGATTGAAAGTTGAGAACCACAAGTACAAACAAGGGAAACAATTTTAGAATTCAAACAAATTGCCACAAATCTCACAACTAACTATTCCTGACTCCATTGATGATATGTTTTCCACCATTAAGAAGATCCTTCAGTCCCAAAAATACATCATTATTAGTCAACAGACAATTCTCTCCAATCACTAGGCATGCAAGATGTCTATTGACTCACAGTTATTGACTCACAGTTAGCTAAGCTCTATGCTTCCTTATGTCATCATGGAAGTACCATTGCTAGAAAGCCTAAAAAGAATCATGAACATCCCGACTAGTTGAATGTGTGATGAAATAGACCTTTCTCTCTCCATAAGTATGTTCTATGCACTTCACCTTTCACTCTTTTTCTCATTATTAATTAAATTTCATGATTTAATGTGTTTTGATGCTTCATTAGTTTGTCTTATGTACATGTGTGTTAAGGTGATAATTAACCTAGTTTTAGAAAAAAAGTATATAATACATAACATGACCATCTTGTGAATTAATTTGAACCGGATTAATGTCATAAACTTACTCTCTAACATATTTCAAGTTTTAGAGATTCCAAATATGTTCTCAACGATGCAAAAATCATCCTCAATAATACCTATGTAGATCGAGATATGATCTTTGTCAGATTTTCCTTTTCAATTTTGTTTTTATCTTTATTTGAGTCTTACTGGGTCAATTTTAGGAACATGAGTTGGCAAGTTGGGAACCCCCTTGACTTTGAGAAAATTTAATAATCCGTGTCTCCCCATTTAACCAATCCTGAATGTCCTTTTTGCTTAACCAAGAATGTTGGATGGGAGCCCATGCATCAACCTCTTTGAACCAATGGAGGTGACACTACCACCACCTCACCTCAACTTTATCGACTTGATCAGTTTTTTTTCCATCCCTTTTTTGCAAAATCAACTACCTCATTTATAACACTTAGCACCCATCTTCATTTCCTCTCTCATTTCCATCCTTTTCATGCCCTCTTTCTCACACATTCTCTTCTTCTTCTTGATTCACCATTGATGTGGTCGATGACCAGCCAACTTGGGTTTTTTTTGTCATACACATCATATAACTTTGATCCCCCTATCTTTATGGGGTCATGTCATTCCCACTCAAACACCTTTTGCTGCCCCTTTGTAGCTAGGGTATGATGCACCTTGTTAGGAAACCCACTGCAACCACCCACCATTGGTGTGTGACAACGACATGATGGAATCAAGTGGTTCTCCGAGCACATGACTATGATGTGTTCTAGACTGGGACAAAATATGTTCGAGCCAAGTAGTCCCGGGGTGTAGGTTGTCTGACTACTGAACACAAATCCAACAGAGCCACAAAAACCAAAAAGGGGGTCAAGTGGATACTCGTTGACCCTCCAAATGCAATCAATGGTCAATCATTTTATCCCTTTATGGTGAATGATTGCCCTCTCTCCCAAATATTTGTGGAAATTTCTTCTTTTTGCAAAAATTATCATAAATAGGTTCTTTATGCAAGTATAGCAATGGAATATATGAGACCTATCATGTGAAAATAGTCCAAAAGCCTAAATCTACTTGTTATTAAACCTTTTCTTTAAAAAATGTTGATGTTGAAGTCTTTATAAGATAATTTAATTTATCTAATGTTGAATCTTTCTCTTTTATGCCCAAAATCTAGTATTATCCTAATATTCGTAGTTTAAACATATTGATGCATCAAGATTCAAATTTCATTCATCTTTGAGCACTAGTATGTTCAGATGTTTCTTAAATGACTTAAAATGGGATTTTATGCTAAAGATCACCGCATTAGTGCCTAATCTTGTTGGAATGTTCACTAAACCCTTATTCTTGATCCAAATTAGTAACTTGTGGTGTATGTTCAACCAAGTATCAAATATGTCAATATTGTACACTACTTTGTTTTGATGATGTGCTTTGAACCAGGAAACATGATTAACATAGATGCATTGTTGTTGAATCTCAAACCTTGTTTTCATGTGGGTCTTTGAAGTTCAAAATAATTATATGGATTCCAAATCAATAATATTACATGCCTCATATTCCTAAGTGTTTTGCGGATTATTCTTGTACACTTTTATGGCTATGTGACTTAATCTTGACTTCATCAGTAACCTAATGCACATGGGGATAACTAGATCATTAGTCTTGTATAAACCTTTCTCTACATGATGCCCTATTCTATAGTACAATCTCAAATCAGTATATCTACGGTAACTATATTGAACCAATATTTTGCACCTCTTTAATGCTCTAATGAACTTAATGTTGCATAGAGATAACTTATATGACTCTAAATGATAATATTAATGCTTATATTTAATAATGTCGTTTGAATCTTTTCATCTCTCCATCTAAGATATTGAACCTCTAATAATGAATCCCTAATAATGGTATTGATTTGTTACATAGATTGTACATTCACCCATGATGTGTTAAGTAGCTTGATTATGAACTTACATGACCTAATTGAGACATTGAATTATATATTGAAGAATATGATTCCTAGCTCTAGGTATCACATCCAACTACAATGATAATAGTTTACAAACCCAATCTTATTGATATTAATCTTGTTGTACTTATTTTTAATGTTAGTATCTCTATGGTGACTTAATTGATATGATCTCGTCAAGCTTGCTATAGGTTAATCTTGTGCTTTAATCAAGGTACATTTTGGTCAACTATTGAAAAATTAGTCATATTGAACTTGATTGTATGATGTATGCTTAAACTATTTGGCTTTATATACTTGTTTGCGATACTTGTTCCCTATGATTAGAATAGTTTTTTTTTAAATATGTTGAATAAACCATGAACTTAATTAGACTTCTCCATTATACAAACCTTGTTTACCATCATGTATTCTCATGGTAAGGACACAAGGCATGTTGATATAGGGTTAGATCTTTTATTTTGGTCTAGAGGTACCTCACGTACAAAGAAGGTGACCTTTAGGATTTGAGCTTCATATGCTCCTCAAAGGCACTTCCTATGAGAAACTGGTCAATAAACATTAAATGTTATGAAATATAATGGAAATGCATCTAGAATGCTTGCATGATAATAAAAAAGTATTTGATATTGCTACGTTCTTTCTTTCTATTCAATTAAGTTTTTTTAAGCATATATATGATCATCAACTTGCAAGTTTATGTATTTTATAGCATACTAAACACAATTTTGCTTATGCATGTCCATTTTATGATTTAGGTAACAATTACACCATGACCCTTGCTATGAGTGTTGCTTCTGCTCTAATTTTATAATTTCTTGTTGTTATTCTGATATTATATAATGACATGCAAATGGAAAATTCACATGGTTTCATATATGTGGTCTAGTATCTGGATTTAGGTACTACTTTAGGCTCTTTTTATGCCATTTTGTCTCTTTCCTTATTCTTTTACGTTGTTGTTGGTGATTTATTCATTCATATGTTATGTGATCCATTCTAGGGATGGATGCCTAGGTTCACTCTCCTTTCACTGTGTATCCATAGGAGGGTAGTAAATAGTGTTGTGAGAGAATATTGTAAACACATGTTCAAGAAATGTGTACCCACCTCCTATTCCTATGACACCATCCACCATTCCCATTGACATTGATCACCGTGAAAGAGCGATGGTTGAGAAGGAGGAAGCACAAGACAGCTATCAATGTCGATGCAAAGATAGAAGATGATGTTAAGAAAAGACAAGTTGATTTTTTTTAACATGATGTGCCTATTTACAAGCCAATCCCCCGTTACCAAGAATGTATGATGAAAACAAAGATACAAGATAGGTTTATGAAAATCAAGGAACATATGAAGAAGCTTCACATGGACATCCCTTCTTGGATGCCTCTTCTGAGATTCTAGTGTGTATAAAGTATTTGAACTCTCTTCCTAAGGATGCAAACTAGTAAAGAGTTTAAAATTGTGAAACTAGTAAGGAAAAGTTTAAATATAATTCTAGATACTATGCCCATAAATAGATTGCTCCCAATTGCTATGGAATTGGCTGCTACCTTGGATACATCAATTGCAAAAAGTGGTTAGTAGATTTGGGAGCTAGTAACTCAGGCATGCCATACTACTTATGCCTATGTTTGGGATTCACTAATCTACTGTGAACAATCATGACCATACAACTAGATGATTAATCCATGATGAATCCTATGAGCATCATGTGAGATGTTGTAATCCAGGTTAGAAAATTTGGTTACTTATGCTTTTGTGATCATGAATGTCAAGAATTATTTAAAATATTAATTCATATTTAATCTCCCATTCCTTTCTATAAACTGACATCTTATTGATGTAGAGTCGGGTCCCATTTTAGTGTTTCATAATTAGAAGGGCCCTAGTATTCATGATGGGGTATTCTTTCTTTATTGTGTCGACAAACTATCTTATCTTAGACATGATAATTAATTGCATGAAGACCCATTACAAACCACCCTCATCGTCGTAGACGGTTCAATTATTGATGAAGAACATGTTAATTAGTGTTTCCTTCACTTACATGACACACTAAAGATGTGAGTGCAAAACACAAGTGTACGCATCATATAATACTAACCTATGAGGTCTATGTGTGAAACTCAAGGAAACATTCACCATAGACTATTACTATATGAAACCTAATCATCCATGCTTAGGAAAATGGTTGACTAATTTTTTTATAACAAATAGAAAAAATTAAATAAAAATTAAAGAATTGATCAAGAATGGATTGATTCCACAACTTTATTGTTCCAGCTCAATATTCATTGCATTCAAATTCGTTTTATTTAATAATTTTTAACACTTAACTTTGAATTAATGATCATTAGAAAGTATTACCCACTTCAGGAGCATAATACACGACCTAAACTAAAACAATGTCCACTCCTGTAGAAGTTTAGGAATTAGTTAAGCACATTATTAAAATCTTAAGATTATTCCTTCACAACCTTAAGCCCTCACCTGCGGTGCAATATAGGTTGTGTGAATTTATGATTTTCCAACCCCTAATCCTTCTCTAGAAGAAAGTAGTGGTCTATTTCTTTGCTTATAGTGATCATTCAGAAACAATATGATATAAGATCATAAATTCACGCCCAACATCAAGGTAATAGATTATTAATTCACTTAATTCAAATTCAAAAGAATTTTCAGCATACTCCTGGGTCCTGAGGAATATGGAATTTAGCCCCATAAGAATTATATCATCATATAAAGAGAGGAAGAGAAAGATACAAGCTAAATATTAGAAAAAAATTGTAAGAACTAATAGAGAAGTTGTCTCGGTGATTCCCTCTGGTCTTCCTTCTAGAAGTTCCTAGAGCATCCGATACATGGATATATCCTTCATCTTGTCTTATCCCAACTTTGTACTCTATTGAAACATGTTAGAATGTAATTTTTATTTTTATTGCACTCCCCTTAGGTCATAGGTGGGGATTTAGCCATCACCAAGTCATGTCCATTCGACCTGAATTAATATCAGATCGACATTGATTGTGATAACCTAGATTTTTGAGTTTTAATAACTAATACAATATTTGAGAGACAAGCATTCTATGTAGAGGACAAATACCAAATTGAGGAATTGGTAATACAATCATGGATTCCTTCACCCAAATTAGGTGTTTTGAGATATGATAGAGGGCTATGGTGCCTAATTGAATTCAATTGTGAATTAATACCCTTACTAATTGATTAAGCTCTCATGAGACCAATCATACATTTAGTGATCCAGTGAGTAGTGAACTAATTTCTTTTGAGGAATTATGTACATATGAATCAATGTTAGAGTTTGATGTCAAATAAATACATATTGAAGTTTTAGATCTTTGGTTGATTTGACTTATTGAGATCAAGAATTATACTAGGATATATTAACTTCGTATCACATGAGCCTAGTTGTACATATATGATAGTCTCCTAGATCCGAGAACTAAGGAGCAGGTGGCCAAGAAGGTTGCCACAATCTGGACTCTTGAGGAACTAGTCATCACGACGTTCCTGCATAATCTATAGAATTCATTGTGTTTCACATTGATCAGCATAACACCAGACGACACCACTCCCTCTCTCACTAGCACGTTTCCATCCTTCTCATAGAAAGGGGCGAGAGAGGAGCAAAAGGACTTGGCAAGTCCTTGCTACAAGAGAGCACACCACCACTGGCCAGAGACACCGACCTCAGGGACCGGTCAATGGACATGCCTCTATTGCCCACCATTACCACGATGCTGAAGCTTTTGTGAGGGAGATGTGTCTTGTTAAGTTGTCCACCATCAGCCTCAAGTGCAATGTGAACCCAATCGTGGCATTAGGAGTGGACGAAGACAACCTCTGCTCCATCGATCTCTGGTCAGATCTAGGCCTCGCGGCGGCAACATCCAGACCCACTGGATGCAGGAAGAGGTTGGGCTCATGGGCCCCAACAACTTGCTGAACCGTCGTTCGCCATTGCCTCCAGCACCAAGCTACCTAGGTTGGAAGAAGCATGTAAGGTAGACAAGAGATCCAATCTAGTCATGGAGTTCTAACCCCTCTAAGGAGGAAGATCACCACGAAGGTAGCTCCCTCGACACTGGTACAACTTGCCACATATCTACGGTGAAGGGTGACACCCATTGGAAGCTGCAGATTGACCGACCACACCCCCTGATCCACCATCCTCTCCGACCCCTCTCCATGGCTGTAGAAATATCCTTAATTGTGGGGATGCATTGAGAGGATTTACTCCCAGCCATCGCCAGACCAGACCTCTGCTCAGAGGTGAATCCAGAGAATGTGGGAGAGACCTCGACTTTGTCGAGATGCTGGCCACCAACCTAGGGTTTTCTCAATCGGCGGGGATATGGAGGGATGGAGCAAACTTGTAGCCTCCTTTCCCATCCACGAGCCCCCTGATTTTCGATAGCTGTGCACCTTTATGCGACGGTGCATGATTGATGGGAAGTCGGAAGACTCATTTGCAGAAGCTAGGTGGAGAAAGAGGGGAATCAGACCCGGTCCACTGGCCTAAATCATCCGGTTCACTCAGCTCAACCTGGACCAATGAAGGAACCGGGTGAAACCCATGATGACAGTGTGCTGAGGATCTATTCCTCCATTCAGAAGATCCAACGGCTCCACAATTTTGTTCGGAGGTAAATATCTTCTAAATCCCTAAATGTATCAATATCTTGTATAAATCACAATAAAAAGCCCACTTGGCCAAATAATTCCCCAAAAATACCCCTAGACTCAGAAAAATATTCTATACATTACCAGATTCTTAGATCAGGATTTTAAAGCACAACTACTGATGATATTTTATTTAGATTATAATGCTTCATTTAAATGGTATAATTAGAAAACAATTGAGATTAAATCTGACAAAAATAAGTTTGACCTCTGATATCATCTATAAACTAAATGTGGACTCCTATCCTAATATTATTGAACAAATTTAGGCCTTTCCTCATTATTTCCTAAGTACATGTTTAATCCTCATATTAATTCTAGAAAAAAAGGGAAAGTATAATATAATTATGAAATTCATATCAGACCTTAATAATGACGTATGGATCAGAATAAAAATATCAAACACAAGTTCTAGGCTGTTTGAACCTAGATTTGGCCAAACCCTAATTTGGACCTAAAATTACTAAGAATATGATGTACATATATTAATGATGATTAATTTCTTTAAATCAGGTGTTGACTAGATTATCTAGATGATCATGGATATGTGAGGAATATCTAAACTCAGGTACGTGGTCTTATAAGTATAAGACTAGATTTCTTGGTTTCTTATGATATGTAATATCATGAATGCTATTATTTGGATATTCATTTCTTGGTTGAACTATTATGAGTTATACTTCGCCAAAATCTAATATAACATAAAAGGATATGGATGGGTTGGAGATACTAGTGCACCTAGCCCGGTATGGATGTATGTTGCCTAACATGGATGTATGATGCTTTGGCCCATGTTAGATGTATGATGACATAATTTTTTCCCATACTGGATGTAAGTCAAGTGCAGATAAGTGTAATACAACCACATCAAATAAATGTAATAAAAATGATGTTTACTTGATTTTCGCCTTAAGAAATGGTTTTTCTCTCTCTTTCTCCTTTCTTCAAGTATTTTCCTTTATGCAACCTTACTAGTGTATCTTTTACCACGTACCAACTTTTGTTGATTTGTTTGTTTCACAAATGTTTTAGGATCACAGATAGAATGGGAGAAAAAGAACGGGGTGTGAGCAAGTTGTTTAGGTTACCTATTGTCTAAGATCCTAGATAGAATACATGTTCATAGATTGTAGAATTTTCATTCAATATGTAACTGTAAATCTTTTTTTAATAATTCATATTGTATAAATATACATGTTGACAATGTCTGATGTATGTTACATTTGTATGTACATGTATGCGCAAATTGCTTCCGCAACACACTTTGATACAATTGCCTAACGTTTTTGGATTTTGTCGCATGGGCATTTGGCATGCCAGTCTTGAGCCGTGCGGTCCAGGCATGTAGGAAAGGGCTGTTCATGGTTGACGTAACCACCCTTGCGCTAGTATTCCGTGATCGGGAGTTGGGTGTCCATGGGACATTGTTGGTCTGCACTGAAATGGGGACGAGATTATGAAGCCTTATAGTTGAGCCTTGACGAGGACATCAATAGTCTAAGTGGGGGAGATTGTAATGTCCCAATATTTGAGGCCTTAGATAACATGATCTTAAAAGGAATGATTGGACTACCCATATCACCAAGGTGCACCTCCTTTTTCGGGAGCCCATCACTAAGAACTCCATAGTTAAGTGTGCTCAGATTGGAGTAGTACTGGGATGGGTGACCTGTCGGGAAGTTGATCCTAGTATGCGCGTGAGTGAGTACAAAGCACACAGTTAAGGCTAATGGTGGTATGTGGGGATAGTCGTCATTCCTAAAAATCTTCTAGAGTCTTGGGCAGTGTGTCTGAGCATTACAAATTGTATCAGAGCCATAACCCCTCCAGTAGGTGGGGCCCGCATGGGCATGTGGCATGCCAGTCTTGAGCCGTGCGGTCCAGGGATGTACGAAAGGGTTGTCCATGGTTGACGCAGCCACCCTTGCGCTGGTATTCCTTGATCAGGAGCTGGGTGTCCATGGGCCATTATGCGTTTGCACTGAAATGGGGAAGAGATTATGAGGCCTTATAGTTGAGCCTTGATGAGGACATCAAGAGTCTAAGTGGGGGAGATTGTAATGTCCCAGGATTTGAGGCCTCGGATAACATGATCTTAAAAGGAATTATTGGACTACCCATATCACCAAGATGCACCTCCTTTTCCGGGAGCCCATCACTAAGAACTCCATAGTTAAGCGTGCTCAGCTTGGAGTAGTACTGGGATGGGTGACCTATTGGGAAGTTGATCCTGGCATGCGCGTGAGTGAGGACAAAGCGCACAATTAAGGCTAGTGGTGGTCTATGGGGACAGTCGTCATTCCTAAAACTTTGCTAGAGCCTTAGGCAGTGTGCCCGGGCGTTACATTGATCATGAAGAGTCAATACCACCATCAAGGTGTTAGTGGCACTGAGTTGTTGGATGAATTGAAATCTTCAAACTATGTTGGTACGAACAACATGTATGTTGATAGCACTGAGTTTCTTTCTATGAGTTCTAATATAAATTGACTATTGAAGTCGATACCAATGACAAACCTATCAGTGGCACCAAGACAATTAAGCTCAACTTCTAATGCTTCTGAGATGGTGAGTCAGTATCACTGGCTAGTAGCTTGGGTAGAATCAACTACTTACTTGGTAGAAGTGAGAGTGATCTTGATACCATCAAAAGTTATAGATTTCCCTATTGAAACTTTATGTCATGTTTGTACCACCAACACAATTGTTGGTAGCACTGATCTATCGTAGATTTGCTCAATTCACCCTAAACAGGGGAAAAGCAACATTAGTTCGAATGATCAGTAATAATTTACATGATTCAGTAGAAATACTTAATTATTTGAGAAATATTGATTCACAAGATAATAGTGTGAAATTGAGCATAATGATATCTCAATATGAACAAATATGCAACATATACATGAGAAATAGCATGTAAAATTTTTATAAAAATCAATGTATCAAAATACTTATGCTTGAATGTTTCTCACCCTCAAGCAACACTGACTTTGGATATCTTTGAATGATTCAACATGAGGACAAATAATTTGAGTTATGATTCTCAATTACACCAACCCGATAGTTCTAAATTGGCACTTACCAAGCTCTGAGTATATAACTACTCTGATGTGATATCAAATTATCATTAAAAATATCCACAATTATATCAATGACACACTAGAACAGCTGACATCATAGTCAATAGGGCATACACTTGATGCACCACATGATTCCCTATCTACATTACTCCGAACTACATACACCATTATGTTGAAATGAATGAGGGGAATAATCATATACAACCTACCATATTGATTGATGGAAATCAAATAGGTTTCTATGAACAAGAATCACAAGTAACATCCAAATCTTTTATGCATAATTAAAATAAAATATAGTGCACCAAAAATTTAAGGGAATGAAAAATGCATGATTCCAAATGCTACTATTATGGAGGGGTGATGAATGCACTTAATGTCTCATCATAATGATGTGTGTGGGTGAAATAATGCATACATGTAAACTATTTTGACCTTCACATAGAAGAAAATTAATTTTGAGTTCAAGGCATCCTTTTCTTTATTTTTACTTGATTTCTTTTTTTTTCTTCACTCTTATTTTTTCATGATTTATGATTAATAATTGAACCTTCATCTTCATTTCTTTCTTTTGATGTTGTTGTTTCATTGGGAGGGATATAGATGTTTATCCTTTCAATCTTTATTTTTGAAAAAAGCTAAATAAATATATTTTATGCAATATGCAATATGAAGATGCACTCTACATGAAATTTGTTATGCAAATAAAGTTTCTCAACTTTGTAATATGATATAAACATATATATATATATATTTTCATTTTGTAATGAAAATTCGAAGAACATAACAATCATGCTATCTTTTATGCCATGTAATAAAGTTAAGTGGAAATAAATTTAATTACTTTATCATCTTGTGGTAGTGAAACAAATACCATGAAAGGTTGATGGAATCACATGACTATAAGATAGTTCCTTTCTTCATAATGATATATCCCTCTCCTATCAACATGTGTACAATGGTGACTTTAGAATTTCTTCATTAAAATCCCATTTTAGATCATATTACTTGTTTGGTTGGTGTGGGCTCAAACAACTTTATAATGCACAAATCCTTGATACCATAATCTTGTCATTCACATAATGTGTCCTCAAGGTCTTTGACCCAAAAACTTCTTCCAGTTGATGTTGTCTTAGACTTCACAAATAATCTTAAAAATATCTGGTCCTTCTAGATTTTTTGCAAGAGCACAAAGCACATTCTCTTTAATGATATATGAAATGATGATCAACTATGTTATATAATTACACTAGATAGATTGTGGATCCTCTTACACGAAAATAAGAAAACTAAAAAAAGTAGAAAATAGATCAAGATAAAGTCGTTCCATCAACCCCATAAGCTTGAACTTTACTATGTACTCATAATTAAAACTCAAAATATGAGGTGGAATGAGGGTATAGATAATCAATACGGTGGTGGTGGGTGGATTGTTACTGATGACATTTGAGTATTATCTGGGTAGGTGTTGTTTAATGTCGATGGGTTGGCTTGCATATCTAGTGGCTGCAGGTAGCTAGCAAAGTTTTGTTAACTCCACTCACTCTCATAGAGCGGCTGGTGGTGGCACTTGATGCACTACATGTGAGTGTGAATAATCTCCTGTTTCACCAGTAGAAGACACTCATTCTTATAGTTGACATGCTATTGCAAAAGGAGATGCTCCTAAACATCCTAAACATGGGTCAAGGCGGATGCTTGTTGATGCTTACACTATTGAATAGATTACAACCTATTATGCATGCCCTCCATTGACAATGCATCTCCTAAAAGTCGAGTTAGTGGAGATTTGGGTCTAGACGATGCATAGTCACGTAGAAAGTGGTGCAACCGTCTCCTCAGCATATAAGGCATGGTATCCTCCTCCTCCTCTACTTCATCTTTTTTTTTCTTCTTCCTCGGTCGCGATATCCTCCCCCTCTGGTACAAACTCTGTATCTTTTGCAGGCCATAAAAGATACCATTCACCCCATAGGAGGAAGGTGGGGTCAGGAAGAGAACTTTCCTTCATCTATCCTTTTGTAGTGCAACAGGTGTACAAAATGTCTTGGTACTTTGTAACGAGGTGGGATTGCTTGAAGTGCTTGAAATCAAGCACAAACTTCAGTGTATTAGCCTTAGCAAGGTCAAGACAAAGATGTAAGACATGTGACGTAAGCATGCCCCTAAACTGAATTGAGGGTTTTATCATGATATGCCTCTTTACTGCCATCATGTGCTAAACAAAAAATGATCTAGGGCTGACTCTATTCTTAACAAGGTCAAAAATGACCACAAAATGAAGGTTCTCATGCTAGACATTTCCTTGCCCCAAAGTGGACCTGGTGAAAATGGTGTTTGTTAGGTAGCGTTGAAGAATTTGTGCAAACAGGTGCTCCATGTCAGTCATGAATGACCAATGCCAGTTGATTATAAACCCTTGGGGAAGGGCATTGATCTGCATCCAATCAGACTGAAGTAAAAATCACTAGGCATTCAACATACCTCACCCTTGGACCAGTCATGTATGAAATTGAATTTTATGAGGGTGACATAGTGCTCCACATTGTGCAACATGAACTTGACCCAACCTTCATCCCAACCTTCCTCAAGATCAGGGATGTAGTAGAACTCTAATGTTGTGAGGAACTCGCATATGATCTCCTAGTAGGTGCGTGAATAAGCAAATAATGGGTGATCACCCACCATTCATTACCGAGTGTAGACTCAACAGAGGTTGCGGGTGAAGCTGGCTTCAATAAGGAAGACACTATCCCCATACCATATTTGTATGAGGTCTTTGTCAAAGAAGTGCACTACTTCTTTTGATCCCCATATGAGAAGGTCAACCTAGATGCCTCTATGACCATCTGATCACATGACCATATCTTTAGGATGCCATTGTTGTCAAAATAAGGGAGATGAATTGAGGGAGATTGGTGTAGATATACAACCTCTAGAATGATAGTGATGTCTCTAAAGGTCATATGTTGCATTATGAATGAGAGGGGATGCTTACGGTGTGATATGAGATCACCCATAGCCTAAAATTTTATAGATGAAGAGTTGCCCACCTACACTATGTTGGTCCCACCTACTTATGACTTCAGTGATACTAGCTTCTATCCCAATCCATAGGCATTAGTTCCATCCATTGCTATTGATGACTTTTGGTCGTCAAAGTACCAACACTAGGATCCTCCTATGTTGGTGATACCCACTCGACAATACACACGTGTGGTTTGGTGCTATCTACTATTGTATGAAAAAGATGGTTGTTGTAGATGTCCGTGCCACAGTTCATTCCATCGACAAGTTTGTTGGGGGTACAAAGTTCATTTTAGCCCACCTTGCTATCTTTGTTTGTGCCAGTGAGATGTGTCTGAGTTGTTACCTATGGAATTTTTTTTGTATCTTTAAGGGCCTGTTATGAAAAATGGTAGTGCCATCGAATTTGTTGTCGGTGTTACTGAGCCCTATCAATAGTTGTCATCTTCGAGTTGAATTGGTCCATACTACCGAGCAACCTCTTGGTGTATTGATAGAAAAGTTTACCACTAGTCTTTGGTCAAAATCCATCAGTTCAACTAAGAATACTATTGGTGCTTCCAACTTTCTGAAGACTCGAACTCTCAGGGATTCAGTGCCACCAACCCACATGTAGGTGGTACAAAAATTATTGAATTCCCTACTGAAATATTAGAGCTGATAGGTGCAACCGATCTTGTTGTTAACGGTACCAACATTGAGTTTTCTTGTAGAACACAAAAAAAATATCAAGGAAACCTTATAACATCTATTATAAAAAAAATCTAACAAGACATATGTGAAATGTAATTAGTAAACACTCCTAACTAGAAGATAAAAGACATAAATGAAAATTATTGAGTTTCCTCGCATCAATGCCCTTGTTGAATTTCCTAGACCCAAAAATCAATCTAGGTCAACTGCTTAAGAAAGCTCAATGAGCTTCAAATCCTCCTCCTCGTGGACCACCTCTACTTCATAATAATGGTTGAGGTTCTTCCCAATAGTCAATAAAGGCTTAGCTCCATCACATATCTCAATGGCTCTACGAGGGAATTAATTCAATACCACATAGGGTTACTCCACAAGGATTTCAACTTCCATAGGTGAAATTTCCCTAGAGTAAAACAACATCACCCATTTACGCAATAAGAAAATACTATGCATAATTTGGCGGTCATGGATCTTCTTCATATGTTTGTTGTAGATTATTAGAATATTCTTAGAAATCTAGACCAATATCATTTATTTCATTTAACTTTTATATGTATTTCCTTCCTAAACTAGATAGATCAAAATTTAGCCTCAAGGACCACTTGGATTTATATTTTGGATACACAAGCAAGTGACATGCTCATCCATAAACTAACCTATAAGGTGTCGTTCATGTGGGTGTCTTCAATTCTATTCTATAAGCCCATCAGGAATCATTTAGTTCCATGCTTCAGTTTGTCCTACTATTTGAAACAATTTTTCCTTGTATAATCTTTATTTCCCTATTTGACACCTCAACTTGTCCTAGAATACGAGGGTGGTATGGTGTTCCCTGTAACATACCGAAATCTGGGCATTTTGCCTTTTGGTCCTCTTTTTCCATCTTTTCCTCTCATTTCTATCCTCTTTGTCTGTTCTATTTATTTTGTGGACAATATGATGGTTTAATGAACATTTGTTCACCTTTTATTCCAATATTTGGGTTTATGCACAAATACCTCAGTAAGACTTTAGATAATGGGCCTAAAATGCAAATTGTACAATAAGCAATAAAAAGAATAAAATATTTCGTCCTAGAACTTTCTAGCACTTCCTAGAATAAGAGAAATAAGAGAAAATCTGAATTTGAAATAAAGGAGAAGATAAATGCAATAATTAAAGGTAATATGGGAATTAATGGGTAAAGAAGATAATGAGAAAGATATTGCACCAAATATTATAATTGGAAACCCATCAGGATAATTTGACACTCAAATTCGTTTCATTGATCAAAAAGTAACTTAAGGGCCAAGTATCATTTAAAGTGGAACATAAATATAAATATTAATGACATTATCAAAGGAAAATAGGAAATATACCAATAAAGTGAAATAAAATACTTAATGTTCTCAAATAAGAAAAATAACTCCAAATTCGTATTCTAAACACAAAAATAATCCTTTGGGCAAATTTGCATTTAATTTGGTCAATGTTTAATATTTTATTTTATTCAAGAGAGAGAAAATGACTTAAAGACCAAAAATATTAAATATATATTGATAAAAATTAATTAATGTCAAAAACATGTTCCTAACGTTTATTATTACTTGTAGACCAAGTTTTATATTTTTAGGAAGTTTCTAGATGCCACTAATAAATTAAAAAGATAAATAAGTGGTAAAATGTAAATGAATTAAATAAAATAATAAAAGTCTTCAAAAAAAATATATTAATGCCAAATTCGTGAATTTTGAATCAATTTGGTGAGAACGTGAATTTAGGAGAGAGAACATGTGTAAAATATTCAAATCATTAATTAAAATAACTAAACAAATGAAGTTAATAACAAATTCATGTTCCATATATTTTGTTTTCCTTGAGAGTGAAGTTGCACATTAATTGATAATTATATGAGTCTCTAATATATTAAGAAAGAGAAAATATGAATTACTTTAAAGGGATTAAATAAAATATTTAGAATCCCAAAAAAGAAAACTAATGTGGATCTACATGTATTAAAAAGTAAAGGGTTCAAATTGTATATTTAACTGGATAATGCTTGCTTTCCCAATTGAATTGGTATTTAAAATCCTAATTATCATATGCTTTGAAAGTGGTATTTGATTAAACAAATTACAGTTTTCCTAAAGCAAACGTAAAGCAACGCCCTAATTATCATAATGCTTGCTTCCTCTCCCTCACATTTCCCCCCTTCCAAAACGGGCAACGCCCAACCCTTCCTCTACGTATCCTATTTATATATCTTCCTCCCTTCATTCCTTTTCTCCTCAAACACATGAAGCCCTAGCCGCCCAGCCTACTCTCACCTTGCATCCAACCATGGCGAGCAACACCAAATAGAGTTAAGAATCATTGGGCAGCGTCACCTCCTCCTCTTCTTCTTTCTCTCCCCGAACGACGCCTAAAACTCGAAGCCAAACAACCCCGACGCTGCATCAGCATCGTTAACATCTTCACATTTGACCTTCGACGTCCATAAGCCCCCGACGCTGCGTCGGCGTCACTAACAACTGCCCAACCGACGCCTCGACGCTGCGTTAGCGTCTCTACCACCTGCCCTTCTGACGCCCTCATGCTGCGACGCCCCGACGCCCTGATGCTGCCCTTCTGACGCCCTCATGCTGCGACGCCCCGACGCCCTGATGCTACGACGCCCTGACGCTGCGACGCCCTGACGCCGACAACACCACTTCCAGAGCAACCCCGACACCAACACACTATGACAGCAGGGCATCGTAGCCACCAAGTGCAACGTCGTCGACCTTGACAATGACGTTGTCATTCGCAACCGCTAGATCTGCAAGACCATGATGTTTGCAAACACCTCCATTCAACCTGACGATGGTGACTCATTACATGTTGCTTCTTCCTGGGTCACATGATCATAGAGAACGTGATGATGTGTTTGGGTCCCCATCTTGTTGTGAATCAACCAGACATGCAACCCCGATGGTAACTTTAGACATGTAAGTCTTCATTTCATTTTCAATAGTTTTGTTTTAGAAAATAGATTATAAACATGGGATACGAATGGAGTAAGGATAATCTAGTTATTTAAAACCATAACATGAACTAGTCAATTATCTTACCTATCAACTTTGTTGTATACAAATGTAAATATTAGATTGCATGAAATCAAACCTGTAATGATACGTTAAAGTGGAAACTTGATATTAAATAAAAGATGTTGTATAAGACCCGGGTAGATTGATATCCAAAAATGATTAAAGAATCACCCTAATTGCTTATTGTATACTTACCGAACTCTAAGAATCATTAATGGTGTATCCTTGTGTTAATGTAACCTTTACATTAGAAATCATATATATATATATAGGTGCATTACATGATAATTAGAAATACATATGGATCTAGGGAACACTCTCATCTAAATTAATTTAAGGGAACTTGAAATCTGTATAAGAATTCATCTAATGATATTGTCTTCTTAGGAATTAAATAGTAAAAAAAAGATAATAATGTGTAAATGAATATACTTTTATAAACATATATCTAGACGACATGTTAGTTGGATCAAATCATGTGTATATTAGTGAACCTAATAAATATTCATATGGAATATACTTACACCAATAAACATGGTAAGCATGATATTAGGAATAATATGGACTCACATCATTAAACCTATTTTGGCAACATATATATTATTATCCACATATATGAGTTACATAAACTTATGTGACTAAATATTGGTAACTAGAACTAAGATAGATATGTAAAGCATCACATATTATCTCAACAAAGATTAAAATCATAAACCCTAACATGATAGTACATGGTCGAGAATTGGGTAATAATAATATAAAAATACAATAGGAACGAATATGTTCACTTTGACTTGGCTAATATACATAATGTGGTTCTAGGATGAAAAGTTGACTTTGTGGACCAAAGTATACTATTCAAGTTAACCTTTATGTGTGAAAAGAGGTATGTGTTTTGTATGTGCATCTACCCCCTTCAGTTGGGAAAATTTTATACCAATACCCATATTCCCTAATGAGGCTTAATCTGAACTAATCCTTGATTCTTGAAACCTAAATTGTTTATTGCCTCAAAAGTAGTTGTAGTATTATCTTGATTGGGTATTCATACCCCACTACCATGTTATATATTCTTTTGATTAATCTTGCCATAACTCTTTGCTAGCATGTAATTAAATGTTCTATTTAATGTTTAAGTAGTGGTACTTATGTACAACCACCCATAGAGGGCATGTATATAATCGCCCTAGGGGAATGTTTATAATTCTCCCCATAATAAAAATTATAGGTGACTGGGAATGCCTTATTCTCCCCTCACCTAAGGTTAGAGGTCCGGTAGGTGCCTCAACCCTACTTAGTTAGGTAGACATATTAATTTACATGCAAATCCTTTATTTACTTTTGTTACTAGCAAGTTTCCTTAATAACAACCTCATACTCTTGATGTCTCATCTTATGATGAACCCTATCCTACTTTTACATATTTTCTTATCTTACTGTCTTAGAATAGTTTAGTGACGCATACTTTTATTTTTCCTTCCCTTTTTGCTGGGTGCCTTCCCAACCACCCAGATGTGGAGCAAGGTGTTGGATATGGCATGAAGATCGTAGTTTTGGCATGGACTTGGCTGATGGATGTGTTGCTTGGAGACAAAAGTGGAGTAGTCTAGTTTCCCTCTACTTAGATCCTCTTTTTGTATAAAGCATGTTCACCCATATTGGGAGAATTTTTATGTACACTTTATTTGAAATTGAATATAGTCAAAATTTTATCTTCCGCTACTATCCAAATTGGATTTTGTTTACCATTGTTTTGAGTAGAGAGGTGGGTTTATCCCACTCTTTACATTCCCACTCTATATTTTTTTGGTAACTCAGAGAATGCACCTCGTACGAGTACAACATGGTAAACTATTAAGGAATGAGATGGTGTCATGTAGTCAACCCCCTATCATGCCATATCATCATGGATTTATGTTTGTAGATTGCCTTCTATGTTGTCTGAACTCGGATCCTTCATTCCTACTCTATGATTTTCTCCATATTTACTTAACTATATTCCAAATTTTCTATTTTCTAAATGATAACCTCAAGCACTTATGATCACCTAGGTATCTAAAACTTGTATAAATAATAATGCTTCACAAAGTGACATACAATCTATGTGTCATTAATGGGCGTTGAATTTTCTTCTGGCCCTGTTGACACATAGTCAAGTAGAATGAAAATGCAAAGATTAGAACTATAAGACAATGGGTCCTATAATAACAATGCCCTAAAGATCAAAAACCTCTACTTCTTGAAATTTATTAAGGGCCATTTCCTATCTTCTAGAGATGTTGTCTGATTGTTGACATGCATCACACCTCTGCACAAAATCAGAAGCATCCTTAAACGAAGAAGGCCAATAAAATCCACTCTATTAAACCTTATACAACATCCTTGAATGAGCATAGTTTCACTTGTAGGTAACGAGTTACATTGACCAAGTATGCTCTCAATATCTTTGTTTGGAATACAATTCCTAAATATATCGTCTCTAAAACATTTATGAAAGATAGGATCATCCCACACATTGAATCTCATGAAGTGGAAAAAAATTTTCTTCTCCACATACACCTAGTCTTTTGATAATTCTCCACATGTCAAACAGTTCACTATGTTAGACAACTAGTGATGTCTGTCTTTCATAGCAAAAAGCTGCTCATTGGGAAAATCCTCAACAATTGGATCTCCCACATTGACTAATTCATACACTCCACCTTAGACAAATAATTTTCTACTACATTCCCTACTCCTACCTTGTCTTCAATTTCTATGTTAAACTCATGTATTAACAAAATCCATCTAATTAACCTCGACTCATCTTCCTTCTTCCTCTAAAGGTACTTAATAGTTGCATGGTAAGTCCACACAATCACCTTTGCCCCTATTAAATATTGTCTAAATTTATCTGAGGCTAATATAATGGATAAGAGTTCCTTCCCCATAGTGGTATAATGAAGTTGAGCACCATTAAGGGTTCTAGATACATAGTATGTTATATAAATATAACAAACTCTACGTTGGCTCAAAAAAAATCCTATCACGTAGTCTGATGTGTCACATTTCAATTCTACATGTTGGTTCCAATACAAACCCACCACCACAACTATGGAGATCAATTTATCCTTCAGGACTTCAAATGCTTTCAAGCATAGATCAAAAAAATTAAATTGGACATCTTTTCTAGAAACTCAAAAAGCAATTAGACTATTTTTGAAAAATCATTTATGAATCGACGATAAAAGCTAGCATGTACAAAGAAACTTCAAACTCCTTTGACTGAAGATTGTTGAGGTAGCTTAGACATCACTTCTAATTTTACCAGATTGAATTACACCCTTTTTTTGGAAACCTTGTGTCCCAACACTATCCCTTCATTTACCATCATATGACATTTCTCCCTGTTCAAACAAGATGAGTGTCCTTACATCTTTGAAAGACTCTATCAAGAATTGGAAGGCAGTCCTCAAATCACTCTCCATGGATTGAAAAATCTTTCATAAAATTTTGAGAAAATGTTCTACCACATTTAAAAAAAAATTGCAGCATACATCCTTGAAATGTCACTAGAGAATTACAAAAACATAATGACATATGACGAGAGGAAAATGTACCATAGGGACAAGCAAAAATAAACTTCTCTTCATCATCTGGTTCCATGGAGATGTGAATGTAACTAGAGTAAAAGTTCACAAAGTAAAGTATGACAAATAAGTGATCCTCTCAAGGATTTTATAAATAAATGTGAGTGGAAAATAATCTTTCAAAGTGGAGGCATTTAGTCGGTGATAATATATAAAAACATGCCACTCAATTGCTAATCTAATAGAAACTAGCTCAGTTGTAGAATTTGTAGTGATCATGATTCCTCATTTCTTAGAAACAACTTGAGTTGGGCTAATGCATTTAGAATCTAATATAGCATAAATTGTGCCTACAGATAAAAACTTTACTACCTCTTTCTTCACTACCTATGTCATGATAGGATTTAGATGTCGCTGAGGTTGTGCTATAAGTTTTGTTCCTTCTTCAATCATGATCTTGTATTGAAATAGACTAGAGGAATCCCTTTGCTATAAAAAATGAACCACCCAAATACAACCCAATAATTCTTCAAAACTATGAGTAGATTCTTCTACTCCATTAGACTCAGTGATGTAGAAATTATCATTATAGGTCTGTTTCCCACTTCCAAGAATGTGTACTTTAGATGCGATGGTAGTGGCTTCAATTCTAGATCAGGAGGACATTGCAAGGATGGGACTAGTGGTGGTGGTGGTAGTGGCGGTCCCAAATATCCATAGTGTGTTGAATATAAACACAAAAATGTCTTTATGAACAAGGCACACTCCTCCAGTGAATGTTAGTGTGTGCAATCATCTACCACAGTCATGAGACATGCTGCTAATGGTGGTTGAGGGTATGCCTACGTGATGGCAATAGAGACCGCATATGCAGCTATCATCATGTACGCTTCCTCCTTTGGCTCATCATTGTACTTTACAACCTTTACCAAGGATATCTTCTTTGTATATTACATATTATCTATAACAATAATATCCTTATTCACCTTTGTAATGGCATATGCCATGTGTAGAAATGGTTTCCCTGAGAGTCGGGACACCTTACTTCCAAATGTTGCTCATGTTACATTGTGCCTTCTTTTTGTCTGGTGGTTTATAATCATGTAACTTTATCTCAAACGAGTGGTCCTAGATACCCAATGTCAGTCTTTTTCTCCCCATCTCTAAGATTACATATTTTGTGGCTTTGAATGGCCTACCTAGGAGTAGCTCATTATCATAATCATTATGCATTTTCATGACTAAAAAATTTGGTGGAAATATAAAATTATCCACCTTCACCGGAACATATTCACATATGCCTATTGTCATCATCAGTAAATTATCTTCCATCTAATTAATCATGTTGGTTTTCCTTGATCCATCGAGTCTCAATTTCTTGAGTATATAAGTATATATATACATATATATACATATATATACACACATATATATACATATTAATATGTATATATATAATATTATATATTAATGTATATTATATAATATATATATGTATTAGTTTTTGGATTATGTGTTCTTTCATCGGATACACATATGAGATAGTTTAAGTATTCAAATCCTATGCAATAAATAAACAATTAAACAAAAAATTTGATCATAATTATTATCCTAAGACATAGCAAATTGATGTGGATTTGATACCACTGTCGGGACATACATGCATAAAGTTAGAAGAAGGAACAAAAATTTATCTATCCATATTCCCATACCAGCAAGATCACATCAACTACTATGAAATATCAAGGTTGGTTTAACGTGTTATACCTGATCCTAGAGCAGGTATAGCGACAACTACTATCTTCAATGCAACTATTTCCAGTTTCTCTTCGATGGTGGCTGTGCAACTCCTGCTCTTCATCAAGAATAATGAACATAGCAACTACTGTAGTGACTCATGTGGTCTCACAACAGATTGTAGGCTGACTTTGCTCTCCTAGCTGTAGCTAAAGGAGTCTGACCTCTAGAGTAGTCCACACAGACAAACTAGAACTCATGTCTTTCAACTAGAATTGAAAGGAAGGAGTTGTCCCTCTCGTTTATATAAAAGTCGCAAACTTGCTCTCCCACAACAATAATCCTCAATTGTTCTCTCCCGTCGCTATCCCTTCCTTGTCGGGTAGGACTTTCTTGGGCTATCTCAGTTACCACAACCAGAGAGGACAAAAATTGTTAGAGAAATTGATTCTCAGTTGTGTTTTTGTGTTCTGTGAAGCCCCCAATACCCCTCTATTTATAGGAGTGGTTAGGACTAGGGTTCCCAGTCTATTCAGGATATGTGCGGGAGTGGAAGGGCCAGGAAGATCTTGAATTTTGGTAACTTGCAAACCACAAGATGGTCATCTGGTGATCCAGACAGTCGTCTGGTGATCATCTCATATTGTTAGACGGTCATTTCACAGTCTCGCATACGGAATTGGCAATTTGATTTCAATTAATGTTAAACATTAATTCCTTACACCACAAGTATTGTGCAAGAGAAACGAGTTCGGAAGACATACATAACCTTTGTTAAACACCAAACAAGCCATCTCACATAGGAAAGATGCTCATCTTACTCGCCCAGATGGTCACCTGGAGATTTGAGTTGAGCCGCTTGGTTCATCAAAATGAACTGGTTGGTTCACAACTCAGTTTGGAAGAACATAGCCAATTCGACTTCTGATCAGCCTAACAACCTGAACGACCATCTCAACACTTGAGATGCTCATCTGGCATGTCCAAAAGGTCATCTCTACACTTGAGTCGATAGCTTTGCAGTGCAGTCATACAATCTGCTATGTGAACTGAATACAAAAACACTTTAATCATCAATCCAATCATCATTCAAGATTAAACTCCTCTTCTAGATGAGTTTGTTTGTGTGTGACCCTATATGTCCCATATCATGTTGGTAGTGAATGTCCATAGCTAACTTATGACATCACAAGTAGAGAGTGGTGCCTAGTCACACATCAACGCTACCCAAGTGAATGTAAAGTTGGAGAACAACTTCACACTAAAATCTATGTAAGGCGTTGTAGTGATTATGTAACTACTTTGCCATTGATATCTAGGATGAACTCGAGGAATTCAATCATCATCCTCTCAATGTTTAATCCATGTTCCTTGAACCAAGATCAGAATTTTTGAGATAATGTAACCTCAATATCAAACATTGATTCACATGTGCATGTGCATGCATTTATCAATCTCTCTTATCAAGGGACCAGATTATCAATCTCCAGAACTAATCCCATATTTATCACTCAAAGTGTATCAACGTGTGTCAAAGTCACCCAATCATCACCGTTATAACAACCCATGTTTCAGGACTATGTTTGATGATGTCAAAGCATACCCAACGACATGTGATGAGTGTAGTGATTTCAGGACTAAGAATCAAAATAACCACCTTCACTGTGAGAGATGACTATGACCACCAATTATGGTTTCCATTTGTCCCTCTCAATATGTCCAATACAATGTTCTCTAACATGTATCTGTGTGTTTGGTTTGATATTGTCATATAATGACTAATAAGATAATGTCATCAACCAGCCCACACTCTAGTCTTATGTGTTACTGGTGTCTATCTACCTTCCATAGTAACAACCAACTAGGGAAATAATAAGAATGTAAAAACTCTTAACATTCATATGATCTCATCCTCCAAGACACATACTTTAAGACATACATCATTAAGTGTTGTCATTCTTTAGACATTCATAATGTTTCCTCATTGTCTCATAATTGAGTGAATAATAATGGATTGAAATCTTACCTCTATGATTATAAATAAAATACTCTAAGGTTTATTCTATGTCAATCATCACATGATTGGCTCTCTGAGCATACCTAGCCAACATGTCTTCCTATGATAACCAAAGGTCAGAATTCCATTTAGGTGATATTTGATAGGTTCACCAAGTCAACTGACTTCCTTCTGGTCAAGATGACGTATACAATAGAGAAGTTGGCACAAATATATATATGGATGAGATTCAATTTGAATGTTATTCAAGTTACCATAGTGTCTCACATAGGTCCACAGTTTACCAGTCAATTTAGGAGCATCTGTACACCACAATGGGGACACAACTGAGGCTCAAAACAACCTTTAATCTGAAGACAGATGCTCAGTCAGAGAAGTCCATTCAAAAGATGGAAGATCTATTGAGAGCTTATGTTTTGCAGTTACTTGGTAGTTGGTATGTGCACCTGAGTTTGGTAGAGTTTACCTACAAAAATAGTTATTAAAGGATTATAGATATGGTATTGTATGAATCCTTGTATGGGAGACATTTTTGGTCACCACTTTGTTGGTATGAGATAGGTGAGTATCAAATTTTAGGTCCTTAGCTAGTATAATAGACTACAAAGAAGATCAAGGTTATACAACAATAGTTGAAGGCATCCCAAGATAGGAAAAAGTGTTATGATAATAATCATCATAGGCCCCTTGAGTTCCAAGTTGGAGATCATGTGTACCTCAAGGTTTCTCCTTCCAAAGGTGTGTGAAGGTTTTTCAAGAAGGTGAAGTTGGCTCCCAAGTTTATGGGGTCTTTCCCTATTTTGGCACGTGTTGGGAAGGTGGCTTACAAGTTGGAGATACTGTATGAGTTGCAGGTTTTTCACCTTGTCTTCCATGTTTCCATGTTGCGGAAGTGTCACCAGGTACAAAGCTGATGTTCCATCTAGTGGATGTTCATTTGGAGGAGGCTGTGTTGTATGATGTGGGTCTTGTTTTGATCCCGGATATGATGGTGAAGAAGTTGAAGAAGAAGGATATAGTTTTAGTTAAGGTTTTGTGGAATCACCATGGTGTGGAGTAATCCACATGGGAGCTAGAGGAAAATATGCGTAGGAAATACTGGTCTTTGTTTTCATATGATTTTGGGGCTGAAATCCTTGTTAGGGGTTTATGGTTGTAAGACCCCTGACCTAGGTTTTTGGTAGATCTTGCTTACTTAGAATAATTAGATGCTTAGAACTTTAATCTAACCTTATGATGTGATTTAATTACATGTGACATGCTTATGTTTTAAGTTGGGTTCAGTTTTTCTATTGTTCGACCTAGTTATGCAAATATGTGCTTGTTTTGGACATAATTGCAAATTACCCATGTTTAGGGATTTTTCTTGCAATTTGTCATATTATTGATGTGTCTCACATATTTTGACATCATGTTGGATATAGTGGTGCTTTTGAGCACCTTGATGTACCTTGGTATGATATGATGACATGGCATGATGATAATTAGGGTTTGCTTGGATGCCCTAAGTGGATGGTTGACTTTGAAATATGTTTGACCGATGAGCTTAGATTTTGGTGGTCACCAAGTTGATCTATGATACATTATGTCTTGGTATTTTATGATGTTTAATATGTACCCTTTGGCATTGGTGGTCGATGAGGACATGGAATCCTCTAGGTCGCCAAGAAACCCTAGGGTTAGGTTTATGCGACATATGGCTTTTTTGATCTTCAACGATCGTTAAATTTTGGACCAAGTGGTCAATGATATTCTTAGAGGTTGATTTACTTTCAATGGACCAAAGTGGTCACTGGTTTTTCTTGTTTTTATCACCCTAGTTGCATGCTTGAGTTTGGTTCTTGTATGGATGAGTTTTGGTGGAAACATGACATGTGTTAGCTTGACACCTAACCTTCCTTCTCTCTCTACAACCCTTTGCTATATAAACTTCTCTCCTTGCATGCAAGTAAACCCTTCAAAATATCTTTCTCTCTTCTTTCCCTTGCATTTTGACCCCTTGTTCATGGTGGATTAGGTGGAGCTTGATCTTGGAGAAGGTGGCAGAACCTCTTGCATGTTGAACTACGAATTGGAGCAACCTTCCTTGGTGATGTTTACTCTCTTATTGGTCTTCGTAACTGATACCGTCGTTTATCTTTTTTTTCTTACCCCAACCTCCTCTTCTTTCTCTTCTTTTCCTAACCCATGGTTCTCCTTGGTAGTGCTTGAGTTGAGCTAGAAGAACTTCTCTTCTTTGCCATTGTACATAGGGTTTGCTCTCTTTCTTATTCTTTGACCTAGGGTTTGTTTCCTTCTTGGAGGTGAAGCTAGCTTGGCTTAGAGTGGTGATCAATCTAGGGTTTCTCTCTCTCTTTTCCTTAAGCTTCCTAACTGTTGGAGTTGCTTCATCTTTATTGAGGTGAGTTATATAAATTTCTCTAGTGTTATTACTTACACTTACCTTGCATGCATATAATCTATTCTAAAAACGTGATTCCAAGTAGTATGATATATCTATGATCAAGGGTTTATATTTACATGGTGATCTTGAGTAGATAACTCCCCTTTGATACACACTAATCATTTTTCCAAAAATCTATCTTTGGTGGTAAAATTTTAAAGCATGCATGTTGGTGGTAATGTTGGTTTCTCTCTCTAATCATGCGTTTTGTTTCCTTTCATGTTTAAGGTTGAAATTAGGTTTTTGGAGTTGAATTTCTCCTTGTGTTTTACACTTTGATAGCCTTTGGTTTCATGGTGATAATCAACCTATTTTGTATATCCATGTTGATGTTTATTGATCACCAAGTTTGACTTCATGACTTGGTCACCAAATTTTTTCCTTCTTAGCGGTTGATGAGATTTTTTTCCCATGTTCCTTCAGTCACCAAGTATTCGATCTATGTGGTCGCTCAAACACGGGCCCTTAGTGGTTGTTTGGGTCTTGGATTATATGAGGTTGATGAGGGTGATGAAACCCTAAGTGGTTTCTATGGCTGAAAGTTTTCTTCGGTCACCATCAATATGGTTTTCAACGGGTGATGATATCACCTTTACCTTGTGGTCTTTGAAGATGGTTGACCTTCAACAGTCACCAAAGTGGCTAACCCTCAATGGTCGATGAATTTGGTTGACCTTTAGTGGTCTCTAACTATACCCTTTGTTCAACAGTTGGTGATTATTTTTGACCTAGGTGGATAGTAAGGTGGTGTAACCTATCTTCAGCAGTCGATGACACCTCCTACCCTATGTGACCGATGATGTTTTCTTGTCTACTTAGTCATGGTATTTTGTAGACTATATGTATATGATGTTTGAACTTCTAGTTCCGTAGATTGTAGGAGATGATAAGAAACTAGAGTTTACATCTATTTCTCATTTGAAACCCTTATTCGGTTACCTTGTTGAACCTCAAACCCAAATTCAAGTACATGGTGATGTTACTTAGCTTTCTTAAAAGATTAGCATGATTATGGAGTTCTTTCTCTCTCCTAATAGTGTAACCTTCAATTACTATTAAATAAACATCATAGCTGATGTATGGTTGTAGTATCACTTATGTATCACATGTATGATTATGAGCTTTGATGAGGCATGAATAGTAATGATGTTCCTGCAGGGAACAATGTGAATGGTATTATGACATTGGATAAGGCCTTATGCTCTAGTTGAGGTGATATCTTCTTCATGATGCAATAATATATTGGTATTCTATCGTGGTATTATGATGAGTGTGGACTCATGTGTAGTAGTAATACAATATCATGTGATTATGTTACAAGTTACACTTTATACATTTTATATCATCTAAAGTTTCCATCCACCCTTATCTTGGGAGAACTCTTTTAGGATTTTTATGTAACTTGAATGATGTTGTAAAAGATACCTAATTGGAATTAACTAATCATGTGAAACCCTAATTATGTTGTTCTCTATGTTGTAGAACCATTTCGTGTTAGAACTTACTGAATGGGGAAACTCAGACCGCATATTGTTGACTATACGGGGTGCAAGGAGTGTAAATCCTTGACATCCATATCCCAAAGTGGTGGAGGATGGATGCATCATGCCTCAATTTGAGAAATTATATATGTGATGTGTTTCAAGACAACTACAGTTGTATCTCGGGTGATAGTGTTTGTATACCCTAGTTTCGAGCATCGTGAACTCTATACCAAGGATGGTATAATTTTAGTAACTTGACAATATGTCACTATAGAAAGTTTGACTTTAATGTCATTGCGCTTCACTCGTACTAACTGAGGGTGGGAGATCCTAGGAGTCCAACTATCTTAAATCATGTATGGATTTCAAAAGAAATTTACCATGGTCAGTTGGAGTGTGAGTGGTATACCTCAGTCTCCATAGGGCTTAATAAAATATGTAATATAGTCGTGTAGTATATCCGTTTAGGGAGATACAAACTTCACATTGGATGTTTACCCTTGCCTTGTTTATGATATTTCTCAGTTGTCATACAATGCGGTAAGAGAAATTAACTATTATTGGTTGATAGTCTTACATGTTTTTCATAATCCTTCTAGTCATGTAGCATGCTATTCTTATCTATTATATCTACATAACCTGGTTATCCAGTGTAATCATTTTGAACTATTTATTTAGCTAAATCTTTTCATCTTCTTTAATGGTAATATATCTTGTTGTATCAATAATCATTGGTTGAGAGTTTTATCTCTCACTGGGATGTTGGTCTCACCTTGTGGGTTACCACAAATTTTTAGGTGATCGCTAGCGATGTGGGTAGGATCATGCTATTAAGGAAGAGCTTCTTGGATATCACTAGATGCAGAAGGTTGGATAGTCACTTGTTGTTGTAGTAGAGTTCTAGTGTCTACCTTATACTCTCTATTCCAGTAATGTATGTGTTTTGTAAAGGTTATATATTGATACGTGCTTTTGGGCAGTATGTCTATGGTTGTAATATATGGCATGTACATGTGGAATAAGATCTTTTGTATATAGGTTGTGGCTAATGCCACTGAACATATGTAAATACTTGATATTGTATGTGATATGATATAGGTGGATGGACCTTTTTGTAATATGTTGTTTCACATGATTGTAAGATGAGATTGTTATTAATTTACCTACTTTTATGGTGACGGGGATGTTTAGTTGTTGATTGTGAGTTTGGATTTGAGTAATCTTATTTTTGTGGTGTTGGGTTGTCACACACTTGATATGCTATCTCAGGTGTGATCCTTGTCCCTCTAAGTGATATATTTATTTATGTGATACTCATAGTGAAACTAGAATTGAACGGAAAGTAAATAAACACTCAACAATTTATTTCAACAATCTTCATGAAATCCTCAAAAGACACCCCCAAATTATATTGTGGGTAGCCATAAGCTTAACCAAATACCTCAATGGTGAGCCAGGCATATCATAAAATTATACTTCAAGTGTAATCAATAAATACAATCAATTGATCAAATCAATTCGATATTTAATATGCATGTATGTAAATCCTTAAAAGTCACTATCATATTAAAGAGATTGAACCCTACTTAGGTCCTAATCTAGGTTTTTAAGGTTGTCTTGGGTAGGGTATTGAACAAGGGTAAATACCCTAATTCTCTTGCATTATTCCTTATTAAAGTTATAAATTCACATCAACCATCATGTGTAACACTGATTATTAAGTTATTCCTTTATGTCTTTAGGAGCAACTATGCAACTTCAGATTAATGATAAATAAGAATAGGTGCTAAACCCCAATTATTCATATGCATAACTATCCACATTAGTAACTCTAATTATCATCATTATGATCATGATCATGTTAAAATACCATTATATTATACTCTAACAACCTATGCATCAAAACTAGGGTTTATGTGCATTAATCACCACTTTAACACATATTTGCAAAAAAAAATTAATTTGGATCAAATTTAGTCATCATAGATATTTTATTTGTGCTTCTTTCATTTTTTTGATAAATTTGGTATACAATTTTGCTATTTTTTTACAATCCTAATATTTTCTATGAATTAAGAAATATCATTATCTATACTTCAATATTATGCCACATGACAATTTGTCATTGGTCTGTCCTATGATGACTCAGTAGCAAGCTGTTAATTTGGGGATCTTGTTCAGGCCTGCAGTTCTTCTTAGGACCAGACATCACTTAAGTGAACTATTGTGGGTTGTTAGACCATTCAATCTATGATAGAGTGGACTTTTGGAATCCTAAATGTCCAATGACATAAGTGTTTTCAAACATGTTGAGTTCTTTTGAGAGTTCCATGTGTTTTTGGTAAAATTCAGTTTTGATGATGTTAATATAATGATTTCGATCCCTATGTTTGTTCCTTTTGAGGTATTTTATTCAGTGATCAAATAATCGAGTTTTGTCACCAAATTTGAGTATGATGTAGCTTAAGTGATGATGGAGTTGTGTCTAAAGTTTCATACGGACGTGATGTTCCTAGAAGGAGATATTGTGATTTGAAGTTCCTGAAATAATACACGTCTTAGTGACTTTAGAAATAAATCTCTTAATTCTCGGTCATAAGTTTGATATGGTTGTACATTTGAGAGAGGTGCCATGTATCGACTAAGTAAAGGGGTACTTTCTTCAGCCCTTGGATGACATCTGACCATGAAGAGTTCTTCATCTATCGCACAGTTACAAGTGGTGACCACACCACATCGTGGTGCCCGCAGGTCGTGGCCTAATGGGGAGACTGATCGGGCAGTTAGCCTCGCCTACCTAAGCAAGCCCTCTACTACCCTGACCATCGACGACAACGTCGGGGTGAGAGGAAACTGACCGAACAACAGCTCTCCGATCTGATAAGGCAGTCTTTTAGACACTGCTCTTGAACCTTACAATAGAGCATGGAGGTAGAGAATAGAGGGATGTCGAGGAGTGCTTGGAGGAAGGCTCTCTCTTCTACCCCTGGACGCAGTAGGAGGATGACGACGTAGGTGCGAGACGTGGAGGAGGAGCGACGTCCAGTGGTCGTCATCAGTAGACAGGAGGATGGAGTAGGTAGCCGATTGCATGCAATGGATCTTCTCTGCAGCAGCGGCTTGGGCGGAGGAGAGCTGACGCACGCCGGCATCGAGTGCTATGGATGAGAGAGAGACGTGTTGTGTGAGCAAAGGACAAAGGGAGCATGAACAATCAGAGAGTTTCGCACAGCTGACAATTTCTCCACGAGTTCTGCTCTGCGACGGCGCCCAATCGAGGAGCTCGAAGTATCAGCGCTGACCTCCTTGGTTGAAGCAGTAGAGGGTCACGATGGTAGCAGATCGCTTCCGGAGACAAAGGCTAGCAGAGAAGCGTCGGGTCCGACCTCACAACGGTGATCTCGTGCACCGGAGTCTCCCAACGGCAACAGCAAACTAAGGAGGAGAGGGATGCCTATCCCTCATCGGTGCCCTATTCCTCGGCTATGCCCAGATACAGCGAGAAAGCTGGAAATGAGAGGACGGCGCCGTAGAGGAAGAGAAAGTGAAACTCTTAGTCGTAATGAATATCAGAGAGGAGTCATCAGGCAGCGGCGCTGAGGACAGAGTCCCGTAGGACTCACGAACGCGTCAGACGTGAGGAGGCTAGGGGAGACTAAGACCGGTTCAACCCAGCAAACCGGCTGGTCCTAAGGCAGCCAGTGGCCCAGCGCATGGCACAACCCAATTCAGGTAGGGCCGCACCCTACCAGTGGCTACGTGGCAACGCCTGAGTGGCCAATAAAAGGTAAAATCCCAGTAATACCTAGATCTTTGAAAATGCATAGTAATTAGTGTGTTTCTTAGAAAAATACAAATGAAATATCAAAATTCTCAGAAAAATGCATAGAACAATATGGAATGATAATATCATGCTTTTGATGCTTAAATCCCAGTGATATCGTGTGAGATGTAAAATGGTCTTTTCATGTCTAATAAATAATAAACGAAGACATAAAATTATGGGAATATGTCAATAAATCTATATTCATGTTTATAATGCATATGATGTCAGATATGGTCATGTTGATGCACAAAATCATGTAATTTGATTAATATGGTTGATTAGGGCTAATAACACTAAAAATAATGCAATTAATGCATACATGCTCAATAAATGATGAGAATCACAAAATTTACAGAGTAAGCTCATATCAGTATCTGGAACCTCAGAATTAAATATGAGATCAATATGATACACATAATCTATGTTATACGAAGATGACCCATAATACATATGATGAAACCCTAATTCTTGTAATACATGTAACTAGGGTTAATATGTGCAGAAGAAGGATATCGAACCTAATGTTCAGATAATGAGCTTTGATAATGAGATGTAATCTAGAAAATGATATCAGTGAGATAATCACAAGGCAATAATACAAGTAATCATGAGAATACCATAATAAGATAAGAGAAACCCTAATGGACATAATTAGGGTTAAGATGAGATATAAGAAGATGAGAACCTGATGATAGTATATGGTTTTGTCTTGATCAGGTTTAACCAGGATATAGTTGATATCAGGAATATGTTGTGAATAGGATGTCTTTTTGGAAGGTACGCCATTACCTCTTACTTGGCTTATTATACAATATGCTTGTGCTATATGCATAGTAAAATACTTGGCATATGATATTGGATGAAATGATTGTTCTTGTATGATATCTTGCTTGATTTTCCATACTTATGGCTATGAACACTTGAAAAATAATAAATCTGTTCCATTATATGAAAGCACTATATCCCTTTGGTAAGCATAGTGCTAGTGAGTGATCTATCTCTTTGGTAAGCGGATCACATGTACAATGATCTATCTCTTTGGTAAGCAGATCATAAGGCCTGAATGCATCTATCCCATTGGTAGGCGGATGCACGAGCATATAATGGAAAATGAGCTTAAAATATGTGTTCTCTTTTGTTAATGAATATCTTTGTGCAAATATTCGCTTTTCTTATATTCTTCTGTTACTGCCAAGTATTAGTTTTATCTTATTGCCAAGATATGATGAGAGGTATATAAAAAAACATGTAGGCGTACTCAGTACAATATTCATGAAATATTGTGCTGACGTGTACCGCATTTAATCTTTTGTATAGGTTATGGTTATGCTCTTGAAGATCCAGGATAGAGAGAGTTGTGTAGCGAGCTGATGTACAGGTGGACCTGTTGTCTTAAGATCATGTTGATTAGTTGTAGCACATGTATATGTATACGTTTGTTGTTCAATATGTAATATCAAATGTTGTAGCAATTCATGTTGTAATTATATGTTGAATGGTGGACATATGTTGTGGTTTTATTATTGTTCATGTGCATGTGCTACTATGTTTCCTTCTGACTCCCTTGATTTTCTCTTTCTGAGCCTGGTGTGGGGTGTTTAAATTGGGATTCTTGCTGAGGTGAGGGTTTCAATTTGGACGTCACACATCAGATTAAGTTTTAGAAAATCCGGGGACGTCACGAGTGGTATCAGAGCATGAACAATAGCAAAGCCAGACAGTTCCTCATTATGCAACTCAAAACTAAAGAATCTTGAACCTTAATAATCTTTAGGGTTAGATTAGTTGTCTTTTAGAGACTAGATCTGACCTAGCCTCTAGGTTAGCACCTAGATGTCTGAGAACTAGGTCTAGACTGGTGCTTGTTGAGTAGCAAGTCCTTAGATGTATTTCTTTCCTTGTAGTGCAGTGTTATGGGACGTTGTACTATTTGGAAATGATGTGCATCAAGGGAAGAGAAATCCTAGACATATAGAGCTCGTTGTCTGGGATAGCTACACTAGTCTACACCATGTTCTCACCCTTTTCACTAGTTTTCATGACACTAGACTCTCTACTATGTGTGGGACACTCATTTCTCGTTTTGGTTTTTGATTCCAAACGAATTGAACCTCGATAGTTTTCTCTGACGCTTGTTTTATCGGAGAAAAACTATATAATATTTTATTATGTATATGTATTACAAAAATGTGTCCCCACACATGTACAAGTAGGAGGTGGTCATGCAACCTAAGTGAAAGTGAATGACATCAGTCTAGAAGAGAGAGTAGTTATAGATTAGATGTCTAGTGCCTTTTTGATGTATATGATAGATGGAATAGATGATATAAGTTATGATGATATGATGTAAGTCTTATATAGAAGACATAAGATGTTTATGAAGATATATGTTTGTCTTTGAGGACTTAAGTTCAGTTCGAGGATTTGAGATAAGTTTTGATAATGCAAGTATGAGTTCTTTTATGAGATAAGATATGTTAAGTTAAGACGAGGTTGTGAATCAGCAAGAGCCTCAATCTCTTTTACGAAGGAGGACCTCTAGTGTTAGGACCAGTTTCAGGGTTAACTCCAGAGAGAGTGAGACCCGTTGGGAGAAGGTCAGAGAACCTAAACTCCAAGATATAAGATAATGAGAAATATGTGATACGATATGTCATAAACTAGAATACTCCTGAGTGAATGACTTGAGTTGCTTAATGCATGATTCATGTAGATATGTTGAACGCTAGATGTCCGTGGGAAGACCAAACCCTAGAGTCAGAGAGAGGTTGGTTATATGTGCATGTGAACATGAATATGAGTGCCTCCCATCCGGGTGAGGGAGAGAGCCCAAGACCCTAGAGGAGGTAGCTATGTTAGTTTCTGTGAAGCCTCATGCTCGGGTTGGTGGTTTCCCACATAGGAATCTAGTGGTGTATATAAGAGAGTGTTGGGTAAAGATGTTTCATGGGTAGAAATCTATGATAGTATGCCATAGCATGTTTTGGTTTGTGCTTATGTGGCGAGAGCTTGTAAAGCTATCACTAGTGCCAATGAGGTTATCCAAGAACCCTAGACTAAGAGAGGAAAGATAAAGTATATGCATGTGAGATACTCATAGAATTGAGTTAGCTCAGAGAGACTGAGCACAATACTACCCTCGTGGTATGGGTTAGAGGAACCTCAGTTGGACTAGCTAAAGTTTTGTTACATGTTTCACGAGCCACTCATATAAGTTTATTTAGCACAACCATGATATATACACATAAGGATGTGAACTAATCTTGAGATATGATAGTGGATATGACATGATGAAAATCATAGAGATGGTTTAATAACTCTTTATGCATATCTGGTTAACCTTATGCTTTAATAATGATGATAATGTGATAGTGTTGGTTAATCTTGTGATAAAATCACTAGTAAATGTTGTAATTTGTTATGAGCAATGAAATAAGATCACATAAATGAAACATGTTATACGAGGTGTTAATCTTAGTGCTTAAAAAAGATGAAAATATAGTTTGACATCTAGCACAACATAACAATTATAACACCTTGATATAAACTAGATGGATAAAGTGGGTTAACTTTAATTAACTCCCTTCTAAAAGGCATGTGGTAATGTTGAACATGTTCTAATAATTAGCTCAATAATATGTTGATGACACCTTGATATAATGGATTAACGTTAGTTAACTCCTTTAAAACATGGTAATATGGTGTTGAATAATAATGCATGGATAACGATAAGGATGCAATCCTAACATATGAGATATGTAATGACATAACCTAAGTTTCTAAACCTTGAGTTTAACCTTGAATGGAGTGCCTGTGCACCAAGATGGTTGTAAAACCTCCTAATAGTGGTTGGGTATAGTTTTTTAGCTTATTCTTTTGGATATGTTGCACATAGAATGGTGCCTACATGTGGATGAAGGAAAGAGAATGCGTTCACTGTAAGTATGAGTATGGCTTACTTTCGAGGATGAAAGTTCTTTTAAGATGTATATGATGTGAAAGACTGGATTTTTGGGCTTAATTTCAAGGACGAAATATCTTTTAAGGTGTGTAGGATGTGATAGAGTGGACTTTTGGAGTCCTAAATGTCCAATGACATAAGTGTTTTCACACATGTTGAGTTCTTTTGAGAGTTCCATGTGTTTTTGGTAAAATTCAGTTTTGATGATGTTAATATAATGATTTCGATCCCTATGTTTGTTCCTTTTAAGGTATTTTATTCAGTGATCAAATAATCGAGTTTTGTCACCAAATTTGAGTATGATGTAGCTTAAGTGATGATGGAGTTGTGTCTAAAGTTTCATACGGACGTGATGTTCCTAGAAGGAGATATTGTGATTTGAAGTTCCTGAAATAATACACGTCTTAGTGACTTTAGAAATAAATCTCTTAATTCTCAGTCATAAGTTTGATATGGTTGTGCGTTTGAGAGAGGTTCCATGGATCGACTAAGTAAAGAGGTCCTTTCTTCAGCCCTTGGATGACATCTGACCATGAAGAGTTCTTCATCTATCGCACAGTTACAAGTGGCGACCACACCACATCATGGTGCCCGCAGGTCGTGGCCTCATGGGGAGACTGATTGGGCAGTTAACCTCGCCTACCTAAGCAAGCCCTCTACTACCCTGACCATCGACGACAATGTGGGGGTGAGAGGAAACTGACCGAACAACACCTCTCTGATCTGATAAGGCACTCTTTTAGACACTGCTCTTGAATCTTACAGTAGAGCATGGAGGTAGAGAATAGAGGGATGTCGAGGAGTGCTTGGAGGAAGGCTCTCCCTTCTACCCCTGGCCGCAGTAGGAGGATGACGGTGTAGGTGCGAGACGTGGAGGAGGAGCGACGTCCAGTGGTCGTCATCAGTAGACAGGAGGATGGAGTAGGTAGCCGATCGCATGCCATGGATCTTCTCTGCAGCAGTGGCTTGGGCGGAGGAGAGATGACGCACGCCGGCATCGAGTGTTGTGGATGAGAGAGAGATGTGTTGTGTTGAGCAAAGGACAAAGGGAGCAGGAACAATTAGAGAGTTTAGCACAGCCGACAATTTCTCCCCGAGTTCTGCTCCGCGGCGGCGCCCAATTGAGGAGCTCGAAGTATCAGCACTGACCTCCGTGGTTGAAGCAACAGAGGGTCACGATGGTAGCAGATGGCTTCCGGAGACAAAGGCTAGCAGAGCAGCGTCGGGTCCGACCTCACAATGGTGATCTCGTGCACCGGAGTCTCCCAACGGCAACAACAAACTAAGGAGGAGAGGGATGCCTATCCCTCATCGGTGCCCTATTCCTCAGCTATGCCCAGGCACATCGGGAAAGCTGGAAATGAGAGGACGGCGCCGTAGAGGAAGAGAGAGTGAAACTCTTAGTCGTAATGAATATTAGAGAGGAGTCATCAGGCAGCGGCGCAGAGGACAAAGTCCCGCAGGACTCACAAACGCGTCAGACGTGAAGAGGCTAGGGGAGACTAAGACCGGTTCAACCCAGCAAACCAGCTGGTCCTAAGACAGCCAGTGGCCCAGCGCATGGCACAACCCATGGCCACGTGGCAACGCCTGAGTGGCCAATAAAAGGTAAAATCCCAGTAATACCTAGATCTTTGAAAATGCATAGTAATTAGTGTGTTTCTCAAAAAAATACAAATGAAATATCAAAATTCTCAAAAAAATGCATAGAACAATATGGAATGATAATATTAGGCTTTTGATGCTTAAATCCCAGTGATATCGTGTGAGATGTAAAATGGTCTTTTCATGTCTAATAAATAATAAACGAAGACATAAAATTATGGGAATATGTCAATAAATCTATATTCATGTTTATAATGCATATGATGTCAGATATGGTCATGTTGATGCACAAAATCATGTAATTTGATTAATATGGTCGATTAGGGCTAATAACACTAAAAATAATGCAATTAATGCATACATGCTCAATAAATGATGAGAATCACAAAATTTACAGAGTAAGCTCATATCAGTATCTGGAACCTCAGAATTAAATATGAGATCAATATGATACACATAATCTATGTTATACGAAGATGACCCATAATACATATGATGAAACCCTAATTCTTGTAATACATGTAACTAGGGTTAATATGTGCAGAAGAAGGATATCGAACCTAATGTTCAGATACTGAGCTTTGATAATGAGATGTAATTTGGAAAATGATATCAGTGAGATAATCACAAGGCAATAATACAAGTAATCATGAGAATACCATAATGAGATAAGAGAAACCCTAATGGACATAATTAGGGTTAAGATGAGATATAAGAAGATGAAAACATGATGATAGTATATGGTCTTGTCTTGATCAGGTTTAACCAGGATATAGTTGATATCAGGAATATGTTGTGAATAGGATGTCTCTTTGGAAGGTACGCCATTACCTCTTACTTGGCTTATTATACAATATGCTTGTGCTATATGCATAGTAAAATACTTGGCATATGATATTGGATGAAATGATTGTTCTTGTATGATATATTGCTTGATTTATCATACTTATGGCTATGAACACTTGAAACATAATATATATGTTCCATTATATGAAAGCACTATATCTCTTTGGTAAGCATAGTGCTAGTGAGTGATCTATCTCTTTGGTAAGCGGATCACATGTACAATGATCTATCTCTTTGGTAAGCGGATCATAAGGCATGAATGCATCTATCCCATTAGTAGGCGGATGCACGAGCATATAATGGAAAATGAGCTTAAAATATGTGTTCTCTTTTGTTAATGAATATCTTTGTGCAAGTATACACTTTTCTTATATTCTTTTGTTACTGCCAAGTATTAGTTTTATGTTATTGCCAAGATATGATGAGAGGTATATAAAAAGACACGTAGGCGTACCCAGTACAATATTCATGAAATATTGTGCTGACGTGTACCGCATGTAATCTTTTGTATAGGTTATGGTTATGCTCTTGAAGATCCAGGATAGAGAGAGTTGTGTAGCGAGCTGATGTACAGGTGGACCTGTTGTCTTAAGATCCTGTTGATTAGTTGTAGCACATGTATATGTATAAGTTTGTTGTTCAATATGTAATATCAAATGTTGTAACAATTCATGTTGTAATTATATGTTGAATGGTGGACATGTGTTGTGGTTTTATTATTGTTCATGTGCATGTGCTACTGTGTTTCCTTTTGACTCCCTTGATTTTCTCTTTCTTAGCCTGGTGTGGGGTGTTTAAATTGGGATTCTCGCTGAGGTGAGGGTTTCAATTTGGAAGTCACACATCAGATTAAGTTTTAGAAAATCCGGGGACGTCACACAATCTTCTTCTTCCCTCATGTCACTTGCGTCAATACACATGTCACCGTGAGAGAAAGCTGGTGTGACCCGTCAGTAGAGAACCCACATCATATTGTCACCCATGCCGATCATCCTAAGTTAAGGGGATCATGCTAGGACCTCTAACAACTATCTACAAGCTGCCAATACAATAGGAGACAGTGCCATCCTCAGGAAAGCTTTGAGAAGGAAGATCTATTGTATATCACGAGATGTTTGGAACCTGGCCATTTTGGCAAGTGAAGAAGAGTACCTTGCAACTCTCAATGATAGTCCTTGCATGATTTCTTAACTCCACTAGAGGCAGGGAGGCATGATTTCATGGTAGATCATCACCAGGGATGCACACCTCCCTCCCGTCACACCATGTTGCCACCATGGAGACGAGAAATCATGGTCTATATATATAGCCTAAAAGAAACTTCAATGGTTCCCAGGCACAATGATAGGAAAGGAGAGGAAAATAAATAGTCTCTATGGCGGGATAGCGAGAGTTAGAGCTTTCCCCTAATACTGTACCGGTGGGAGACAACTGCAGGTCGTATTCTATTGCATGCTAGAAGAATTTTATTGTTGGGTTCCACATAGTAGATGTCACTTTCCACTCAAGAGGAATCCAAGTGTGAGGACCCTTTCGAGACAACTCACTAATCCAAACGCCACTGGGTCTACTGATGAGCGAGTAAAACAATGCACACTTCAACTTGACTCAACAAAAGAAAACCCAGGAGATGAATTTAAAGAGCTTAAGGAAGTTTACCTTATAGAGGAAAAAAAGAAAATCCTCACATAAAATATATTTTCTTAGATGACCTGAAAGTCTTCCAGTGATAATCAACTCCAATCTAACATTAGAGTCGAAAGAAAAATTGCTAACTGAACTAAGAGAAAGGTGGAAAGACATTGGCTTTAAGATAAGTGACATCACTGGAGTGAGTCAAACATAGTGCATGGAAAAGATCCCAACGATAGAGGACAAAAAACCATTCATAGAACATTAGTCCAAACTCATCCCAAACATCAAGGTGGTGGTTCACATTGAAGTTGTGAAGTTTCTATATAGAAGTGAAACCACCACCTCTTTACTAATTACAATGGTAAACAAAATCCAATTGGATAGAAGTGGAAGTTAATTTTTTTGACTATATTCAATTTAAATAAAGAGTACATAAAAATTTCCCCAATAAGGGTGTACATGGTTTATACAAAAAGAGGATCTAAGTAGAGGGAAACTAGACTACAATAATATGTCTCCAATAAAAATAACTTAACAAATAATTTCTTGAGGGAAGGATGGACTCCTTTTTCCTAATCATAGGCTGGCTCACCATGTTCCTGTTGCGCACTCTGATCCTAACATGGGTGGATGGGATCACCCTGTAAGAGGAGAGAAAATGTATGTGTCATATAAAGAATAAGGACAATTATAAAGTAAAACAGGAAATAATAAAGATTCACTATGCTAGAGGGTCAAGAATATGAGGCAAGTAAAACAAATAAAATTTTCTGCCAAGTTAAACAATAATAAGTTGCATGGATGACTAAATGTGACTACATTAAACTAATATAGGGAGAAGGCACCTACCAGACCTCAACCTCTGGTTGAGGGAGAGTAACACATTCCCAAACACCTGAATATATATAAAGTTGGGAGAATTACCACATTCCCCTGGGGATAGTGGTCGAATTCCCCTGGGGAGAGTGGTCACATTCCCCTGGGATCATGCCCAAAACTATGGGTGGTTTGTCTCATGTACACTACATTAGTTAATTAGTCATTTTCATCATCATGATAAAGTATTTCAATGGCAGATATAAGGAATTTAATTAACTTTGCAAATGGCGTCCAAAACCCTAGAATAATTGTTTAAAAGTGCCACAAGAAGGAAATAAAGAGAATAAAGGCTAAGCAATGCCTCTCATTGGAAATTAGGGTTGGATATCAAATGACCAACTGAAGGATAGTGTTCAAACTCATAAATAAATAGGGTTGCACGTACATACCTCTTTTTCACACACAATGATTAACTCAAATAGTACACTTTGGTTCACAAAGTCAACTTTTCAACCTAGAAACATATTATGTATGTTAGTCAAGTCAACGTGAACATATTCATTCTTACTAAATTTTTATATTATTCTTACCCAACTCCCAATCATTTAATTTCATGTTAGGGTTTATGATGTTATTCTTTCTTGATAGAATATGTGATGCTTTATATATCAATCTTAGTTTTACTTATCCATCTTTAGTCACATAAGTAATTCATATATATGTGGATAATAATCATATATTTTCTTCCAATGTAGGTGTAATGATATCATTTTCCTCTATAATGTGAATCCATATTATTCCTAAAATCATGCTTACCATGTATATTGGTATAAGTATATTCCACATGAATATCTATTAGGTTAACTAATATACACATGTTGTGATCTAACTAACATGTCATCTAGATATATGTTTACAAAAGTATATTCCTTTACACATTATTATGTTTTCACCATTTAATTCATAAGTATACAATATAGTTAGATGCATTTTTATTCATACATATTTCAAGTTCCCTTGGATCAATTTAGATGAGATTGTTCCCTAGATCCATATGTATTTCTCATTTCCAACTCACACATATATATGTTGATGTGTGTATCTAGGGAATGCATAAAGGAATGAGATCGTATTTTGTTCTTAATTAGCAACCATTGAAATTGTGAGCTACAACTTAGAGTTTATTAGTTCATATACATATATGTAACACATACTCATACGCAAGATACTAAGTGAAGAGATCCATCAGTATGGTTGCATCCTAATCATGATTTATATGACTTACTAGTTATTTATATGCATCATAACTACAATTTGATAATTCATCAAGGTGCAACATGTTTATTGTATAATCACAATATTATACATATGTGCTATCTTTATGGAGTTAGGCCTAAGTGGATCAACTACTTAATATAATTATGATTTTGATTTCAGGTTACTATCTAGCATGTTATTATCCATGATCGAATTTACTGGATATTTCAAGTTAGAACTTGAGAAAGTTAAGGTCTAACATGCACGATGATCAGTGACGAGTGGTCTACAGGCTTAGATGACCATTAATCTATGATTGCTTTATTGTATCAAATCCAAGGTGAGGTTGAAGTCCTTCCACATTGGCCCTTGTGTTGCTGACCCATACAAAAGGTAAAGTAAGAACATGGTGATAACACCAAATTTTGTGACGTTTTTGCCCTTTATTCTGTTATCAAAACTACCCTTTTATGCTATTTTCCTCTATTTTATTAGCATTTTCGCAATAATTGTCCAAGCAACGCTCTTATTCCAATTTTTCCTATCTTCTACAGAGTTTTCCTCGTTTTTGTGCAATAAGGCCGATTCCGGCCCACAATAAGTCTAAGCCCGTCTCGACCTTCCTGACGCCCGATACAACCCAGCCCGACAGGGGCTGGGCGACACGAGAATGATCGGCGGAGAAGGGCGCTGCACAAGGAGGACGTGTCGGCCGACATACCGTCTACCCGACAGGGAGCCAAAGCCGCATCGACGACCAAACTTGTCGGGCGACACAGCCACCCACCGGCAGGCGTGCCGCCAGCCACGTGACCGATAGCCAACGCCTCGTGCCGAGACATACATGTATCGGCCGTCCACATCCATCGACCGGCGTATAAGGGAGCTACGTGGCGTTTCCAGCACCATAACTCCTTCAACCGCCGCCTATAAATAGCAGCTACGGATAGGTCGGACGAAGAGAGAGAGTCAGAAGAGAATTCGGACAAGACAGTTCGGAAGTTCGGGAGCCACCTTCGAAGGAAGCTGTGAGAGCAAGAGTATCGCGCCCCAGTGCTTGTGCCGGGCGACACTAGGTGAGCTTTCCCTCATCCCGAGAGGGAAGGGATGGTTCACTTAGTGTTGCCCCGGGCGACACTGCGGGCCGATATCGGCCAGCGAAGATGAGCGATACGAGTGCCCGACAGTAGACTCGTAGCTCTTTGCCCGACACGATATCGAACACGATATGCTCCGCCCGTCATGCGTGCCGCCCGAGAGGGTGCGCCGCCCGACATGAGCGTATCGGCCAGGGTCCTTGAGTGATACAGTCAGTCGTCAGTCGGCGCTTCCCGAGAGGGGGTGCCGCCCGACACTGCCGTATCGGGCTCGGCTCCTGACCGGTATCGGGCAGGAGAGCTACAGTAGTCTGTCGTTCTTCTACATCAAGAAGGCGACATCTATCTTTAATTCTGTTATTTAAATTCTTATCTTATGCATTGTATTAAGACCCTTATTGCTTATGGAAATATAAATGCTAAATTGCTATTTGTTTAATGCTTGGTGCCTTATGATTGGGTAACTGCTGTGTTGGATATCTGAACTCTAGCTTGCATGTTTTGGATCATGTTTCGCTTAGCTACCGAATCGTCTTTCCCGTCGCAACTACTTCGAGAGTTGGGTTGTGGCTCTAGTGTTTGGTCTGGTTCTGGAGTACGAGAGTGCCCGGAACGGAGTTGTTTTAGTATCATTCCACTCTAACTTGAGCCCAGCAACCTCGAGAGGGGTGTTGAAGCTTGGTTAGAGGCACCCGCTCTGAGAGGAGGGGTGCAGGGTGTTACTGCTACCGCTGGTCTTACTGAAGTCTTATCCCTTGCATTACGCCTTAAACTGCAGTTTATCATTCTATTTTCTGTTGCATGAAAATTCCTAAAAACTGCTAAATAATAAAATCCTAATCTTTCTTGTAACTCCAGCTGGAGATAGTTTTCTTTGTTTTAATTGTGACAGCTTGTTGTTCCCCTTCGGGGAACTTTAATATCTCTTTATACCCACCGGAGTGTAGAGTGTCGATTCAGAGTCGTCAACACGACCCAACTTGTCCCTGTGTTCGACCCCGTATGACTACTTCGACCCCATAAACAAAGTTGCGGGGGCCTAGAAGGATTCGGGTTATAAATGTGAAGGCTCGACTACCTCAAATGCGCCTCCAATTTTAGGACACGCGATTTAGGCCGGTCAACTTTCTGGCGCCGTTGCAGGGGACAAGGAAAATGGCACTGTTGACGAATCCGAAGCCACTAACTACACTCCCGTGCCTCAAGCTTAGAAATAGGCTTGACAACACCTCTTTTTCTTTTTATTTTTCTTTTTCTTTTACTTTAAGCATTATTCTTTACCCCAATTATAATTTTCTAAACATGATTTTTATGCGATTTTCAGGTACTCTGATTTACTGAACACCGAGACTGTCAACCATGCCTCCTCACGTAGAGCCACCTTCTGGAAACGAAAGCCAAGGAAGGAGGCCAGTTTCGCCTCCACCGGAAGACAATGACCAGTATAGTGATAATGAGCGGCAAGAAGATCCAGAATCACCAGGGCATGAGGAAGAGCATCATCAGCATAGACGTCGTCGGAGACACAGGAGGAATCATGATAACCGGGAGCGACGCCGAGGTGCCAGTAACAGTGACGACTCGGAGGAAGAAGAGAAAACTCTGAGAGAATTGGCTTCTACAAAGGCCAATAGATCGAGGTGCCCCGTAATCATCCCAAGGTTCAATGCGACAAAATTTGAGCTCAATCCATCTGTGATCTCCATGATTCAAAATAAAAGCTTCAGGGGGAGTTCTAAGAGTGACAACCCTTACCATCACCTTGATTCTTTCAAAAATATCTACGACACCATAAAGATGCGAGGGGTTCCCCAAGAGGTAATTTACTGCAAGGGTTTCATCTTCTCTTTGGAGGATAAGGCTCTATCATGGTACCTTGGGCTATCCCACCAAGCGCTGAATGGATGGGGAGAACTGGCTGACGCATTTGTAAACAAGTTTTACCCCACTGAGAAGACGATGAGGAACAAGTTAAAAATCACGTATTTCACACAAAAGCCAAATGAAAACCTCCACGACGCCTGGGAACGATATCTGGAATATCAGAGGGACTGCCCTCACCACAATTTCAAGAAGGGCTTCCTGGTCTCCACCTTCTACAATGGGCTAACTCCCGATGAAAGGGTATCGCTGAATGCGGCAGCAGGAAGTGACTTCTTAGGGAAAAAGCCAAGCAAGTCCGAAAAGATCATTAGGAACATGGCTGAGTTGAAGGCCGATGTTGACTATGATAGATCCGATAGAGGGCAGGCGAAGAAGGCAGGGGAAGGAACCTCTCTTGGGTCCAAGGCGCTGGAAAACATTACTTCTCAGATTCAAAGGATAGCAACAGATGTGAAACAACTGAAAGATCATGGCGCAAAGGGGAAGAAGCAAGTTGAGAAAGTCATGAAATGTGTTACCTGCGGTGAAGGAGGACATGGGGTAGAAAACTGCGTCTACACCAAACCCGGCACCGACAATGACTCCGACTCAGAAGAAGAAAGGACCGAGAATGTATCCTACATGAACTTCAAGAGACCAGACCACCGTGGTTTTAATTATGGCAACAAGGACGCAGCCGAAAACTCGCATCAGCTGCACACCTCGGCCAGGCCAGTGCAACCTTTCGAGAAGAGAGGGGGATCCGGGCAGTATAACAAGAATAGCCAGTTCCAACCAGTAAAAGGCAATTTCCAAGTAGTAGGAAAATACCAAGGCCCATCCCGTGAACAGGAGAAGGGGCAAGCCAATCTGAGGTGATCGGCCAGCTGTTTGACTTTGTCAAGAAGCAAGATAGCGTCAATAACCAGTTAGCAAAGAGCGCTGTCAAATTCGGGAGTCTTGAACTCACTGCAAGTCCAATTGGCAGATATGCAAATACATCAGCGACAAATCGATCAGCAGCTCGCACAGCTCGCCGAGATTGTGAAGAATCCTTCGGGGAAGATCCCGTCCAACACTGAACCAGCAAAGTGTTAAAGTATGATAAAGTAGCCAAAGATGTCTAGCTGAAGACGGAAAACGCAGCGCTCCTCGGGAGGCAGCCCGTGCTTTTATTTCCCTAGTATAGGACGTTATTTACTTTTCGGCAAAACAGACATTACAAACATTATGGACTGTAATAAGGCCCGAGTCAGTGCATGTGCACGTGTGCTGACTCTTTTTGTTTTAACGGCCACCGCTTTAGTTTTATTTGCCAGGATGGGTAATACCATCTGAGGCCGGGTTTAGCCTTAGGCCAATGATGTTTTACCCGCCTGTCGCCTCTTTCTTTAAGTGGGTTTTACCTCAGAGTTTTGTCCCGAAAAATCTTGTATCGGTCGGGCAAAGTCTGGTCTAGTAACCCTTTTTCCCAGACCGGATCGGGCGGCACACCAATCGACATACAAATTGCGCCCGTCTCGGGAGGGAATGGTTTTACCGCGACGTCCGACCGCTATATATAAGGCAAAAACTTTACCGTGTCGCGCTCCAAGACTTTACCTTTTTCAGCTACCGTATCGCGCAGTACTTTTCTTGCTCTCCGCTCCCGTGTCGCGCAGAGACCTCTCCCGATCCCGTGACGCGCAACACCTTAAGGAAAACAAAGGTATCGCGCGACAACCGAGCATACCCGATACGGACCTTTATCACGTACGATGTATCGGGCGAGGATTTTACGTTGATTTTCTTGTCGCCCGATACTGTTATCGCGCGACACACTTCTCTCGTGCCTACCCGATATAGCTGTGTCAGGCAGCGACCGTATCACCCGTTTATTCTTGTATCGGGTAGCGCTCTTTCAAGACCCTGCCGGACGCTCAGTTTCTTTTGATCGTATCGCCCGACACAGTTGTATCGGGCAAGCTTCTCCTGATTTTGTCATGAAGCCCGATACAGTCATGTCGGGTGTCTCTCCCTTTATTAATTTACCCACTGATAACAAAAGTACATTTGAATTGATAATAGGTATGGCACGCACAAAGCTAACCGCCATACGCGTTGATGAGCAAGGCAGGAGAATCATCACCGAGCCAGAGGCAGAGATGGCAACGATCGGGCAGAAACGCCCAAATCCCGAGGTCGTTGGGCCCTCAACGACTGAAAAGAGGGTGAGAACTGAAGAAGTGGCCGCTCCAGCTACAGCACCCGCCCCAACAGAAGAACCACTGGATCACACACCAGGAAGGTTCGTGCCAAGTGATGAGGAGCATGTATGCATATATGCTGAGCTAGGGGCCAAGCTCTACAGGCCAAGCAGGTTCTGCCACCAGTCGTCCTTCATGCAGTTGGGCATCTTTGAGAGAATGGAGAACGTGCTTGCCGCAGCAGGTCTGAGGCAAATTTGCCTTAGCCTATCCACCTCCTACACCGAGATCACGAAGGAGTTCATGGCGTCCCTTCACCGAGTAAAGAATACACCTGCTGAAGCCAGAAAGTATGGCGGAGCAGACAGACTCTAGGGGCGGCTTTACAATGCAGAGCACGTCATTTCAGAGAAGCTGCTCAACCAGATTTTCTCCTCTAGCGAAGAGGAGAGAGAGAGACTGGATAACGGTGCAAGGATCACCGAAGGAGACGGGTTCAACCCCGTAGATATCTGGGAAAAGCTAACCAAGGAGTCATCTTTCAAACCCGGGAGCAAGGTGGCGGCAGTGCACTCATGCTTCTGGAGGATAATGCACAAGCTGGTGGCGTTCCTCCTCTTCAGCAAGAACGAGTCCAACAACATTTACTCCGAGGAACTCCACGTCATGTGGCACATGATGGAGGGCCAGACTATCAACCTGGGGCGCTTCTTGATGAACACGCTGCACCCAATAATGGATGCCACCAAGGAATATTGCATGGGTGGCATCATGAACCTAATTGCGGTGGGGTTGGGATACCCGCGCGAGCCGCGCAGCCTCTCAAGAACAAGAGGGGATGAGTTGATCGACCTCAAGTACCTCATGAGGTCGGGTATAATAAAGAAGGAGGGGCGGAGTTACTTCTACAAGTTCGCAAGGACGAAGATCCTTCTCCCGCTTGCTCGTTGCGCCACCTACGACGCAGAAAAGCTAGTCTTCACCACAGCCGAGATCGAGGCTGTGGCAGCAGGCGCAAGCTGCGCTCCACCCCCAAGAAGCCAAGAACGGGGAATCACCAGAGGGCCCATCCCGCTGGGAGCTCGGCAGGATGTATCTTCAACAGCTCCTGCCGAGCGGCTCACTGCCTCAGAGCCATCAATGACAGCCACAACAACAAGTCCAGTGGTGGCAAGAGAAGAACCGGTGATCGTGGAGGTCGCCGAGACAAGAACTGGAACTGTAGTGAGAGAGACGGCTGCAGTCCCCGTACTTTCTGCTGCGCCCTTAGGGGCAATTGATGAAGTACAACCGGATGTCAGCGATGAGCTATTCGCCGACATCCTATAAATGGAGCTCGAAGGAGCACAGGTGACGCCGACACCACCACCAAAGTCACCTGTAGCAGTTGTTGAGGAGATCGTCGACAACGACGATATGGGGCAGCATCCGTCCCCCACAACACGGTCTCCTCCGATACAACAAGAGGGCGAGGCAACACCGACACCTCGCCCAGAAGCATCAGCCGCGCGGATGATAGAAGTAGGTTATGCCTCGTCAAGCAGACCATCACGCGGGAGGAGCATTTCGAGGTCGAAGGGGAGACAAGCAGAAAACCCTCCTTCGCTCGGAATGATGCTGGGACAAGAACTCGATTTCTTGCGGGAGGTAACAGAAAACCATTCTACTACATTTCTTTCCCTAACCCGCAAGTTGTCATTTTTTGATCAAAGGCTGGATAGCCAGGAACGAGAGCTGCTGGCTTTGGCCAGCCTACCTGGCCGGCTAGAGGCAGCGAATTCCACACTACAACAAGTTATGCAGTGCCTTAGAGAGATCGAGGGGAGGCTGAACAGGGAGGACGACCATCCACGCCCAAGGCAACCGAGAAGATCGTCGTCGCCTCCTGGTCCGGGCTCTCAATCCTCATCGTCAAGAGCGTCGTCAGGATCGTCATCATCCACCTCCTCCTCCGGCAGATCTTCATCAGCAACCGGAGGAAATTCATCACAAGGGCAAGGCTATGAAGCTTCAGCCAGACAAGGAAGCCCTTTTGACCTGAATGAGGCCGCTCCCTCAGCCCCCTTTGACGAAGTTGAGGATAACGACGAAGATATCAGTGTCGGGGAGGGCTCTTCTGATGAATCCGAGGGAGAAGGGGGGGACATCTGCACTGCAAACGAAAGACACCTCCCCAGAGGAAGGAGTTCAAATGCTGACCTCACCGATTTCTCCGCACCGACAGAGATACCTTCCTTCGAAATGACTGACTTTGACAGAAGGGTCATAGGGTATCTAACGATCAGAGACCAGAAACTACTCAACATGGTCCTGAGATCGCAAGCCGACGAGGAAGAGGTACTCTGGAGCGATGGTTATTTTTCGGTGCAACGGGGAACTCTGAGAAACATCTTCCGTGCCAAGGTCATCGTAGGGAAGAGGTTGTTCAGAGTACTACAAGGGGCCATTATAGAAAGCGCCGACAAGAAGAAAGGCCAACATACAGTTTACGCAGCCACCCCGGCCCTAGCAAGAAGAGTAATGATGGGGTTGTACAATTCTACGCAGGTAGAAAGTATGTTGGATTACATTGAAGTGCACAATCCGAAACTTGTGCTGGCCCCTTACAAACACAGAAACAACTGGTTCCTGTGCATTGCCGACCTCCGAAATCATGATGTCCAACTACACTGCTGCTGCAGAAAAGAGGTCCCTCACACAGGAAGTACGTTCCTACACCAAAAGGACGTAAGGCTAAGACTGCTGCCGCTACGTCTCCACCAGGTCATCAAGTATGGAGTCCAGCACCACAGCGGCGTATGGAATTTCTACTCACTAAGGGACTTCCCAGTACAAGAAGAGGAGGGAAGTGGAAATAGCGCATTCATAGTCCTCAGAGCCATGGAGATGATACATATCTTCGGATACTTCAAGCAACTCCAGAATAATAACTTCTACAGTCTCAGAAGCAAATATGCATTGCTGCTGATAAAGGACAAGCTCTACTTCCAAAACGCGGGGATACCAGAAGAGCTGCTAGATAATGAATGAGAAGAGGAGTCATCTCAACACAGCAGCCCTCCTGAAAAAGAAGCAGAAGCAGAGACGCACGTCTGTGGGGCAGGCAAACAGATAAACATCTTGCGACAAGTTTTCGGACACGACGAACAAGCCTCGCCCCAGAACTAGGAGGAGTCGATCCACAACTTCGACCGTTTCTCATGCGCTACCCTCACGCATGAACAGGTCAACAAAATCCACATGAAGCTGGCTGACTCCACCTCGGAAGACATAGCCTACTCGACAGGAGATGCCATAGTCCCGATTGACGACTTAAGGGACATGGTAAAAGAGGGAGGATGTCTGGCGTTATCTGTGGCGGTTGCCTACATCCAGATACTACGAAACAAGTTTGAACACACATGCATAGCAGATCCAATGTTGTTCAATGACATTTGCCTAGCCGATGAGCAAGGGGCGAAGGAAGCTTTCCTAGCAGAGTTGGAATGCAGAGTCCCGGATACCATTCTCCTTCCCATCCTGCACAACAACCACTGGACACTCTTAGCGGTGTACACCCAACAACGAGCAGGGATTTTCTACAACAGCTCGGACAACAACAAAGACCATACAGTGCCTTGTACATCGACAGCGCTGACATCTCTCGAACGATTAGTACGAAAGTACTATATCGATATAGCAGAGCTGATACAACCATTCCTGGGAATGCAAGCAAGAAGCTGGCATGAACTCCAGTTCTGCCACCGCATCCCGCAGCAAATTCAACTATCCAACGACTGCGGCATCTTCGTCCTGGAATGGATGGCAAACGAGGCAACGCCTGATCAGCTCCTCCACATCGACTATCACAGCAAAAGAGGAGAATATGTGTGGGAGCTCTTATCTAGCCCAGGCGCGCTGATCATCTAACCCTCACTGATTAACAATTCCTTACCTCATCTACTTCACAACTCTGGGACAGAGTGTGGAGTAAGTTTGGGGGGGGTACCATGTACCAGTGAGGGAGGTACAAAACTTTTCTCCTTTGATCCCCCTCGTCCTATCCAATTCAATTAGTGTACATATAACCTTTTTAGTGTACATATAACTTCTTATACAACATTTTTTCCTTCTTGCTAAAAGTCTTGAAAACTTTGAAAATTTTTGCTTATGATTCCCTATACTTATATATGTATAAAGTTGCTATAATAATAATAAAAACCTGTTGTGACTTCTTGCAAAGTTTACTTTTTGTATATTTAACAAGTTACAAGTTCTGTCATATCTTTCTGATAATGTTGTCTCAAACAAACAAAAGATTGTGCCTTGCCATCCAAAAATTTTCGAAAAATAATAATCTCGCAAACAGCTAAGAGACGAGTATGGAGAAGGAAAAAGCTGCCCAAACAGTAGATATCTCTTTTGTTTTCCCTTACCCAGCAAAAATCCCAAAAAGAGAAAGAAGCCTTATGAGTGTGAATAAAAGCATGAGAGTTGTGCCCAATAAAAGAAAAGAAAAAAAAAATATATATATATATATATATATATATATATATATATATATATATATATATATATATATATACACACTTGTTTTCCAAAAGTACCCATCTTTAGGCATGGTAGATCCGGGGCAGTGGTACGTAGGATGTGAAATCACTGCTCTAAAGCCAACTGGCTTGGACTGCAGGGACCACTTGCCCGTTAATGGACCCTTACCTGGATGGACTGATGGGAAACAAGAAGAAAAACCCAAAAAGCCTTAGCCTACCCTATACACAACTTTCTGCCGCTAAAATAAAGTTGTTTGGTGTGGGAGCTAACTTTGGAATCATACACTAAAGTCTCGCTGAAGCTGTGGAGAAGAAAATTTTTACTTAAATAATAAGGTAAGTAGGGCAAGGTCTTTTGTTCGCATTAAGACAGCATTACCTCCAAGACATCGCAAATCTTGTGCTACCCTTTAGCCTTAAAAATTTACTGTGCAAGAAGAAGCAACACAAAGTTTAGTTTAAATATTGATTGAGGACAATCAAAAAGCTAAGTTTGGGGGAGTTGATAACACCAAATTTTGTGATGTTTTTGCCCTTTATTCTGTTATCAAAACTACCCTTTTCTGCTATTTTTCTCTATTTTATTAGCATTTTCGCAATAATTGGCCAAGCAACACTCTTATTCCAATTTTTCCTATCTTCTACAGAGTTTTCCTCATTTTTGTGCAATAAGGCCGATTCCGGCCCACAATAAGTCTAAGCCCGTCTCGACCTTCCTGACGCCCTATACAACCCAGCCCGACAGGGGCTGGGCGACACGAGAATGATCGGCGGAGAAGGGCGCTGCGCAAGGAGGACGTGTCGGCCAACATATCGTCTACCCGACAGGGAGCCAAAGTCGCATCGACTACCAAACTCGTCGGGCGACACAACCACCCACCGGCAGGCGTGCCGCCAGTGACGTGACTGATAGCCAGCGCCTCGCGCCGAGACATACCTGTATCGGCCATCCACATCCATCGATCGGCGTATAAGAGAGCTACGTGGTGTTTCCAGCACCATACCTCCTTCAACCGCCGCCTATAAATAGCAGCTACGGATAGGTCGGACGAAGAGAGAGAGTCGGAAGAGAATTCAGACAAGACAGTTCGGAAGTTCGGGAGCCACCTTCGAAGGAAGCTGTGAGAGCAAGAGTATCGCGCCCCAGTGCTTGTGCCGGGCGACACTAGGTGAGTTTTCCCTCATCCCGAGAGGGAAGGGATGGTTCACTTAGTTTTGCCCCGGGCGACACTGCGGGCCGATATCGGCCAGCGAAGATGAGCGATATGAGTGCCCGACAGTAGACTCGTAGCTCTTTTCCCGACACGATATCGAACCCGATACGCTCCGCCCGTCATGCGTGCCGCCCGACATGAGCGTATCGGCCAGGGTCCTTGAGCGATACAGTCAGTCGTCAGTCAGCGCTTCCCGAGAGGGGGTGCCGCGCGACACTGCCGTATCGGGCTCGGCTCCTGACCGGTATCGGGCAGGAGAGCTACAATAGTCTGTCGTTCTTCTACATCAAGAAGGCGACATCTATCTTTAATTCTGTTATTTAAATTCTTAGCTTATGCATTGTATTAAGACCCTTATTGCTTATGGAAATAGAAATGCTAAATTGCTATTTGTTTAATGCTTGGTGCCTTATGATTGGGTAACTGTTGTGTTGGATATCTGAACTCTAGCTTGCATGTTTTGGATCACGTTTCGCTTAGCTACCGAATCATCTTTCCCGTCGCAACTACTTCAAGAGTTGGGTTGTGGCTCTAGTGTTTGGTCCGGTTCTGGAGTACGAGAGTGCCCAGAACGGAGTTGTTTTAGTATCATTCCACTCTAACTTGAGCCCAGCAACCTCGAGAGGGGTGTTGAAGCTTGGTTAGAGGCACCCGCTCTGAGAGGAGGGGTGCAGGGTGTTACTTCTACCGCTTGTCTTACTGAAGTCTTATCCCTTGCATTACGCCTTAAACTGCAGTTTATCTTTCTATTTTCTGTTGCATGAAAATTCCTAAAAACTGCTAAATGATAAAATCCTAATCTTTCTTGTAACTCCGGTTGGAGATAGTTTTCTTTGTTTTAATTGTGACAGCTTGTTGTTCCCCTTCGGGGAACTTTAATATCTCTTTATACCCACCGGAGTGTAGAGTGTCGATTCAGAGTCGTCAACACGACCCACCTTGTCCCTGTGTTCGACTCCGTATGACTACTTCGACCCCGTAAACAAAGTTGTGGGGGCCTAGAAGGATTCGGGTTATAAATGTGAAGGCTCGACTACCTCAAATGCGCCTCCAATTTTAGGACGCGCGATTTAGGCCGGTCACATGGCTTGGTGATGATGGTGGCACAATGGTCAAGCACAGATGGTGGTGGAGTTGAAACATGGTATTGTAGGTGGAGGTCGAGAGGCACTGCTCGACAGTAGGAGGATATCATGGCATCGAGGCATCGAATGGGCAGCTGTTAGCAATGCCGACGTAGCATCGGGGGTTGCTGGGTGTCGAGTTTCAGGCATTGTTTTGGGAGATGGGAGGTGCCTGACTAAATAGGGATCTAAGTGGCACCCTTGGTGATCTGGTGAGCAAGCGTCATGTAGGCATTGTGGCTGAAGGATAAGTGAAGGAGGAGGGTGGCTAGGGCTTTCATGGTGTGAAGGAAAAGGAATGAATGGGGGAGGAGTTATTGGAGAAGGATAGAGACGACTGTCGCGTTGGGCATTACCCATTTCAGAAGCGGGGGGGGGGGGAGGGAGTGAGGTCACATTGGAGGGATAGGAAGTAACATAGTGTTGTGTTACATTTGGTTTAGGAAATCATATTTTTTTTAAACAAATACAATTATTAAATTCAATGGTAATTAGGATTTTAAATACCAATTCAATTGTGAAAGAAATTACTATTTAATGGTCAAACAAATTAAAGGGCAGACTAAATAGGAGTCAAGGGGGTTTCCTTTTTCCATGCAATAGGCATTTATAAATATTAGAGTTGCATATTCATTTAATTAATTAATATTGTAGAGAAATACCAATTGATAAGAAACTTCACAGGTTTGCTAATAAAGTGTGAGGAATTTAATTTTACATTAATTTCTAACACATTTTGTATTTGGTTGTATGCTAAGTGCCTAATAAATATATTTCGTACCTTTCCTTAATAAAGTTTGATATAAATTTTTTTATTTCTCATTTCTTAACCCACAAATCCATAAAATCTCCAAACTAATATAATCTACTAATTATCTCTCATTAACAATCATTTTGCATTATTAGACTCTAATTAACACACTATTTGAGATATCTGTGCAAAAACCCATTCATTGAAATGAATGCGAGTAAATGTAATTCAAAGCCATCAAATATTCATCAATTGCAATATTGAGGACAAAGAGGGTCGAAAAGATAGGAAAAATTAAAGAAAAGGACAAAAGGATATGAAGGAAATAAAATATGGAAAATGGGTAAAATTACAATTGAATCCAAGATTCAATTTGTTACAACACTCCAACCCTTAAAGAGGTTTTCGTCCTCAAAATATCAACATAAAGGAAGGGTGAGTATGTAACATCCAAACCTTAAGAAATAAGGTGGTTACTTCTAATCTATCACTACTACAACACATGCCTTTAGCATCAGTTAATTAAGGGCTTTAGCGTCGGTTTCCAAGCGACACCCAAGTGGGCACCGCGAAAGGTGGACCCCTTCGGCGTCGGTTCCCAACCGACGCCAAAACGCATCCCGCCACCGAAAATGTGCCATCAAAGGGACTATAGGCATCATTTTTTTAAGAAAACCTTCACTATAGAATGGTTACAGACGTCGGTTATTAGAAGAACTGACATCATAAACGCTTCGAACCACCAAAAACGCGCCAGCAAAGGGCCTATAGGCTCCGGTTTTGAAAGATAACCAACGTCATATCAGCTGAACCGATGTCAGTTTTGTGCTAATAACTGACACCATATCCCCTGCCACCACGGTCGTGCTTCCCAGCATGGCCATGGTTCCTGGCCACATAGACGTCGATTTTTTGTCAAAAACCGCCGTTGTATGTCTTTGGTGTCAGTTATGTTCAAATAACTGACACCTATGTTATGATATTTGTTTCTTATCAATTTGCAAGCCTGTTGTATGGTTGGTCAGTAGGATGAGAACCTACAGTTCAGTTCTGAACTGCAGGTTTACAACATCAATTGATATCAACCAACAACATGCCACAAACCTACAAAATTAACAAGATGGACAATATTATATATATGTGATTCACACACATGTATAAGCACATTTAATTCATATTATTTTTTCATCACACACATGTAGAAACCATTAGCAACCTGTAGTTCCATTCATTTCATCTCTTTTCACATTTAGACACATGTAGAAACATTTATGTATTGATCATTTTCACACACATATGAAAATTCATAAAAAATCATTCACATTCACATAAAAATAATTATGAGAACAAAGTTATTCTTTATTCATCATTGTCATCATTGTTAATAAAATTAAATTTAAAAATTCCCACTTTTTGTAGGGCTTTTGCCCATTCTTCTCTTACAACATCTAATTCATCTCTCGTATAGGGAGCATGTACATCAAAATTCTTTCCACCTGTGCTGAAGTCAGCAGTTTTAAGGACCTATAAAGAGAATGACGTATATATATAATTAATAATATATAATAAGACTGATATATTTCATATTATCTAATGAGACTATGTATAATACATGATGTATCGTATCGATTTCCATTACGGCATGTTTGATGATTAGGTCCATAAATCGCATCACATAGTAGGCACATTCCCAGCCGTTGTCTTGTGTAGCACACTATAAATTGAAACATACAAAATATTCAAAAATACAAATAAGCACAGTTCACATAAATAATATATAAATTGGAGTCAGGAAATTACTTTCACATTCTCCCAAATTAGTGAGAAATCCTTTTTCTTGGGGACCTTTCCTCCAAATTTTTTGTACTCTTGTAAAGCCCTACATATGTTAATGTAACCCATTAAATTGCATAATTAAATAGTAATGTAGTAATTGATGTTAACATATATGAAAACGTGAAATATTTGTCACGAGAATAATGGTCTTTTAATTGCATGTCCATAAAATGTATCCAACTCATTCCCCGCATGATCTGGATAATAGACAGTGAACGTCTTGGGGACAATAACTAGTAACTCCCAATGCTTACCACTACAGGTAAGAAAGTAGAAAATTAATAACTCAAAATCCACAATAAAAATATAATTTACTTAAGTCCAAATTATAAGCAAAGTAAACTTACTCGACATTGAATGGAGCTATTATCACCGTCTTATTATTTTTACCAAAATATTGAAAAGCATAACAACAATATGAAGTAACTAAATATGGGTCTACATCTACAAGACTAATCAAATATGGAACCAAAAATCCCACATGGGAAAACCCAAAATTTGTACATATCTTGTGTAAGTGGCTGCAAAACATGTATTACATATGCATTAACAAGGTATATGGATGTATAAACAAGATCTCACCATATCCACAACTCTATCATAGATGTGTTCAGCCATTCATAACTAAACAACTCCAAAATATGTTGTTTTCGTATGATTGACCTGCATTAATACCTATGCAGTAATACGTACATATGCAAAACTTGTATTACGTATGCATTAATATGTATGCTAAACTTGTATAAATAGATTGTTATCGTATGATTTACCTGCATCATCCTTCAGAATAGTAACAATTATAGGGCAATTTAGATCGTGTTCTCCGATCCATAATGCCACACCCCTACAATTAGGACCTATCGAGGCGTGTAGGTCCCTTGGAAGCCAACTTGGTAGTCGAGGAGGTGGAGGCCGAGATGTAGCGGGTCTCATCTTTTTGACCTATATATATAATTTCAGATCAATTGACTCATATATACACACTAACAAATTAAAGTAACAAAAATTTATCATACAATATCAGTATAGAGGACATCCACTTCGGGCCACAATATCACTCCGCCTACTGCCTCACCAAGTGTTTGAACATCTGGGTGTGCATGAGGCAGTGCAAGATCCATCCAGTCGGGGAGTACATGTATGAGGCTCACACGTACCACAAAATCTGGTACTGCATACCCATGAAACATGCACCCTTTAAGGGGTGGGTAAGCGGACGCCTCTGCAACGATATATTCTTCACTTTTTAGTTGGCATGGCTTCAACCCCTACAAATTTATGTAAAGAATGTTATATGCATATATACACAAACATATCATCTTGAACAAACTAGCTATTATGTCATAAAAATACTTACAGAGGACGTGCTAGGTGGTGGGTCTATAGGATTACTCCCAACCTCTGCCAACGAGTAGTAGGAGAAGAGCGGCCCGCCACAGGTACTGTATGAGTGGCAGTCTGAGATGCCTGCCACTTGCTAATTGCTTCGTGGAGTCTCTTATCAAGTACTTCCTCGACTCTCCTAACAATTAACGAATCTACCTATACATGGATAAAAGAAACGCTAGCTTCTGATTATTGAATTCCCTTTCGCAATAACATTCTAAAATAAGAATAAGTTACCTTAGCTTGTGAAAGTCCCGCTTTTGGGATAGGTTTGCACTGGGATGGCCCAAAGAACGCTTTGATTCCCACACCAGCTCCTGCACCCCTAACACGTCTAGGATGCTCTGGGTTACCCAGAGCAACTGTCAATTCATTCCTTGTGCCCTGAGGGATGAACTTGCCGTCCTTCCTCTACTCGTGCAGCTCCCGCTAATCAGCATCAACAAAAATTAGTAAGTAAACATAACAATAATCAATATTGATTGATTGCTCTAAGAGTTGATTTTTACCATTTTTGCAACCGCCTCAGTAGTTGTGGGCTTCGGTATGTCACCCTTCTTGTTTTGCCTCCCAGCTATCCACATAGCATGGCAAGGCAGAGGTGCAAGAGAAGTAGTAGAGGACTTTGTAGTCTCCTGAGTAGCAGTAGGCTGAGCAGACACAGCCTGTAGTCTTTGGTGAATGCCTGCATATCCTCTTGGACCAATTGTGTGGTCGTGCACATTCAGTGCATGCCTTGATCGTTGAGCATCACTGATAGCCTAGTTAGTTAGCACATTGATTTGGTTAGTAACACTAAAGGTTAATCTTGAATAGGTGAATACATAAAAATGTATATTAATTAAATTTGGAGTGGCGCTTAATACCTTGACTTCATCTATTTTTCATTGGGTAACAAACGCCTCCCAGTCTTTGGGGTCCAGGTAGTTCAATTGATGTGTGGCTTCCTTCTGCCTAAATTTATTTTTTAAATAGAATACAAACAAAAATTATTAGTGTAGAGTTAGTGAAATAGTGATCAATGTCTAGAATTGGAAATCAATCAAGAACCACTTCTCAGCATCACGTATGTAATCTCGGGTGAGATTGGTCCTATAGTTCCTTAGGACCCTCCCACATCATTGCATCACACATTTACGATGCAACTTTTCATCCAAATCAAATATGCTCTACGAATTAAATAGAATTGCTATTAACTAGTATCCTAAAAATTTGTAATCTACACAAATATAATTACAAATAATAATAACTCACACATAGTTCCTTCCATATGTGGTCTTTCTTCCCCTTAGGAACTTTATGCCAGGATTCTAGGTTAGGACTACAATGGCTGCGAGTAAGAACCCCAAGATATGAAACAAATGAGTTGCGGTTCACTCCATATGGATTTCCTACATGATCGAAATCCACAGCCAATTTGGGTCCATTGCCCCTTCGCTGTATTAACTTGTTCATCATTGTGATGCCCCTTACTTTCTTAATTTTCTTTTGCTGCTCATCAAGTGCTGTAATTTCTTCAAGGGGTACATTACCAACCTAAAATTTGATAAAAAAACACATCACATTGTCAGGCGGCACAAGCACATCCTCACCCTCATGGTGATCATCAACACGGTCATCATGGGAATGCTCAGCCATATGAAATTCACATTCAAATTATAAATTTCACATTGTAAAGTAACACTAATTGTAAAGTTCACATTGTAAAGTACACATTCACATTGTAAAGTAATTCACATTGTAAAGTTCACATTTACATTGTAAAGTTCACATTCACATTGTAAAGTGGACAACAAGATGTACCATGATATCAAAGAACGAAGGAGGAAAATACGTCTCAAGCTGACATAGGGTAACAACCACTTCTCTTTGCAATTTATCGAGAGTATCAGGGTCAATAACTTTGTTGCACAGACTGTTGAAAAAGAAACAAAGTCTGGTGATTGCAAATTGTACATGCTTCGACAATATCGATCGAATTTCCACGGGCAATATTTGTTGCATTAGAGTGTGACAATCATGAGATTTAAGACCTATCAACTTCAGATCTTTCATTGATTCCAATGTACAAATGTTGGATGAGTAACTCTGTGGCACCTTAACATTTACCAAGCATTCACAAAAAGCTTTCTTATCCTTTCTAGATAACGTGTAACAAGCGGGAGGTAAGTATGTTCTCTGATCGCTACTAACTACTTCTGTTAATGTTGTCCTTATTCCCATTTCACGTAGGTCCATTCTGGATTTTAGCCCATCTTTAGTCTTACCTGGTATATTCAGCATAGTACCGATGACGCTATCACATACATTTTTCTCAACGTGCATGACATCGATACAATGCCTGACTGTCAAAGAACTCCAATAAGGAAGATCCCAAAATATTGACTTCTTCTTGAATAAAGACTTGTCACTCCGTGTGGCCATCATACATTGTGATCTCTTACCAAATTCATTGGCGATGTCTTTTACTCTTTCATAATCATCCTCCCCTGATATAGGTTTAGGTGAACTCTGTTCCTCATTCCATCCATTAAATGCTTTGCGCAACCTACCATACAGATGAAATTTTGGAAGAAACCTTTGATGACCAAGATATACAGTCTATCCACCATGTTTTAGTCATATCAAATCAGTGTTCTCTTCACATATAGGACACGCTTTAGATCCTTTGACATTATATCCAGACAAATTCCCATACACTGGAAAGTCATTCACAGTGCAAAACAACATAGCTTGCAAACGAAATGTCTCTCTTCATGAAGCATCATAGGTCATCACACCTTCACCCCAGAGCTTCTTCAAGTCATCAATCATAGGTTCAAGATAAACGTCAATATCATTTCTAGGTTATTTAGGGCCCGATATCAAAGACGACATCATAACATACTTATTTTTCATACACAACCAGGGAGGAAGATTGTATATAACAAGCATAACTGGCCAAGTGCTATGTTGGCTACTCAATGTCCCGTACGGATTCATCCCATCTGTAAAAAGCCCAAGTCTTAGATTCCTGTCTTATTCACCGAATTCAGGGTACAATAAATCAATCTTCTTCCAATATGGGGAATCAGACGCATGCCATAGGATCCCATCATTATTTTTCTTAACATCTACATGCCACCTCAAATTCATCGCATCTATAGGATTGGAAAACAAGAGTTGAAACTGTGGTATTATAGGTAGATACCACATCACCTTGGCAGGAGAACTAGTTTTGGACTCCCCCAAAGTCGTCAATTTATACATTGACGCACCACATTTCGGACAATCTTTCAAGTCCACATAGTCCTTTTGAAATAATACACAATCATTTAGGCATGCGTGTATCTTCTTGTCCTCCATTCCCATTGGGAACAACAATTTCTTTAACCGGTATGTTGAGATCGACAACTCGTTTCCTTTACGAAGAATTTCATTCAACAAAGACAACAATGATGTGAAGCTTTTGTCGCTCCATCGATTGTTAGCTTTCAGTTTATACAATCACAACACAACGCTAAGCTTTGTAAACTTACAACCTGTGTATAACCGTATCTCAGCATCATATACAATGTTTCTAAACATGGGAGTTGGATTAGTGTGATCTACCCCACAAATATCCATCATTGCGTCAACGATGTCTACCATACTGGTTCGTTCACATCTACGTCATCGAAGGCTATTTCTTCTTCCACACAAGCACTGCTATCGACATCAACTGATTTCAAGTTTGAAAAATCTCCATGCCAGTGCCATTCTATATAGCCTTGTACAATCCCGTTGCACATGACATGACTTTTGATTTTGTCACCAGTGTTGACTTTCAAGTTGTTACCGTAATGCCTACATGGACAGTAGAACCTATCTCCAGGTTGTTTCCTATGTTCCTCGGAAAATCTAATAAACTGGTCAAGACTAGAAATAAACTCGGGGGTGTAGCGATTTGGAATGGACATCCATGATCTATCCATTCCATGATCAAAGAGAAAACAATTATATATTAGAACAAGATTAGGGTCTAGGGTTAAAAGATTAGGGTTTATGGTTAAAACGTTAGGGTTTAAGGTCTTATATATAATTAATGGTTAAAACATCCTAAGTGAGATTAAGTGTTCAAGAACAGTCCCAGACTGGGGACTATCCAAGATTTACTCCAAATGAGTAAATCTTGGACGGGTTTCTAGGCCATCAAATACATGTGTTGTCATTCTTATATATAATAAATGTGTACCACCTATCCCATTCTTGAACACTTAATCTCACTAGTAAGTGTATAATGTGTATTGGGTTTTCAAGAGAATTTCGGCAACATTTCCCCACTGTTCTCCAAGTACATATGTACTTAGAGAACAAATGGGGAAATGCTACCGAAATTTTCTTGAAAACCCAATACACATTATACACTTACATCCTAAGTGATATTAGGTGTTCAAGAACAGTCCCATACTGGGGACGATCCAAGATTTACACCTAATGAGTAAATCTTAGACGAGTTTCTAGGCCAACAAATACATGTGTTATCATTCTTATATATAATAAATGTGTACCACCTATCCCATTCTTGAACCCTTAATCTCACTAGTAAGTGTATAATGTGTATTGGGTTTTTAGGAGAATTTTGGAAGCATTTCCCCGTTGTTCTCCAAGTACATATTTACTTAGAGAACAAATGGGGAAATGCTGCCGAAATTTTCTTGAAAACCCAATACACATTATACACTTACATCCTAAGTGAGATTAGGTGTTCAAGAATAGTCCCAAACCAGGGACTATCCAAGATTTACTCATAATGAGTAAATCTTGGACAGTTTTCTAGGAAAACAAAATATAACACCACTCATAAGTAGGTGTGTCTGGTCACATTAATAATACATAAAGAATTCAATAGTTTCAAACATGCAATAATTCACAATGCAATATTATAAACTACAGGCAACATGGTTATTCCCCACACTCTAGTAGACAAACTAACCAACACATGGTCTCTCTACCATACATTTGTATACCATTACTATAATCATCAAATGTTAGGATTGGAAAGGTATTTATCAATCAAACTTGTTGCAAACCAAAAAAACTTATGATGACTGAAAACATTAAGATCAAGATGGTGGAGTTAAAAAGAAAGATTACAAACTTGCTAATAAATTTAAAAACACACACATTCAAATTAACTAAGAATGTCATGCATACCTAGCTGAGCATTCATATCATCAAAGACAAGAGGGATTGTATAAATTTATAGAAGTTTAGAGAAAATGAGTGTGAATCTTATTAAACATACCAATATTTCTAACCAGGACACAAATTGCCTTTAACATTTTACAAATATATGAAAGCACAAGATTTGTTCATATCCTCGGTTGATTTACAATAGAAACATCTAAATAAGTAAACAAAAATCATTAGATAAATAAATATAATAGTAGATAAACAAATACAAACCAATAGATAAAAAAAGTACAACTTAGTTGATGAACAAATATAAATCAATAGATGATTAAATAATTTTAAAAAGTAGATGAACAAATACAAAGCCCTAAATTTAAATAATGTGATGAATACAAAATAATTAGATGAACAAATGTGTAGATAAGTAAATAGAAATCAGTAGATAAGTAAATACAAATCAGTAGATAAGTAAATACAAATCAGTAGATATGTAAATTCAAATAAGTAGATAAGTAAATTCAAATCAGTAGATAAGTAAATACAAATCAATAGAAGTAAATACAAAGGGCAGGGAGTAGACAGAGGGCAGGGAGCAGAGGGGGCTGACCTTGGGCGGCGGAGGGCAAGGAGCAGATGGAGGAGGACGGGCAGGGAGCAGGCGGAGGGGCGAGCAGAGAGCTGGCGAGCACAAAGGGCGTTGGTGAGAAGATAGCCGGCAAGCACAGAGGGGTGCCGGTGAGTAGAGAGGGCGAGCAGAGAGGGAGAGGGAGGTGGCCGGCCGGTGAGCAGGGAGGGAGAGGGTGGCGGTGACGGCGACCATGGAGCACGTAGCAGTAGGGAGCGGTGTGGTGGCACGAGCACAGAGCAGTAGGGAGAGCAGCGGCGGGTGGCGACACACAAAATCGATCGCCAGACCTATTCTTGCGGGGATGAAATAGAGAAAGGGGAAGAGTCGGATTTGCACATGTGCTATAAAGTTAACCATCAACGTCGGTTATTAACAACAACCTACGCTAATAACAATAGTCATCGGTTACCATATAAAAACTGACGCCACATGGGTGTAAAATTTTCACGCGGACGGCGCGGGAACACCCATTGGCGTCGGTTATTTCAAGCCAACCGACGATAAAAATGTGGCTAATTTTTGTCTCGTGAAAACCTTTAGTCATCAGTTTTTAAGTTAATAACCGACGTCGTATGTTAAATTTTGAAGGTAATATTTTTCACTGGAAAATTTGGAATTGGCGGTCGATTTTAGGCGTCAGTTGTGTATTAACGAATCGACGCTAAATTAAAAGCGATACCCGTGTCTGGGCACTTTTCACTTATTGACGTCGGTTTTTGTATTTAGCCGACGTTGTACACCTTAGGCGTCGGTTTCTTGTATACAACCGACGCCTTTAAATGTGACGTTATAAGCCATTTCTGTAGTATGGTATTTCACATGCTCTACTCATAAGTCAGGTTTTACTAAGGTTTCTACAATTCATATTACCTTTTTTCAAGTATAACACAATTACCATTTTTGTCTTACTAGCATTCTATACATTAGGAAATTACATAATCCTTATTATGGTATTAATTGTGTCAGGTTATATTCACATTGTTGTAAAAAGAATTATTCCTCAACACTATTGTACTAATTATATTGATTTTCTCATTTACTAATTAAGAATTATAAGCACAATTAGGATTTACTAATTCATCTCAATATTTATTAATATATTTGGTCACAATCCCTAATAAATTGAATCTATTCTCCATTATCTTCATATTACCATCATAGAGAATTATCATAAATGATTTGGTAATAAATAGGTATTATTATCGAACAAGTTATTAAGTCTACATAATGTCACATTAATTTCTTACACCTGTATTACACATTGTCACAACACCTTCCATACTCACATTAATGTCATTATAAGCCATCTATAGTAAAGACATTGACTACCATTGGCTCTGATACCTTGCTGTAAAGAAGTGAAATCACCACCTCTTTACTAATTTCAATTGTAAACAACATCCAATTGGATAGCAGTGGAAGTTAAATTTTTTGACTATATTCAATTTAAGTAAAAAGTACATAACAATTTCCCTAATAAGGGTTTACATGATTTATACAAAAAGAGGATCTAAGTAGAGGGAAACTAGACTACAAAAATATGTCTCCAATAAAAATAACTTAATAATTAATTTCATGAGGGAAGGATGGACTCCTTTTTCCTATTCATAGGCTGGTTCACCATGCTCCTATTGCGCACTCTGATCCCAACATGGGTAATTTGGGATCACCCAACAAGAGGAGAGAAAATATATGTGTCAAATAAAGAATAAGGACAATTATAAACTAAAGAAGGAAATAATAAAGATTCACTATGCTAAGAGGGTCAAGAATATGAGGCAAGTAAAACAAATAAAAAATTCTACCAAATTGAACAATAATAAGTTGCATGCATGATTAAATGTGACTACATTAAACTAATATAGGGATCATCTACCAAACCTCAACCTCTGGGTGAGGGAGAGTAACACATTCCCAAACACCCAAATATAAATAAAGTTGGGAGAATTATCACATTCCCCCAGGCTCATGACTAAAACTATAGGTGGTTTTTACTCAGGTACACTACATTAGTTAATTATTCTTTTCATCATCATGCTAAAGTAGTTCAATGGAAGATATAAGGAATTTAAATAACTTTGCAAATGGGATCCAAAACCCTAGAATAATTGAATTACAAGTGCTACAAGAAGGAAATAAAGAGAATAAAGGCTAAGAAATGCCTCATTGGAAATTAGGGTTGGATATCAAATGCCCAACTAAAGGATAGGGTTGAAACTCATAAATAAATAGGGTTGCACATACATACCTCTTTTTCACACATAATGATTAACTTGAATAGTACACTTTTGTGACGTCCCCAGATTTTGATTTCTCCAAACCCTATTGGGAATGAGATGTCAGAATCCGAAAACATCATCCAATCATATCAGAAAGCGATGCGGAAGCATAATGCGCATACATGAACATACAACCATGACATTTCTCAACATTCAACATGTATATTTACACAACATGAATTATTACACAAGATTTACAATTATATATTGAATCAAAATTCTACAATCTAAGAACATGTACGCTAAACTAGGATCTACACAATAGGTACAACCTGAACGGTGCTCACTTCACATCTTTAATCCCACACTATCTCTGAACCTAAAACATATGTGAAACAACGAATCAACACACAAGGTGTTGTGCACATGGGTAGAAAGATACATACTAATATGCTTGCATAATTGAAATAATCTTGAGAAAGAAAGAGTAAAAGAAAACATTATTTAAAGCGATAATTAGGTAAACACATTTTTAGATGCCTTTTGATGCGTTTGTACTACTAAGTGGTGTCACACTTCATTTTTCCCCGCCCCTTGGGCTATGGGGACTGAGTGTCGACTTAATATTCATAGGGGAGAGAGAGAGATGTCGCGCTTCATTTTTCCCCGCCCCTTGGGCTATGGGGACCGAGTGCCGACCTTATATTTAGAGGAAGAGAGAGAGAGAGAGAGAGAGGATTGAGGGAGAGAGAGAGAGATCATATATCCACTCAGTAGCTACAAACCATCCATATTCTTTTATGTTTTGTAATGTTTTGCGGAGCATATACTACTAATACACATCCAAGAATTTATATGGAAACACAAGCATCCAAAGTACATCATATCATTATGCATTCATGAAAACTAGTCTTATACTTAATAAAACCCACGTACCTGAGTTCAGAGATTCCTATTTACATTCTGGATCATCTACATAACTGGTCTTCACCTGATTAAGACAAGATCATATACTATCATCAGGTTCTCATCATCATTGACCTTATTTATATCCATTTTAGGGTTTGCCTATCTCATTATGATATCGTCATGATTACTTGTATTGTTGTCTTATATTTATCTTACTGATGTCATTTTCCAGATTATGATTCATTATCTGAATATTAGGTTCCATATCCTTTTTGTGCACATATTAACCCTAGTCTATATACATTATTCAATTTAGGGTTACAACCCATGTATTAAGGGTCATCGTCTTTTTTTTTGGTGGGAAGGGTCATCTTCATATAACATGAATTCTATGAATATAACTAATCTCAAATTTATATATTATATTCTAGTTACAGATATGATGGTTTTCTGTAAATCTCATCATTTATAGAGCATGTATGCATTTAATACATTATCTTTAGTGTTATTATCCCTAATTAGCCATATAAATCAAATTATATGGTTTCATACATCAACATCACCATATCTAACATCATATGCATTATAAACATGGTCATGGTCTTATTGACATTTTCCCATAATTTTATATCATCATATGATATTTATTACTCATGAAATAAGTATAAAGCATCTTACATTATATCGTAGTATTTTAAGAATCAAAAGTCTGATATTGAGGTTTCATATTGTTCTACTAATTTTTCTGAGAATAATGATACCTTGTTTGCATTTTTCTGATAATCGAGCTAATTACTGTGATTTAATGAAGATCAGGGCATTTACTGAATTATTACCTTTTTCTAGAAAAATCGCGAGCCGTCAGATCCCTACTATGGCCACTGGATGGGCGACATGTAGCCCTCAAGGATGACTCCTTTTTGCCCATATGGGCCTACTGGTCTAAGATTGGCTCACTGGTTTGTTGCTGGACCGGGCGGCCCCCTTTCCTTCCGTCTCCTTCGACTGATCGCCCAACGCGATGTGTGGTCTGCTTCACGGGCATCACCTGCAGACGCCAGACCCAGGCGTCGTTGTGGTCTGGGTTCACGATGAAGAAGTGCACCGCGGTCCGGTCTTCCCCTAGGATGGGGGAAAGCAGTAGGCGAACCACCGTAGCTTCGACAATGGTGGCTTACCGATGGAGACTGCTCCCTAACCCAGATGCTCATCGTGATTGAGGATAGAAAGAGGGAGAAGCGCACGGCGGATGGAACCTCACCGTCCAAAGGAAAATCCACCTCAATCATCAATGATCCTCACTGGAGTCGAGATTCCAAGGTCGTGTACCCTTCTCTAGACCCTCCACAAGTTTTTGAAATCTTGCCTCTTCCTCCATGAGCTTGAACCTCTACACCGATGGTGGTCCAGGCTGACGGCGGAGGAATAACCAGCTTGGGGGTTTCGATCTTATGGATCCTCTTGCTTCAGAAATAGTACGAAAATGGTCGCAGGTACTCTACGAGGTAGATGACATCGCCCAGATGTGGTGCAACTGGTCAAAACTTCCCCCAAAACACTCGAGCTCCACCATAGGTTGCAGGTTCGATGGCCATCACTGTCCCTTGCATTGAGAAATTAACAGTGTTGTAGGCTGCGGAAGGGATCTTGATCACTTTTACTTGGTCAGTGCAGAATGTAGTCGTGAAAAGAGCGAGGGAAGAGGAGTCGATCTCTCTGGTTCTCAGGGATGGAGATGGTGTTAGGGACATAGCTTGGTTCTCTCCCAATACGCCACCTCCCAACCTAAATCTGGGTTTGTTGTAGATCTCCACACTTCTCGGATCTGGGTAACTTGCTAGAGGAGTGTGAGAGGTATTCTAGAATAGATGATCAAGGCTGGGCGGATCGACATATTGCTCTGCAACTCTTCCCGCATTTGTCGGAGGTTGAAGATATTACCTAGCCGTCTGATCCTCCCTACTGGTGGCTGAGATCAGGCCACCTCAATAGGCTGTGGGCGTGCCTAAGCAAAGGAAATTGGCTAGCGTGACATCAAAATGTCACAGATACTAAATCGTATCACTAAAAGATTAAAGTTCCACCACATATATTTCATTAATGTCCTCAACTTCAAATGCATACATCTTTTTATAGAAATCTTCAAACGTTCTCAAAATTTAAACATAGGCTTATAACATCATAGTGTATCTTCGAACAAAGTTTGAGTCACTAAAATCCATTAATTGGTCATGAAAACTAATTCTCCAAACAACCTTATAATAGCTGCATAAAACTTGAACTCAACGTAGTAAATAATAGCATCCTGATCAGATAAGTTCAACAATACTAGCTATGATGCTAACACCCTAAGGCTTATCAATTATATCGGGTATGAAAGCCCTAAAATCGGGGTCATCACATCCACCCACCTTATTTGGAATTTTGTCCTCGAAATTCAACTAATCTCATCCTTAAGAGGCTATTGAGGAGTTCAACTTCATATACATCATCATTGCTTAGGTTCTAAGACCATCATAGTTATATGCACTCTAAGTTTTCAGCTTAGGGTCTAGCGATTCTTGGGTGTGTCCACCCCACCTTATATATATGTGGAAGCATCACTTAACCATAACATGACATTATGATATCTTAGAATTATATCACCCCTAAGGATACATGTTTTGTTCATACTTTTAAGGTCAAGAGGAATTCATTTTAAGCCATGATATTCAGATCGTTCAAATCTAACATCATTAACATCTTACAATGATTTCAGCATTAGAGAAGATTTATATTCATCCTTGATATTAGGATTTTTCTACATAAGAAGGACTTACGTAACATGATTGACCATTAGGGTTTCACCCTATAGTGTAATATTAATACCCAACTTAGAAGCATACATTGAGAAGGATCAAAGTTACGAACTATATTTCTGATCATATATCCTATGATCCAAAAATATCTTTATATCAAGTACATGAGTTCAATTTTTTTTGTCTTACATGTATTATGCGAAGGGAAAAAGAGAATATACTAAGTTTATCCCATGATCTCAGCATCATATCTTTTGTGATTCATATGAAGGGGAATAGAATATTTTAAAGTCAAACTTATCATGATTTCAATCTTCGGTACCACGTATGATATGGGGGGGTGGAAATATAGAATAGGTCAAGCTTATACGAGTGACTCCTCATATATAAATCATCTACATAGCTCAAGTGAGATTTGTATCATCATATATTAAGAAAGAGAAGAAGAAGGGAGAACATGTATTTTGAGTATCTTTTGCACAAAGCATCATACTCTCGTAACTAGAGTTCATATATTACCTCACTTGCAACTAATGATCAGATTCTCAAAATATGTCACTCTAGCTAGGACCTAATTCAGTAAAGGATTGACTTTATCATATGGGTCATCTACCCATCTTTTTCTTTTACCCAATTCTCACATATAGATTTGAATCATGCATAAGGACTCAACTAAACACTCGAGAGTAATCTAGTGTAGGACATTTTTTTTCTACATATCTCATATATTGGAGTCTAGGTCCTATGACCTTCTCCTTGTGGGTCTTACTCTCTCTAGAGTTCACCACATATCTCATCCTACCACTAGACATCCTCCTTGTATAAGAGCTTGAGGCTCATGCACACTCATCTCTATCTTAACTAAGCTTATCTTAAGTAAGAAAAGGGAATGTAATCTCATCATCAAGACTTTATTAGATTATCCAAAATCAGGTTCAGACCTCATATACAACTTAGATTTTCATAAAGAACTTATACCTCAGAGATCTAATGTATATAAGAACGTCCTTGCTTATATTATCTATCATTCTATCATCTACTCTATTTATCACATATCTTGATAAGGCTCTAGACATCTAACCTAGACTGCTCTCTCTTCTAGACTGATGTCACTCCCTTTCACTTAGATTGCATGAACACTAACTACTCTACAGTGTGAGGGACACATTTTTATATTTACATATATATAATAAAATATTATATAGTTTTTCTCCGAGAAAGAAGACGTCAGAGAAAACACTCGAGGCTCGAGCTGATTGGAAAACAAAACCAAATCAGCAAAACCGAGTGTCCCACACACAGTAGATAGTCTAGTGTCATGTAACCTAGTGAAATGGTGAGAACATGGTGTAGATTAGTGTAGCTACCCAACACATATGAGCTCTATATGGAAAGGGTTTCACATACTTATCTAAACCTAGTTCTCAAACATCTAGGTTCTAACTTAGAGGCTAAGTCAAACCTTAATCCTATAAAACAACTACTATGTTTCTAGGGTTTAATGTGGAAGGTGAAATTTAGTTTTAATGTTTCATGGTGAGCAATAGTCAGGTGTAGCTAATGTTCATGCTCTTATACCAACTGTGACGTCCCCAGATTTTGATTTCTCCAAACCCTATTGGGAATGAGATGTCAGAATCCGAAAACATCATCCAATCATATCAGAAAGCGATGCGGAAGCATAATGCGCATACATGAACATACAACCATGACATTTCTCAACATTCAACATGTATATTTACACAACATGAATTATTACACAAGATTTACAATTATATATTGAATGAAAATTCTACAATCTACGAACATGTACGCTAAACTAGGATCTACACAATAGGTACAACCTGAACAATGCTCACTTCACATCTTTTATCCCACGCTATCTCTGAACCTAAAACATACGTGAAACAACAAATCAACACACAAGGTGTTGTGCACGTGGGTAGAAAGATACATACTAATATGCTTGCATAATTGAAATAATCTTGAGAAAGAAAGAGTAAAATAAAACATTATTTAAAGCGATAATCAGGTAAACACATTTTTAGATGCCTTTTGATGCGTTTGTACTACTAAGTGGTGTCACACTTCATTTTTCCCCGCCCCTTGGGCTATGGGGACTGAGTGTCGACTTAATATTCATAGGGGAGAGAGAGAGATGTCGCGCTTCATTTTTCCCCGCCCCTTGGGCTATGGGGACCGAGTGTTGACCTTATATTTAGAGGAAGAGAGAGAGAGAGGATTGAGGGAGAGAGAGAGAGAGATCATATATCCACTCAGTAGCTACAAACCATCCATATTCTTTTATGTTCTGTAATGTTTTGTGGAGTATATACTACTAATACACATCCAAGAATTTATATGCAAACACAAGCATCCAAAGTACATCATATCATTATGCATTCATGAAAACTAGTCTTATACTTAATAAAACCCACATACCTGAGTTCAGAGATTCCTATTTACATTCTGGATCATCTACATATCTGGTCTTCACCTGATTAAGACAAGATCATAAACTATCATCATGTTCTCATCATCATTAACCCTATTTATATCCATTTTAGGGTTTGCCTATCTCATTATGATATCCTCATGATTACTTGTATTGTTGTCTTATATTTATCTTACTGATGTCATTTTCCAGATTATGATTCATTATCTGAATATTAGGTTCCATATCCTTTTTGTGCACATATTAACCCTAGTTTATATACATTATTCAATTTAGGGTTACAACCCATGTATTAAGGGTCATCTTCTTTTTTTTTGGTGGGAAGGGTCATCTTCATATAACATGAATTCTATGAATATAACTGATCTCAAATTTATATATTATATTCCAGTTACAGATATGATGGTTTTCTGTAAATCTCATCATTTATAGAGCATGTATGTATTTAATACATTATCTTTAGTGTTATTAGCCCTAATTAGCCATATAAATCAAATTATATGGTTTCGTACATCAACATGACCATATCTAACATCATATGCATTATAATCATGGTCATGGTCTTATTGACATTTTCCCATAATTTTATATCATCATATGATATTTATTACTCATGAAATAAGTATAAAGCATCTTACATTATATCGTAGTATTTTAAGAATCAAAAGTCTGATATTGAGGTTTCATATTGTTCTCCTAATTTTTCTGAGAATAATGATACCTTGTTTGCATTTTTCTGATAATCGAGCTAATTACTGTGATTTAATGAAGATCAGGGCATTTACTGAATTATTACCTTTTTCTGGAAAAATCGCGAGCCGTCAGATCCCTACTATGGCCATTGGATGGGCGACATGTAGCCCTCAGGGATGACTCCTTTTTGCCCATATGGGTCGACTCGTCTAAGATTGGCTCACTGGTTCGTTGCTGGACCGGGAGGCCCCCTTTCCTTCCGTCTCCTTCGACTGATCGCCCAACGCGATGTGTGCTCCGCTTCACGGGCATCACCTGCAGACGCCAGAACCAGGCGTCGTCGTGGTCTGGGTTCATGATGAAGAAGTGCACCGCGGTCCAATCTTCCCCTAGGATGGGGAAAAGCAGTAGGCAAACCACCGTAGCTTCGGCAATGGTGGCTTACCGATGGAGACTGCTCCCTAACCCAGATGCTCATCGTGATTGGGGACAGAAAGAGGGAGAAGCACACGGCGGCTGGAACCTCACCGTCCAAAGGAAAATCCACCTCGATCATCGATGAGCCTCACTGGAGTCGAGATTCCAAGGTCGTGGACCCTTCTCTAGACCCTCCATAAGTTTCTGAAATCTTGCCTCTTCCTCCACGAGCTCGAACCTCTACACCGATGGTGGTCCAGGCTGACGGCGGAGGAATAACCAGCTTGGGGGTTTTGATCTTAAGGATCCTCTTGCTTCATAAATAGTATGAAAATGGTCGCAGGTACTCTACGAGGTAGATGACATTACCCAGATGTGGTGCAACTGGTCAAAACTCCCCCCAAAACACTTGAGCTCCACCATAGGTTGCAGGTTTGATGGCCATCACTGTCTCTTGCATTGAGAAATTAAGAGTGTTGTAGGCTGCGGAAGGGATCTTGATCACTTTTACTTGGTCAGTGCAGAATGTAGTTGTGGGCTCTGATCTCCAAACCATGACATAAACACGATTAAAACTTAGCGGAAGCGAATCGGTAATCAGCGGAAGACAAAAATCACGGGAAATTAAAACTTTTCGTGACAAGAGCTTGAATCCATAAAAGTTTCTTTCATAAAGAGAGATAAACTGTTTACATCTCAGGATAATTACTTCTTGAGTAATTATATACATCAAGATACAAAATCTCAAGATCACTATACAAAAGACTCCAAGACCTGAGAGTACAGAGGACACATAGGACTAACTCTAACTACACCATATGGCAGGACAATCTCCACCTGAGATTACTGCTGCCCCTGATGCTGCTGCTGAGACTGATCACCTGTAGGCTGGTTCCTTCGTCTCCGACGTCCACCTAAAAAGTTGAAGCCTACGGGGTGAGACAATTATACATAATTGTCCCAGCGAGAGTTATAACTCTTCGCCAGAAGCTTTATTATAACATCAAAGAATATCTTAAACAGTAAAGCCTTCAAAGCATTCTGTAACAGTTGCAGGTATAACAACATCTCTATAATTTAGGAGATGTGGAGAATATAAACATTATTGTAAGGTAACATCAATCAACTAACTTGGAGTCATCTCTAACAAGTTATACTACATGGTTGATTATGTTTTACAAACAACATTATGCCCTGTGGAGATGAGGCTTACCACTCATACTCCAACTGATCGCTAAGAAGCCGCATCAGTATCATACATAGGTCATTAAGAGAGTCGGATTCTCATGACCTTCACCTTCCTCAGTCAGTAAGAGGATCACTTGTAGGACATCTCGTGTCTCTACTACTATAGCTCACCAGGGTAAACTGGTCCTTTGCTATTCTAGAGTCACAGTGGCGTTATGTACTCTCTTTGTCATCAGGAGGTTTCATGTTTACCTACCACTGATACGGATATCTGTGCTTTCTTCGTCATCAGGAGGTTTCATGTTTACCTACCACTGATACGATATGGAAAAATATAGTGAAGGATGGATGGATTACACATCTACATCACTCTCCTACACTAGGATGTAAGGTTCTACACATCCATGTACCCCACATACTCAAAAGTATGTGCTCCAGGAGTTCCCTGAGGAAAACCTGTTTCACCATCACTTAATCTCTGACAATGATGGATCTATGATCAGGGCTCTACATTATGCTTGATTAGTTAGGTACATTCAGTATTCTTTAACAGCATACATTGTTCTTCAAACAATAACAGTAGCATATCAGCTATAAAAGAAGAATACTAAATGTAACAGGCCTAACTCATATCAATCATCATTTCTCATTATCCTCATCGCAAGTCATCTCTAAGGCATGACCTTGATGGTATTCATTGCTCTCATAGCCCATTATCAGCATAGGATGCCACTGGAAAGGCATCAGATTACTTTACTTATTCATAAGGCTAACAACATGCCTTTAATGAATATAACATCAACATCCATACCTGGATATGATTACCTTCATATCAGAACCTGCATGTTTAATACATCTGATAAAGGTAATACAACAACAAGGAATGTACTTCCTACTCTTGTCATAAGAGTTAAATCTCTAATTCACATCAAAATAGAGTTTAATACTCAAAAGCATGCCATTTCCCTTGAATTAGGGTTTACTATTCACATTACATGTCATCACCCTTGAATTAGGGTTTACTATTCACATTACATGTCATCACCCTTGAATTAGGGTTTACTATTCATATCAAGGTGAATTAAACTCATAACATCATCATGTATGAGTAACATCTTCATTGATGCTCTTGGATTAGTTAAAGGTTCCTCATTTATCATAATTAGGGTTTCTATGATCTCACACAGGTGGATCATACCCTAATTATGCTCATTCATGTGCATTTGAGATGCTTTAATTGAGTTTCCACTTAAAAAGGGTACTTTCTCTCTCTAGAAGTACTTTCTCTCTCTAGAAGTACTTTCTCTCTCATCATAAGGTTAGGTGATGTCAACATCACCCTAGATCAGGTCGGATTAAGTCATCATAGGCTAACATGGCTAAAACATCATCATCATATGATTAGGGTTCGATTTGATCGAGGTATTACTCAATGTACCCTTTAGGGGTATTTTGGTAATTCACCACATTGATCATCATTATGGTCAAAACATTAGTCCATTGACCCCTTAATATCCTAGGTTGTCATTAGGGTTGAATTAGGGCAACATTAGACCATTTATATCATCAATTGATTGAGTGAAGTCAACCTTGAATCACATTGATTGATTTCAATTATCAACCTTCAATCGAATTGAGATCGTTTGAAAGTGTTGACCGTTTGCCCACTTTGACTTTCCAAGACCGTGAGCCCTCTTCTATCTTCAAGACCGCGAGCCTCCTTAGGCTTCAAGACCGCGAGGCCCTTCAAGTGGTTCAAGACCGCGAAGATCGAATTGAAGTTGAGACCGCGAAGAGATGTTGACCGTTTGCCCACTTTGACCTCAGGACCGCGAGGCCCCTCGCGGTCTTGAGACCGTGAGCCCCCTCACGGTCTTGAGACCGTGAGCCCTCTCATGACCTTGAGACCGTGAGCCTCCTCACGACCTTGAGACCGCGAGCTCACATGGTCTCAACCGCTTGGACCATCAACAAGATTCAAAGATACAACCAATAATGTCAACTCATGTTGAATCCCTCAAAAGGTCAGAGCCATGTTGACCACTTATGGATTGGGTTAACCTAGATTATGCTTGACCACTTGGTCATTCAATTGACCCTCAAGGGTTGACCAATTAGGGTTGAAATCGATTCAATTAGGGTCTATCAATGTTCACCCATCAACATTCAACAATGTGACCCAACACAAGGTTGAACCCTTCATTTGAGCTACAAATGGGCCCAAACTTGGCCCAAACGGTCTTGAGATCATGTGGGTGGACCCCACATGGCCTTGAGACCATTTTCCCAAGATTGCATCAAATTCCAAGGTGATTTGATAGGAGTTGAACCATGATTGATCCACAAAACAGCATTTTGATTAAATTGATAACTTATTTGCAAATAGATCCTCAATTGGTCAATTTACTTAACCCTAGACCTTAAAATGGTCTTGTGTGATTGTCCTCTCGGTCTTGAGACCGTTTGGGTGAGTTCCAAATGGTCTTGAGACCGTTTGCCCATCCAATTTTGGATTCTAGTGCAAATTCATCAAGGTTGGGTCAATTGAGTTGAGGGTTATATCAATATTTAATTGCAATGTAATTTGGTGTAATTGTACCTTCAATTGGTCAACTAATCTTGACCCCAGACCTCTAAATGGTCATGGTTGGTTGTCCTCGCGGTCTTGAGACCGTTTGGGTGGCCCCTAAACGGTCTTGAGACCGTTTAGGTCAATCAACCCTAAAAACCCTAATTAGGTCACCATAATTTCAGTACTGATTTCACCTAGGGTTAGCCCTAGTATTCACCCTTCAACTCTTAGCCCGTTTCGAATTAGACCATCAAACTTGGTGGGTTGTTAATTAACATTATTTTGAACAGTAATCTCATACGGTCAACACCTGGCCAACGACCTTACACGGTCTTGAGACCGTTTTCCCAAAAAGGCAATTTCAGACCGTTTGAGAATCAGGAATAAATTCAAATAAAGTTGTTACTTAAAAAAGTCATATCTCCCGATTCCCTTGGAGTTAGCCTCCCAAAGTTTGAGGGTAATTAGCCTATATAATTAGGAACAGATTTCTTATACGGTCCACGCTCGGTCAACGGGGCCAAATGGTCTTGGAGACCGTTTGCCCTGTCGCAGTGTCGAGACCGTTTGCTCACCTCGCGGTCTTGAGACCGAGAGAGCAAACTGGTGAGACCGTTTAAGGAAGTGAAAAGCGGTGGGTTTTTCTTGGAAATCACGCCTTAATATCCTAGCTCAAGAACAGTATGAATATTCCATGGATTTTATTGCAAAATAGCAGGGAAAAGTAGGGAAACACTAAGAGCTATCATCAAAACGCATATAAAGATGCACATAGTAAAGCATGGGTTTAGAGTTATAAAACCCGCCTAAAGCTTGCTCCTTGAGCTCCGAGCTTTCAAGCTCCAAGATCTAATGGCGTCTTTGAGTTCCCACAGGTTGGCCAAGGTGAAAACTCCAAGGAAGGTCAAGGAAAGATGGCTAGAAAGATAGGATTTCGAGAGTTAGACATGAAGCTGACCTTGAATTCGAGTTCTTACCATGGAATTAGGCAAGAAGAGGGGTTTAAACCTACCTTGCACCCCTTGGTCGTCCTCCTTAGCTCCAAGGTAGTCCTTGGTCGTCTTTGGTGAAATGAAACAGTAAGGGAACGAAGGGTAAGTTCCCTTGCAACTAAGGGAAGGAGAGCTCATATATATGGGGTAGGATTTTCAACATTAGTTCATAAGTTGTCCATAATTCCAACTAGGTCCCTCCTTCTTTACTTGATAGTCCCTTCCTCTTCATTCTAAGGACAAACCTTCTCTTAAGGTCTTAGAAAAGAAGGTAAAGGAGGGCAAGCTAATAATGAGGTACATACATAAAGAAATATTGCACATATACCCTGATTATTCAATCACAAGGCATATCTCATAGCTTGATAATTCAATTGAGGTGACTCCCTCATCATTTCTTCTCTTAATGATGGCAAGAGTCTAAAAAGATACTTTAGATGACATATTTTACAATTTTCATCCCTTAATTTGGGTAAATTTCATTTTACCCCAAATTAGGGTTTCAAGCACCGGGATTGCTTCCACAGCTGCACCTTGGTGCCCTAGCTTGGGAAATCCCTCAAACTTTACCAAAAATATTCTCATGATGTCTCAACATCAGAGGAACATCTCAACATGTGCAAATTGCAAGCTAACCCATTTAACTGGGTAAATTGCACATAGGTCCCTGTATATCAAAACAATGCTACAACTTTAAATAAAAAGGAGCAAATACTGAAATATACTTTTCTGAGAAACTTAATTACATGCTCAGAGTTAATCACAAAGATTTAATTACATATTTAGGCTAAACACCTATGGTTGACTCATAACCCAGGTCAGGGATATTACAAATTATCCACCCCTTACAAGGATTTCGTCCCCGAAATCGATAAAACATACTACGAGAAAAGGGAAGGATACTTCCTTCTCATCTCATCCTCTAACTCCCAAGTGGCTTCTTCAATACCACGATGGTTCCAGAGGACATTCACAAGACTTATATCTTTCTTCTTTAACTTTTTAATTCGTTTATCAAGGATTGACACTGGTCCCTCCTCATAGGATATGTCATCATTCAATTCTACCTCCATAGGTTGTAGAACTGACTCGGTGTCTGGGTGACATTTCTTCAACATAGAAATGTGAAACACAGGATGTAACCTCTGTAATTCTGGGGGAAGCTCTAGTTTATATGCTACCTTTCCAATCCGTTCAATGATTGGATAAGGCCCCATATATCTAGGAGCTAACTTCCCTTTCCTTCCAAAACGAAGGACCCCTTTCCAAGGTGAGACCTTAAGATACACTCTGTCTCCAACCTGGAACTCTAAGGGTCTACGACGTTTGTCAGCATAAGATTTATGCCTATCCTGAGCAGTCTTAATCTTATGTTGTATAACTTTAATCTTTTCCGTGGTTTGCTGCACCAGGTCAGGACCTAACAACTGGTGCTCACCAGTCTCAAACCAACACAAGGGTGATCTACAACGTCTACCCTATAAGGCTTCATAAGGTGCCATATCAATACTATGCTGATAGCTATTGTTATAGGCAAACTCTATCAAGCTTAGGTGTAGATTCCAACTTCCGGTGAACTGGAGAACACATGCTCGCAACAGGTCTTCTAAGGTTTGTATGGTCCTTTCCGACTGTCCATCAGTCTGTGGATGAAAGGCCGTACTAAACCTCAGCTTAGTGCCTAAGGCTCTGTGCAACTGTTCCCAAAAACGACTTGTAAACTGAGGAGCTCTGTCAGAAACTATTGTGATAGGAACTCCGTGCAAACGCACTATCTCTTGAACATACAACTCTGATAACCTTTCAGCAGAATAGGTTGTTTTGACAGGTAAGAAATGTGCTGTCTTAGTCAACCTATCAATAATTACCCAAATGGAATCATGTCCTTTGCTTGTCCTGGGTAGGCCAACAACAAAGTCCATGGTCACATGGTCCCACTTCCACTGTGATATGGGTAAAGGTTGCATTGTTCCTGCAGGCTTCTGGTGTTCAGCTTTAACTTGCTGACACACGGGACACCTCAGAACAAACTCTGCAACATCCTTTTTCATCCCAGGCCACCAATACAGATCCTTCAAATTCCGATGCATCTGGGTGCTCCCTGGATGCATAGCATACATGGAAGAATGGGCTTCTTCCAGGACTAACTTCCTCAAGTTGTCCACATCCGACACTATCATTCTTCCATTATAACAAGCTACTTGATCTTTTGAGTCATGAAAACCATCTTGCTTCTCATTTCCATACTCAGATCTTATATGTTGAACTGCAGCATCACCTAGTTGTGCCTCTTTAATCTTCTCCCTTAGGGTAGGTTTAATATGCATCTCAACTAACAAACCGGCTAACAATGACACCTTCAACTGTACATTGTCTTGCCTTAAAGAGATAAGCATATCTCTTCTAGGGAATACTAAAGAGTTTAGTTGTGCTCTATTCATGGTTGATGTTGCTGATTTCCTACTCAAGGCATCTGCAACAACATTGGCCTTGCCTGAATGGTAATCAATTGTACAGTCGTAGTCCTTGATTAATTCCATCCAGCGACGTTGCCTCATGTTGAGCTCATGCTGAGAGAAGATATACTTAAGGTTTTTGTGGTCTGTAAAAATCTGGAATGTTTCTCCGTAGAGATAGTGCCTCCAGATCTTCAAAGCATGAACCACAGCAGCTAACTCTAGATCGTGTGTCGGATAATTCTCCTTGTGTTTCTTAAGCTGTCGAGAAGCAAAAGAAATCACTTGTTTATCCTACATCAACACACATCCTAGTCCGTTCTTGGAAGCATCACAGAAAACTACATATCCTTTTCCTTGTTTAGGTAGCACTAGCACAGGTGCACTTGTCAACCTCTCCTTCAGCAACTGGAAAGATTGTTGACACTTATCACTCCAAGAAAAAGGAACATCTTTCCGGGTTAACTTGGTCAAAGATAAAGCTATAGAACTAAAGTTCTTAATGAACCTTCGATAATAGCCAGCTAACCCCAAGAAACTTCGAATCTCCGTCGGTGCCTTTGGTTGTTCGCATTGTAGAACAAATTCTACCTTTGTAGGGTCAACACGAATTCCCGAGGCGGATATTACATGCCCAAGAAAAGATACCTCCGGCAGCCAAAACTCACATTTGCTAAGCTTATCGTACAACTTATGTTCTCTTAGCAAGGTCAAAGCTTGGAGAAGATGTTGCTCATGCTGCTGAGCATCCTTACTATAAATCAGAATGTCATCTATGAAGACGACAACACACTGATCAAGGAAAGGTCGAAAAATTCTATTCATGAGTTCCATAAATGCATCTGGTGCATTGGTTAGTCCAAACGACATAACCGTGAACTCATAATGACCATATCTTGTCCTAAAGGCAGACTTGGATATGTCACTATCCTTAATACGGAGTTGGTGATATCCAGACCTCAAGTCTATCTTTGAAAAGATTGTTGCACCACGCAACTGGTCAAAGAGATCATCAATCCTCGGCAGAGGATACTTATTCTTTATTGTTACTTTATTGAGTTGTCTGTAATCAATGCACAACCGCATTGACCCATCTTTCTTTTTAACAAACAAGACCGGAGCACCCCAAGGTGAAGTACTCGGTCGGATAAAACCTCTCTCAAGTAGCTCTTGAAGCTGTTTCTTGAGTTCTGCCATCTCGGCAGGCGCCATCCTATACGGAGTTTGAGCTATGGGTTTCGTATCTGGGATCAGATTAATTTCAAAATCAATCTCCCGAGGTGGTGGTATACCAGGAAGTTCTTCAGGAAACACATCTTTGAATTCCCTGACTATAGGAACTTCGGCAGGATTGGAACTTTCCTTGGTAACATCTACCACATGGGCTAAGAATGCATAACATCCTTGCCTCAACAGCTTATCAGCAACCATAGCTGACACAAGACAGGTGGGCAGAATCTTTCTTTCACCTTGAAAGATCCATGTGTTGCTTTCATCAGCAAACACAGCCAACTTGGACTCACAATCCAAGACAACTCTATACCTTTCTAAGGTATCCATCCCAAGGATTATATCAAATCCCTGCATATCAAGTGGTATAAGATCCACTTGAATGCGATGGTCAGAAAAGAAAAGGATGCAGGAAGAACATACCTCCTGCAAAACGGCAGACCCACTCAACGGAGTCTCTAACAACAAACTATCTGCTCTATGACTAACAGTCACATTGCAGTTACGAATCATTTCATGAGTGATGAAAGAGTGTGTAGCACCCAGATCAATCAGAACGGATACAACACAGGATGTAGACATATCAGAATATAAAAATTTCATCTGACCTGCCACTACCCGTGGATTGACCACTGCCTCAGGTGGGTTCATAGCATAGAACCTCGCAGTCGCCTGGTGTTGAGGTGGTGCTGATGATCCAGCTTGAGACGCTTGTCCACGTCCTCGAGCTGCTCCTTGATGTTGTCTATTCTGAGATCCCTGTTGATTCTGTCTCGAGGGTTGTTGTGTCATACTGACAGGCCTAGAACGGCAATCCTTCATCAAGTGTCCCATCTTACCACAGTTGTAGCAACTCCTCTCCTGTTGTTGTGGTCTGGGTGGTCCAGTGACTGACTCAGATGCAGAACTGTGCGTCCCTTGAAGCGGTTGACTCCGTCCTCTACCTCTGCTTGGTGTCCATTGAGTTTGAAAACTCGATCTGGGTGGTGGGGGGTTAGATGCAGAGAATCTAGGTTTCTTGGAATCCCTAGATGAAGAACCCTGGAACTGTGGATATCTTTTATGGGTTTGTCTTTTCTCAACCACAGATCTCTCTATCCTTCGGACTGACTCAATGAAGGTAGAGAATCTCTCTCTGTTTTCTAAGGCAAACACAGGGGTTGACATATCAGAATTCAAACCCTTTTCGAATCTTCTGATTCTTTCCTCGTCCGTAGCAGCCATGTGCGGACAGAACCGCAACAACTCCATGAACTTAGCTTCATACTCACTAATGTTCATCATACCCTGCCTTAGATTCTCAAACTGAGAGATCTTCTCATCTAGGAAGGTCTTTGGAAAATATCTATTGATAAATTCCCGACAAAACTCTTCCCATGAGAACTCTACTCCAGGTCTCTTCTTCTCTTCCATGTTCCACCAGTGGCCAGCACTGCCTTTGAGAAGATAGACAGCATGTCTAACCTTCTCAGCTTCCGGAATCATAAGAATCCTGAAAGCCTTCTCCAACTCTGTCAACCATAAGTCAGCATCTGCAGGGTCGGCAGTTCCGAAGTACTCGATAGCTCCAACACGACGAAGTCATTCGAATGTCTTACCAATACCTTGTGCTTCAGGCTGGACAGGTGCCCTAGGTGTAGGAATGGGCATCCTATCGGTTATATGTGTCATGGCAGTCATGAACTGCCCGAACATCGTCTGTACAGCTGGATCACTCATGTCAGCTGGGTCGAACTGGGGTGGCTCTCTTGGCGACTCAGGTGCAGGTTGTTCTATTCTCGGAACTCTTGCACCGCCTCGAGGTGCACTAGCACTACTCTCTGCCACGTGCTCATCACGATGTTCTGACATTCTTATGTATCTTCTTCTCCTGAGGAGCATAAGATTCTATTAGATGAGGAAGGAGTACTAAAGGTAGACTCAACATCCTAAGTCCTATGCCTCTGTAGACTCAACTGAACCTGGAGCTCTGATACCACTAGTTGTGGGCTCTGATCTCCAAACCATGACATAAACACGATTAAAACTTAGCGGAAGCGAATCGGTAATCAGCGGAAGACAAAAATCACGAGAAATTAAAACTTTTCGTGACAAGAGCTTGAATCCATAAAAGCTTCTTTCATAAAGGGAGATAAACTGTTTACATCTCAGGATAATTACTTCTTGAGTAATTATATACATCAAGATACAAAATCTCAAGATCACTATACAAAAGACTCCAAGACCTGAGAGTACAGAGGACACATAGGACAGACTCTAACTACACCATATGGCAGGACAATCTCCACCTGAGATTACTGCTGCCCCTGATGCTGCTGCTGAGACTGATCACCTATAGGCTGGTTCCTTCGTCTCCGACGTCCACCTAAAAAGTTGAAGCCTACGGGGTGAGACAATTATACATAATTGTCCCAGCGAGAGTTATAACTCTTCTCCAGAAGCTTTATTATAACATCAAAGAATATCTTAAACAGTAAATCCTTCAAAGCATTCTGTAACAGTTGCAGGTATAACAAGATCTCTATAATTTAGGAGATGTGGAGAATATAAACATTATTGTAAGGTAACATCAATCAACTAACTTGGAGTCATCTCTAACAAGTTATACTACATGGTTGATTATGTTTTACAAACAACATTATGCCCTGTGGAGATGAGGCTTACCACTCATACTCCAACTGATCGCTGAGAAGCCGCATCAGTATCATACATAGGTCATTAAGAGAGCCGGATTCTCATGACCTTCACCTTCCTCAGTCAGTAAGAGGATCACTTGTAGGACATCTCGTGTCTCTACTACTATAGCGGACCAGGGTAAACTGGTCCTTCGCTATTCTAGAGTCACAGTGGCGTTCTGTACTCTCTTCGTCATCAGGAGGTTTCATGTTTACCTACCATTGATACGGATATCTGTGCTTTCTTCGTCATCAGGAGGTTTCATGTTTACCTACCACTGATACGATATGGAAAAATATAGTGAAGGATGGATGGATTACACATCTACATCACTCTCCTACACTAGGATGTAAGGTTCTACACATCCATGTACCCCACATACTCAAAAGTATGTGCTCCAGGAGTTCCCTGAGGAAAACCTGTTTCACCATCACTTAATCTCTGACAATGATGGATCTATGATCAGGGCTCTACATTATGCTTGATTAGTTAGGTACATTCAGTATTCTTTAACAGCATACATTGTTCTTCAAACAATAACAGTAGCATATCAGCTATAAAAGAAGAATACTAAATGTAACAGGCCCAACTCATATCAATCATCATTTCTCATTATCCTCATCACAAGTCATCTCTAAGGCATGACCTTGATGGTATTCATGGCTCTCATAGCCCATTATCAGCATAGGATGCCACTGGCAAGCCATCAGATTACTTTACTTATTCATAAGGCTAACAACATGCCTTTAATGAATATAACATCAACATCCATACCTGGATATGATTACCTTCATATCAAAACCTGCATGTTTAATACATCTGATAAAGGTAATACAACAATAAGGAATGTACTTCCTACTCTTGTCATAAGAGTTAAATCTGTAATTCACATCAAAATAGAGTTTAATACTCAAAAGCATGCCATTTCCCTTGAATTAGGGTTTACTATTCACATTACATGTCATCACCCTTGAATTAGGGTTTACTATTCACATGACATGTCATCACCCTTGAATTAGGGTTTACTATTCACATCAAGGTGAATTAAACTCATAACATCATCATGTATGAGTAACATCTTCATTGATGCTCTTGGATTAGTTAAAGGTTCATCATTTATCATAATTAGGGTTTCTATGATCTCACACAGGTGGATCATACCCTAATTATGCTCATTCCTGTGCATTTGAGATGCTTTAATTGAGTTTCCACTTAAAAAGGGTACTTTCGCTCTCTAGAAGTACTTTCTCTCTCTAGAAGTACTTTCTCTCTCATCATAAGGTTAGGTGATGTCAACATCACCCTAGATCAGGTCGGATTAAGTCATCATAGGCTAACATGGCTAAAACATCATCATATGATTAGGGTTCAATCTGATCGAGGTATTACTCAATGTACCCTTTAGGGGTATTTTGGTAATTCACCACATTGATCATCATTATGGTCAAAACCTTAGTCCATTGACCCCTTAATATCCTAGGTTGTCATTAGGGTTGAATTAGGGCAACATTGGACCATTTATATCATCAATTGATTGAGTGAAGTCAACCTTGAATCACATTGATTGATTTCAATTATCAACCTTCAATCGAATTGAGATCGTTTGAAAGTGTTGACCGTTTGCCCACTTTGACTTTCCAAGACCGTGATCCCTCTTCTATCTTCAAGACCGCGAGCCTCCTTAGGCTTCAAGACCGCGAGGCCCTTCAAGTGGTTCAAGACCGCGAAGATCGAATTGAAGTTGAGACCGCGAAGAGATGTTGACCGTTTGCCCACTTTGACCTCAGGACCGCGAGGCCCCTCGCGGTCTTGAGACCGTGAGCCCCCTCACGGTCTTGAGACCGTGAGCCCTCTCATGACCTTGAGACCGCGAGCCTCCTCACGACCTTGAGACCGCGAGCTCACATGGTCTCAACCGCTTGGACAATCAACAAGATTCAAAGATACAACCAATAATGTCAACTCATGTTGAAGCCCTCAAAAGGTCAGAGCCATGTTGATCACTTATGGATTGGGTTAACTTAGATTATACTTGACCAATTGGTCATTCAATTGACCCTCAAGGGTTGACCAATTAGGGTTGAAATCGATTCAATTAGGGTCTATCAATGTTCACCCATCAACATTCAACAATGTGACCCAACACAAGGTTGAACCCTTCATTTGAGCTCCAAATGGGACCAAACTTGGCCCAAACGGTCTTGAGATCATGTGGGTGGACCCCACATGGCTTTGAGACCATTTTCCCAAGATTTCATCAAAGTCCAAGGTGATTTGATAGGGGTTGAACCATGATTGATCCACAAAACAACATTTTGATTAAATTGATAACTTATTTGCAAATAGATCCTCAATTGGTCAATTTACTTAACCCTAGACCTTCAAACGGTCTTGGGTGATTGTCCTCTCGGTCTTGAGACCGTTTGGGTGAGTTCCAAACGGTCTTGAGACCGTTTGCCCATCCAATTTTGGATTCTAGTGCAAATTCATCAAGGTTGGGTCAATTGAGTTGAGGGTTATATCAATATTTAATTGCAATGTAATTTGGTGTAATTGTACCTTCAATTGGTCAACTGATCTTGACCCCAGACCTCTAAACGGTCATGGTTGATTGCCCTCGCGATCTTGAGACCATTTGGGTGGCCCCTAAATGGTCTTGAGACCGTTTAGGTCAATCAACCCTAAAAACCCTAATTAGGTCACCATAATTTCAGTACTGATTTCACCTAGGGTTAGCCCTAGTATTCACCCTTCAACTCTTAGCCCGTTTGGAATTAGACCATCAAACTTGGTGGGTTGTTAATTAACATTATTTTGAACAGTAATCTCATACGGTCAACGCCTGGCCAACGACCTTACACGGTCTTGAGACCGTTTTCCCAAAAAGGCAATTTCAGACCGTTTGAGAATCAGGAATAAATTCAAATAAAGTTGTTACTTAAAAAGGTCATATCTCCCGATTACCTTGGAGTTAGCCTCCCAAATTTTGAGGGTAATTAGCCTATATAATTATGAACAGATTTCTTATACGGTCCACGCTCGGTCAACGGGGCCAAACGGTCTTGGAGACCGTTTTCCCTGTCGCGGTCTCGAGACCGTTTGCTCACCTCGGGGTCTTGAGACCGAGAGAGAAAACTGGTGAGACCGTTTAAGGAAGTGAAAAGCGGTGGGTTTTTCTTGTAAATCACGCCTTCATCTCCTAGATCAAGAACAGTACGAATATCCCATGGATTTGCTTGCAAAATAGCAGGGAAAAGTAGGTAAACACTAAGAGCTATCATCAAAACGCATATAAAGATGCACATAGTAAAGCATGGGTTTAGAGTTATAAAACCCGCCTAAAGCTTGCTCCTTGAGCTCCAAGCTTTCAAGCTCCAAGCTCTAATGGCGTCCTTCAGTTCCCACAGGTTGGCCAAGGTGAAAACTCCAAGGAAGGTCAAGGAAAGATGGCAAGAAAGATAGGATTTCGAGAGTTAGCCATGAAGCTGACCTTGAATTCGAGTTCTTACCATGGAATTAGGCAAGAAGAGGGGTTTAAACCTACCTTGCACCCCTTGGTCGTCCTCCTTAGCTCCAAGGTAGTCCTTGGTCGTCTTTGGTGAAATGAAACAGTAAGGGAACGAAGGGTAAGTTCCCTTGCAACTAAGGGAAGGAGAGCTTATATTCATGGGGTAGGATTTTCAACATTAGTTCATAAGTTGTCCATAATTCCAACTAGATCCCTCCTTCTTTACTTGATCGTCCCTTCCTCTTCATTCTAAGGACAAACCTTCTCTTAAGGTCTTAGAAAAGAAGGTAAAGGAGGGCAAGCTAATAATGAGGTACATACATAAAGAAATATTGCACATATACCCTGATTATTCAATCACAAGGCATATCTCATAGCTTGATAATTCAATTGAGGTGACTCCCTCATCATTTATTCTCTTAATGATGGCAAGAGTCTAAAAAGATACTTTAGTTGACATATTTTACAATTTGCATCCCTTAATTTGGGTAATTTGCATTTTACCCCAAATTAGGGTTTCAAGCACCGAGATTGCTTCCACAGCTGCACCTTGGTGCCCTAGCTTGGGAAATCCCTCAAACTTTACCAAAAAGATTTTCATGATGTCTCAACATCAGAGGAACATCTCAACATGTGAAAATTGCAAGCTAACTCTTTTAACTGGGTAAATTGCACATAGGTCCCTGTATATCAAAACAATGCTACAACTTTAAATAAAAAGGAGCAAATACTGAAATATACTTTTCTGAGAAACTTAATTACATGTTCAGAGTTAATCACAAAGATTTAATTACATATTTAGGCAAAACACCTAGGGTTGACTCATAACTCAGGTCAGGGATGTTACAGTAGTCGTGAAAAGAGCGAGGGACGAGGAGTCGATCTCTCTGGTTCTCAGGGATGGAGATGGTGTTAGGGACATAGCTTGGTTCTCTCCCAATACGCCACCTCCCAACCTAAATCTGGGTTTGTTCTAGATCTCCACACTTCTCGGATCTGGGTAACTTGCTAGAGGAGTGTGAGAGGTATTCTAAAATAGATGATCAAGGCTGGGAGGATTGACATATTGCTCTGCAACTCTTCCCGCATTTGTCAGAGGTTGAAGATATTACCTAGCCGTCTGATCCTCCCTACTGGTGGCTGAGATCAGGCCACCTCAATAGGCTGTGGGCGTGCCTAAGCAAAGGGAATTGGCTAGCGTGACATCAAAATGTCACAGATACTAAATCATATCACTAAAAGATTAAAGTTCCACCTCATATATTTCATTAATGTCCTCAACTTCAAATGCATACATCTTTTTATAGAAATCTTCAAACGTTCTCAAATTTTAAAAATAGGCTTATAACATCATAGTGTATCTTCGAACAAAGTTTGAGTCACTAAAATCTATTAATTGGTCATGAAAACTAATTCTCCAAACAACCTTATAATAGGTGCATAAAACTTGAACTCAACGTAGGAAATAATAGCATCCTGATCAGATAAGTTCAACAATACTAGCTATGATGCTAACACCCTAAGGCTTATCAATTATATCGGGTATGAAAGCCCTAAAATCGGGGTCATCACAACTTTGGTCCAAAAAGTCAACTTTTCATCCTAGAAACAAATTATGTTTGTTAGCTAAGTCAAACTGAACATATTCATTACTATTATATTTTTATACTATTCTTACCCTATTCCCACTCATTTAATGTCATGTTAGGGTTTATGATTTTAATCTTTGTTGATATAATATGTAGTGCTTTATATATAAATCTTAGTTCTAATTATCCATCTTTAGTCACATTAGTAATTCATAATTATGTGGATACTAATAATATATATTATTCCAATTTAAGTTTAATGATCTCATTTTCCTCTCTATAATGTGAATCCGTATTATTCCTAACACCATGCTTACCATGTATATTGGTGTAAGTATATTCCACATGATTATCTATTACGTTCACTAATATACACCTGCTTTGATCTAACTAATATGTCATCTAGATATAAGTTCATAAAAGTATATTCCTTTACACAATATTAATTTTTTCACCATTTAATTTATAAGAAGAAAATGTAGTTAAATGCATTCTTATTTATACATTTTTCAAGTTCCCTTGGATCAATTTAGATGAGAGTTTTCCCTAGATCCATATGTATTTCTAATTCCCAAATCACACATATATATATGTTGATGTGTGTATCTAGGGAATGCATAAAGAATGAGATTGTATTATGTTCTATTATTAACAACCATTGAAAGTGTGACCTACAACTTAGAGTTTATTAGTTTATATAAATATATGTAACACATACTCATACGCAAGATACTAAGTTAAGAGATCCATTAGTGTGGTTACATCCTTAACTACAATATGATTATTCATATGACTTACTAGTTATTTATATGATTCTTAACTACGATATGATTATTCATCACGGTGCTACATGTTTATTGTATAATCACAATATTATACATATATGATATCTTTATGGAGTTAGGCCTAAGTGGATTGATTACTTAATATAAATATGATTCTGATTTCAGGTTACTATCTAGCATGTTATTATCCATGATCGAATTTACTAGATATTAAAAATTAGAACTTGAAGAAGTTAAGGGCTAACATGCACGATGATCAGTGCCGACTGGTCTATAGGCTTGGATGGCCATTGATCTGTGATTGTTCTATTGTATAAAATCCAAGGTGAGGTTGAAGTCCTTTCACGTTGGCCCTTGAGTTGCTAACCCATATAAAAGGTAACGTAATAACATGGCTTGGTGATGATGGTGGCATGATGGTCAAACATAGATGGTGGAGGAGTTGCAACATGGTGTTGCAGGTGGGGGTTCAGAGGTGTTGTTGGGTGTCGCAGGTTGTGTTGCAGTATGGAGACGGATGTCGACAACAAGAGGAGATCGGGGCGTTGGGGTGTTAGGGCATTAGGGCACCAGATGGGCAGGTGTTAGCGACACCGATGCAACATCGGGAGTTGTTGGGCATCAAGATTCAGGTATTTTTTGGGAGATGGGAGGTGCCTGACTAGATAGGGACCTAAGAGGTGCCCTTGGTGATATGGGGAGTAGGCATTGTGTAGGCGTTGTGGCTGAAGGAGAAGAGAAGGAGGAGGGTGGCTAGGGTTTTCGTGGTGTGAAGGAAAAGGATGGAACAAGGGAGGAGTTATAGGAGACAGACGGAGATAGTTGTCGTGTTGGGTGTTTCCTATTCTGAGGGGGGGGACGTGAGGTCGCGTTGGAGGGAGAGGAAGTAATGCGGTGTTGCGTTACATTTGGTTTAGGAAAATGTTAGTTTGTTTAATCAAATACAACTATTAAAGCCTACGGTAATTAGGATTTTATATAACAATTCAATTGGGAAAGCAATTGCTATTTAATGGTCAAACAAATTAAAGGGAAGACTAAAAGGAGTCAAGGGGGTTTCCTTTTTCCATGCAATAGGCATTTATAAATATTAGAGTTGCATATTTATATAATTAATTAAGAGGGTAGAGAAATCCCAATTGACACGAAAATTCATGGGTTTTCTAATTAAAGTGTGAGGAATTTAACTTTACATTAATTTCTAATTCATTTTGTGTTTGGTTGTTTTCTAAGTGCCTAATAAATATATTTAGTACCTTTCCTTAATAAATTTTGACATAAAATTTCTTATTTCTCATTTCTTATCCCACAAAGCCATAAAATCTTCAAATTAATAAAATCTACTAATTATCTCTCATTAATGGTCATTTTGCATTATTAGACTCTAATTAACACACTATTTGAGATATTTGTGCAAAAACCAATTCATTGAAATGAATGGGGGTAAATGTAGTTCAAAGCCATCATGTATTCATAAATTTCAATATTGAGGACAAAGAGGGTAGAAAAGATAAGAAAAATTAGAGAAAAGGACAAAATGATATGAAGGAAATAAAATTTGGAAAATGGGAAAAATTACAATTGAATCTAAGATTCAGTATGTTATAGTTTCTCATCTCAGTCATCTTCTACCTTATCTATGACTCACTATGGATGAGCCATGTACAAGTTGTTCCAAAGTAAGGAGGCACCACAATGTTGCCCAAAGAAAACAAGAAAATTATCCCGATTGGCACCGTCACTGGGTGGTGTATGTGCATCGATTATAGGAAGTTAAACAAGCCTACTTTCAAGGACCACTTCCCCGTACCCTTCTTTGACTAGATCATATAATTCCTAGCTCATCAAGAATACATTTTATATCTTGATCATTATTCCAGGTTGTATCCAATACCAATACACCTATATGACCATGAGAAGACAAACATTACCCATCCTTTTGGGACCTATGACTTGAGAATAATGCCCTTTGAGTTATATAATGTGTTGCCTACCATTCAACATTGGATGTGTGTCATCCTTGCAGGGCAACTGAAACTATTTTGGAAATTTTCATGGACGATTTCTCCATCTATGAGATATATCCAACTCATGCATCATGCACCTTTCTCTAGTTCCTAAACATTTTAAGGAAGCACTTATGGTCCTCAATTGTGAAAAATGATATACAATGTCCCAAGGTAAACAATAGAGGAATCAAAGTAGACAGATCAAAAATTGAAGTGATTGCAAAACATAGCCCCCCCAACCATAGTAAGAGAGATCAGAGAATTCTTAGGTTGCACATGCTTCCATATAAGTTTCTTTAAGGATTTTCCCAAGTTATCTAAGATAATGAAAAACCTACTACTCAAGGATGTTGAATTTTAATATGATGAAGAATATATGAAGAGCTTCAAAAATCCAAAACAAGCCCTCACTACAACTCCCATTATTAGAGAGAAATAGTGACCTCAACCTTTTGAGATCATGTGTGATGCCAATGATTCTATGGTGGGGGGCAGTTTAGGTCAACACGTAGACATAAAACATCATGTTATATATTATGCATTATAGACTCTTGATGAAGCATAGAGAAATTATGTGACTATTGAGATAAAGCTTTTAGTAGTTGCGTATGCTTCTGATAAATTTAGATCATATATTGTGGGATCAAAAGTTATACTTTATATTGATCAATATGTAATCATTTTTTTGTTAACAAGGAAGGATCCAAATCTTAGATTGATCATATGGATTCTCCTTCTACAATAGTTTGATTTAGAGATATGGATATAAGAAAAGTATATAAAATGTATAAGTCAATGGTCTGAGTCACATTCAAATCAATGATATAGATATCATACCCACCCATGTCTCTCTAATAGATGATCAAATCATGAAAAGTTCATCTGCCATTCTGTGGTATGTAGATTTCACCAATTATCTTAGTATTGGTGTTAGTCATCCAGAGTGCACAAGTACTGTAAGAAAGAAGTTTATGCATGATGTAACCCAGTTCACTAGGATGAACGATACCTATGGAAATGATGTGCTAAGAATATATATTGACATTGTGTTCCAAAGGAGGAGCCCCCTCTAATCATGGAACAATGCCACTCACACCCAATTGGAGGCCATATGAGCTCTAAGAAGAAACACTAAAGGTGATACAATGAAGATTCTTCTTGCTAGTGATATCCAAGGATGTTTATAATTTTTTCATCTCTTGTATTGATGACAAGTGTCTAGTAATATAAACAAGAGAGATTAAATTCCTTTCAAACTCTGGCAATAAGTCTAAATTCATCTAGGGTGTGGATGACATGGGCTGAATCCCCTTTTCATATGGATTTTTCTACATCCTAATAGTGGATGATTATGTGTCTAAATGGGTAGAATCTTTACCCATTATGATAAGGGATTCAAAGAATTTTATCAAGATATTCATGAAAATCATATTTCCTCATTTTGGAATACTCCACACAGTCATATGAAATGGAGGGTCCCAGTTTTTGGAATGAAGTTTTATAACACTTCTGAGGAAATATGACCCATCGACAAATAAGTGGGGAAGTTGATGTGTCAAACCATCAGCTCAAGGCCATACTTTAGAAGATTGTTGGCTACAATTTGAAGGATTGGTATACAAAAACCAATGATTCTTTGTGGGCCTATAGAATGTCCTTTTAGATACCTCTACACACCACACCATTCAGATTGATTTATGAAAAATCAGTTCACCTACCCATCAAAACAGAACATAACACTTTGTGGTCAATTAAGTATCTACTTTTTTATATGAAAAAAGTTGATCAGAATAAACAATTTTAGCTGCATGAACTCGACAAGCTCAGAAAGACTGTATATGAGAATGCATAGATCTATAAGGAACAAGTAAAATTAAGGCATGTCAGTCATCTAAAAAGAAAATACATACATCTACAGTCTACTTTTTAACTCAGGACTGAGACATTTCCCATGTGTGCTTTGAACCTACTAGTTTTGAACATACATCTGCAAACACATTTATCTGCATGGTGCATTCATCCTATGGGGCAACAAATCTTATGAGTTTCTCGAAAATGACCAACACATGAAAACATATTTTACAAATCTTATGGTAGATATGAGTGTCAAAATACCTCTCGTTGTATCAAAACCCACACCTCCACTTGAGGATTGACGTTGCATTGGGCAAAAGACATAAAACATACACACTTGTTAGGAGGCAACCCAACTCTTATTTTAACTTCTACTATAAATTTTATATTAGATAATTTTCCTTCCACTAGAGAATGCTTCATAGGATATAATATTAAGTTTTGATATTTTTATCTTGTTTTGGGATTTTGGATTGAAAAAACCATAGTAATAGGAACCCAACCAACATGTTTTTTTCCTCCATCTCAAATTTTGTGCTTTGTCAGGATGAGAAAATATCAAAGTTTGGGGTGGAGGGTGGCTAGTACAATCACATATCCCATCCATAACCTACTTTTATTCAGACTAAAGATGTCATCATTGCACTTTTTATAAAAAATTGAAAACAATTTCCCTTTTCAATGTAGGATTGTATAGAAACTTGATGAAATTTTTATGCTATCAATACAACTATTGCAAAAAAAATACTTATTAATATAAATTTCATACTTCTTATAAGTGAATTTAACTTTAAGGATATACTTTTGTTTTTCTCATGATTAGAGCAATCTACAAACTTTGTAGTTGGAGACCATCAGAAAAACAAAACGAGCTCGATGGATACAAAAAATCTCATCGAATGACAAGACTCGAAACTCCCATCAAGCTGACAAAATAAGCTCTTCCAAGTTAGGAACTTCTTTGACCCACAAAGATCAAAGGTTAGACAACTACTCAGTTGTAGGATTATTGCCAAGGTTTCTACATTTAGAAGTCTCATAGATAGCTGAGAGCCAACACTCTCATTGAAAAAATAAAGGAAATCTTATCCACCACTGAGGTGTCAGGGTACATAACCCCTACCCTGAGATTGACAAACTGTTAGAGATCATTTCTGACTATTGTGAACTACTAGTGTTCCCCCTAGAGACATGCAAATTTCCCTTTGGAGTGATAATATCTTGTTGTGTTACATCCTGCCTCCACTGACACACTTCCCCTCACTATGAACCACCTTTGCCAACACTATCGCCTCCATCGATTCCTTAGATTCTTCATCGACCATTGTAGTTCATTTTATCTTATGTGCCAATGCTGGCAAAGACAATCAAAGTTTCATGCACTTCTAGACAATACAAATAAATGTCACACCTTGGAATCACCTTCCCAAGGATGTTCTAGAGAGAGAGAGAGACTCATCAGAATTATTCTTGACAGGCATTCTTTCCTCGTGTGTATGTTGTCTCTAAGCCCCTTTTGCCAAACTCTTTTTGTCACAAACCTTCATTTCTCATCGACCACAAAACCGGTCTCATCGATTTCGAGACTAACACATATTAATCACCTTCTTAAATGAAATTTTTGTTTCCTCGCTTTCCGGATGAGTTCACTTGTTGACTTATTTCTTATCAACCAATGACACCTCAACAAAGATTCTTCTTCTCTATGCTTTCTCTTAGATTGACTAAATTTCCATTAGTGTACCTCCAATTAAAATATTCTGACTGGGCTTTTATTTTCAGCTCATGGTCAACACTTGCACTCATTTATAAACCTTGTTTCATCAGTTGGTTGCAACTTGTCTTTTACTACTAATAGCATATCCATCCATCTATTAAACATGATGTCATCGACCAACTCTGACTCTATGAACCTACAAGACACATCACTAGTGGGGATTGAAAAACCAATCGAGGAAATCACAAGCATTCTTGATTCAAACAAGGAGTTAACTTCTTTGGAACATGAACCTACGAGTCTAAGTTATAAGAGAAAGTGTTGACAACTGTATGTTAAAAATATATGCCATCAGAGAAGGGTAAGTAGAAGAAGAAAAACAAAGAAAGAGAGACACCTCTCAAGGTCCTAGCACCAATGAAAATAAGGGAAGGGAAAAGGCTCGAGCGTTAATTTTTCTTTTAGTTATAACTACAACCACAACTATCAAGACACCTACAACACCTATAAATGTAGAGGACACACCCCTAGACCCACAAACAAAAGAAGTATTTATCAGTAGGGATGACGAACATCATGAAAAATAGAATATGTTCATCAAGAGCAAGGCTTATTGGAAAACTAGATATGCCTACCTAGAGAATCTGGAGAAAATAGCAATTTACAAATGAGTCCATGAATTTATAAGTGTAGGTAATCTCTTCTAAGCCTGTATATTTAAAAAATGGTCCCATACGGATCCAACAACATAATTCATGTATTTGTTAAAAAAGATATTAGTGGAAGAAAGCAAAAAGAAGACTACTATAAGATCCTTCAATCCTTTTGTTTGTATGTTTAGAAATGATATTATCCTAATCGAACAAACATTAAACATTATCTTCTATCAAATAGAAGAACAAGCTTTCACTTGTACATTGGTAGGACATGGAAAAGATGCAATCAAATTCAAAAGTAACAAGTCATGTGAGACGTTTCTTCAAGAGTCTAAGCATAGGCCGAGTTCTTCAAAGGATTCCCAAATACCATTTAGATTCATTACGATGATGTAGACAATCATCTTCAATGTGTTTTTTTGGAGGATCAAACACATGGAACATGAGCAGGAGATATATGTTCCTCACCTGGTCTATCTTTAAAAGAAACATTTTATATCATCAATTTTGGTAAAATTAAATGATATAAATATAAAGCACATTCTAATAACTAATTTTCCTTAATGGTATTATTCAAGGAATATTATTATGCTTGTGACGAGTTAAAGAAATAAAGGGGATTTTTTTGAAAGAATCCATTAATAATTTTAGACAGAAGAAAGAAGGGAAAATTCATGAAGGGGTTCCTAAAGTGATGGACAATTGATATTTTGAAATATAGTATTGTGTGGAATTCAATAGATACGAGAGATTTAGTGCATAAATAAAGAATGGTGACTTCAATAATAGAAATACAAGATAATATGCAAGTTCCGAAAAGGAAATAAGATGTTCATGGTATTTTAGAAAACTAAAAGAGAAATTATTTAAATATTTATTTTGGCAATTCAATATTGAGACAACAATTAATATTGTTTTAATCTAACTTTTTAGAAAACGTATAAGTGAGTTTCCATGGAATAAAAGATGATAAAATAAAGGAATATATGAAAGAAAGGAACACAAATCTAAAGTGTTTCTTTATAGTTGATGATCAATTATCATCTATGTGGCATATAAGTAGATGTGTTTCCTTTATTGATTTTAGTGTGTCAACCAAGTAAAATTAGTAGTTAATGATGGATAAATGTGAATACATATTGGGTATATTTTAAATGTGTTTATCTTGACAACTATACATACTTTTTATATGTGCATTGCCAGAACCATGAAAGAAAAGAGATTAGTAAAAGTAGTATTGTAGTACAAGCCATGAAATTGTGTGCATGGAAAGAGGACAACAAAATAGGAAGGTCGGGACTTTCCCACGAAACCACCTATTGGCCTTACAACCAAGGAGAGAGAGTGAGATCGTGGTCTTTTGCCATCTCCCTATTATCCTTTCTTAGAGGAAACCTTTAGGGTTTTTCCCATATGTGTGTGTATGTATGGGATAAAGAGAGGCATTCTCTCCTCCTCTCCCATGCCTGTGACGGAGGCTGAACGTCCCGGAGGGTGATAAACCAAGGTGGAAACTGGGATTTGAACATGGGTCCCTTCATGAGGAGACACCGTGCGTGACCATTTGAGCCACTCCTTGTCGGCTATGTATATGTATATATGTATGTATGTATATATATTAAATATATATTATATTATATTATATGATATGATATATATATATATATATATACATACATACATACATGGAGACATCATCTCCATTGTTTCACCCAGGCGCACGTGTGGTCCTTAGACCATGAAGATCCATGGGACGATAATGCTATTTTCCCCATTTGGACGCAATGGTATCCCCTTCTCTGGCTTCCTCGGACCTCAGAACTCCATGGGTTCAATAGTCCATAACTCATCATCAGCTCGATCTACAACAACGTGTGTTTGGTTTGAAGATTCACAACTTTGAATATCTCCCTAACCCGACAACCTCCTCCTCACTCTGCTGCCTGCCATATTAGGTGGAGGCACGCAAAGATCCCTAAACCAAGTGAAAATAGAGGTGGGATAGGCCACGAGATCGCTAGACGCCCAGACAACAACGAGAACTATGAAACCTCTCCTCATGTAGGCTTTCTTACCGCACAAGACAATGTGGAAGAGAGGCTAGGATGATTTGGGCACCACCAGCGATGCAACGACATGATCATCTACGGTCAAAGGGCAAGTAGTTGGATGATGTAGGTCAGAGACAATGATTTCTCGTGGTGGGTGCTGAAAGTTGTCCTCTCATTGGGGATCCCCAACGGATAGAATACTGTGGATGAAGAAGGTTGGGGGTAACCTTCTCTGTTGTGGCAAACCGGTGTGAACCCTAGAGGAAGGGCACCTTGAGAGCTGTGGGCGGGTCACCGTGGGTACTAGTCGATGGCCAAGGTAGAGGTTGTCCCTTGTGGAGTATGCTCGCCCACTGGTTCTGGTCTTGGTGCCGTGTTAGAGCGGAGTGTGGACATTGAAAAACACATAATCACACGGAACAAGATGACTCGTGAGGTTTTTACAAAGGAACCCATGGGTACAAATTCAAAGAGCAAGGGTTGTTTTGTCTTTAAACCCCAAATCAGTGCCAACCGACACATAATCTTGAAGCTGATGAGGCGACTACCCATTGTCTGACCTAGGCCATGTAGATATTATGGTAATATGTAGAATGCCGACATGTCATTTTCTTATTGGTCAATTAATGATTCTCTTGTTAAAATCATAGTAATTACTACGATGATCAACTTGAGACAATATGAAAATTGAGTAGGAGAATATGTAGCATCCAAATAAAATATGCTTGAAATTGAATTATGCTTCCAATTCTAAAAGTGGTGGAGACATGGATTAAAGTGGTGATTAATGCATATGAACCCTAGTTTTTGATAAAAAGGTGTTCAGTCATGTTAAATATGTTTCTTTGTGATGTAATTTGATAATGTAGACTATAATTGTGATTTAGCATGATTAGGACCATATTATGATAGCTAGAGTTGTTTATGTGAATAATCACACATATGAAGAATGAAGGATTACACATCATGTCTTTACATGTTGTTAATGCACTAAAGTTGATATTTGTGTTCATGAAGTAATAACTTGGAAGATTTTATATTCATGATTATACCTAACCTGAATTAGGGTTGTTAAGTCATTAAAATGATAATTATGGGTTTTGAAACATGACTTGAATGAAACTCAAGGACAAGGAACCTAAACCCTAGATCTCGACCTAAGTTAGGTTCAATACGAATAACATGAATATACAGTTACACGTATGCAGTATGCATGTTTCAGATACTATTGATTAATCATGGATTGCCTTGATGATTAGATTTCATAAAAAGTTAACTACAAATATTCTACATGAATTCTGCATGGCAAAGGTACATTGTTACACTTATGATTACATGTATCGACTTCTTACGTCTGTTGAGGTTTCTCAAAGATTGAATGAATGATATCTATTGGGTGTTTATTTATTTCATGCAAATTACAAATCCCCTATGAGTCTCACATAAAGTATATAATGATAATATGAACCCTAGGTTACACTGATCAAAGGGTAATGCATGTAAGTTCAATGTTGGATAGTGGTTACACATGAGATAGTAGATCAAGTATGGGTCAAAAAAATAAAATAAAATACAAGTAATTATGCACAATATGATTGAATATATGTATTTGTGATTATTAGATGAACCTAAATACGAGAATACAAATATGTTGACTGTGTTTTCTTTATCAGCGTTTTAGGTAGTTCATACACAATATACAAAAATTCATATAATGATGAAATCCATGGAAGGTATTAAAGCTACGTAAGTGGATTAGATGGTTTACTATTTCATCTCAAATGTACAGCTCTAAGGATAGAAGCTTCATGTAAGCAATTTGCAAACAATATTTGTGAATTAATGAAATTGTTTTTTATTATTTATTATTTGCTATATCTAGATCTTTGAGAACAATGTGTAGGCAATGGTCTCATCTTTTGCCCTTACTTAATTGGGGGTTGCTAAAAGTGAGGTAGTTACATTTGGTATCAAATCCCCATATTTTTTCAAATAATATTTAACTGTTTCAAATTTCAAATAATTTGCAGAAATATGAGGGAATTATTAGGGAATTTTATAAAGACTAAGGTGTCTAGAAGGAACCGTGATCGGGGGCTGGCAAAATTTTCCTTCCCACCGCTAGTTGACTTATGAGGAGTCTCGTTCCTATGCATCCTACCTAGTAAAATCAGATGATTTTTCCCAAAATAAAATACATTTAAGGTATCTTATCATCTCGATTCATCAATTTCTCATTTCTCAATAAACCATAAAAAGGAGTTTCCCTCCTCATCTCAAGTTAGAATTTTCAGAAGAAGTAGGATTATGGCATCCTCGTCCAACTAATGCATATCAAAATGTGGAATTGATGAACATGTAATTTGAGAATAAAAAAACTTGTGGAAATAAAATGTACATGTAATAATGTACATATATGTAATGTGGAAATAATAATGTATATGAAATGTGGAAATAATGATTTAAGGGGTTTTTCCTGGAAAGGGTAAACCCTATATGGGACTAGGGTTTGTTTGGGAAAACTTGAGTGTGTCAAGGGATATAAAAACACTAAAATGTAGGGTGTAGTCTCTAGCCCTTACATAAAACCCGAATCCTAGGAAATGGGAGTGGAATGGATTAAATGGAAGCCTTACTCATATGAAGTGCAAGACATTCACCAACCAGAAGAACCTCAAGTATATCTTCTTATATCAGGAGTTGAACATGCGATAGCGATGCTAGATGGAGTTCATTAAAGACTATGATTGCACCATAGACTACCATCCCGGGAACAGAAATGTGGTTGCAGATGCTTTGAGCAGGAAGTCTTCTTCATTAACTTCTATTGAGAAGAAGCAATTATTCTCTTTGGTGTACCATAAGAGGGACATGTTGGTTTCCTTGAGTTAGATGAATGTGAAGTTGGAGGTGTCCTTGTAGTAGGATTGTTGGCCCAGTTCTAGGTGCAACCTATGTTGATGTAGCAAATCAAAGATGCCCAACATGATGATATTTTGAAATAGTAGATTCGAATAGAGTTCAACAGCGAGAAGTGTGATGGGTTCCATGAGTCTGAGGATGGGGAAATATGTTACCATGGTAGAGTAGTAGTTCCTGACGTAGATGATTTGACAAGGTTGGTTCTTGAAGAGGCTCACTCTTCAATGCACACTATGCATCTAGGTAGCACTAAAATGTACCAAAACTTGAAGGACATGTATTGTTGGCCTAGTTTGAAGCATGATGTAGTTGACTTCTTGGCTAAGCGGAGCATCAAAAATCTACAGGAACCCTGCAATCATTTGTTATACTATAGTGGAAATGAGATCATATCATGATGGACTTTATGGTTGGAATTCCATGGACATCGAAAGGTCATGATTCCATACGGGTGATCATTGATAGATTGACTGAGTTAGCACATTTCCTTGTAGTGAAGACAACATATAAAGCAGAGATAGGTGTCCTCAGTTTACCAATCACTTTTGGAAGCGTCTGCATACAACCATGAGTACGTAACTAAAGTTCATCACAATATTTCACCCACATATAGATGGAAAGTCTGATAGGACTATACAAACTTTGTAAGATCTGTTGAGAGCTTTAGTATTGTAGTTTTTGGGTAGTTGGGATTTCAATCTCAGTTTGATAGAGTTAGCATACAATGAAAATTATCAAAGGAGCATTGATATGGCATCTTATGAGGATTTATGGTGGGTGGCATTGCAAATATCCACTGTGTTGGTATGACACAGGTGAATATCAACTTTTGGGTCTTAAGCTTGTAGATAAGAAAATAGAGAAGATAAAGATGATACATTAACATTTGAAGGCATCCCACGAAAGGTAGAACTCTTATGTTGATAAGTGTTATAGGCCTTTGTAGTTCCAAGTAGGAGACATGGTGTATCTCAAGGTCTCTCCTTGGAATGGTTTGTTGAGGTTTGGGAGGAAGGGTAAGTTGGCTCCCAGGTATATGAGACCTTACCCTATGGTGGAATGTGTGGGAAAGGTGTCTTATAAGTTAGAGTTGCCACCTGAGTTGCACAGGTTGCAGTCAGTGTTCCATGTTTCAATGTTAAGAAAGTTTCACCCCGAACACTGAGTTGATTTTATAGCCAGTGGAGGTTGAACTAGATGAGGACGTGTCATACGTTGAAGGTCATGTGTTAATCCTAGATAGAAAGATCAAGAAGTTGAAGAATAAGGATATCATGTTAGTTAAGGTTTTGTGGCATCACAATGGTGTTGAGGAAGATGTGTTGGATCTTGAGGATGAGATGCATAGGAAGTATCCATCTCTTTTTGTGTAGGATTTTGGGGGTGAAATCCTTGTTAGGGGTTTATGGTTGTCAGACCCCTGAGCTATTTTAGTGCTTGTGCTTTTTTGTTTAATAAGATGCTTAAACCTTAAAATAATCTCTTGATATTTAACATGTTACATGGTTATGTTTTCAGTTTGGTCTTGTTTTGTTGATGTTTGAGTTATATGTGGTTGTTTTGGACCCAGTTGCAATTTACCCTTGTTGAGGGTTTATATTGTAGTTTGACACATGTAGAAAGTGCTCATTGTTCCTTAGCATCATGAGAGAGAATATTATGCTTAGGGGTGCCGTGTTTGGACCTTTGTTGATATGGTGGCATCTTGAGGTGATTTTAAGGTTTGCATGAGTTACATGTATGATGGTGTCAAACATATGTGTTATAGAGTGTAACTATTAGTGTTGCGACCTTAGGTTGAGACTGGGGTTGTGGTTCTACCGCTAAACCATGTATTGAATGGTTTTCTTTGACCTAGTGCCTTGGGCATGTGTTTTGGTCACTATAGTTTTTTCCTTAATGAGATGTTGCAATCGCAACACTTTTGGATTGCTTTTGTTGCAAATGATACAAGGGACTTTTAGTGTGTTATGACAGCTACCTATTGTGTGATTTGACCATGTTGTGTTTGGATTAAAGTGGTCTCTACACAACTTTGGTTTTAATGTTTCTCTCGCATGTGTTCATGCATGGATGATCCTTTGTGGGAAAAGTGTCCTTTTGGTGCTCTTACATCTTAACACATCATATCATTACCTCTCTCCTACCCAATGTGTATATAAGCTCTCTCTTCAACATTTAAGAAATTCTTTTAGCTCTCTCTTCTTCCTCCTTGATTGACCCACCTTTGATCTTTGTGGAGCTTGAGAGGGCTAATCTTGAAGCTTTGGTGGTCGATTATCCTTACATGTGGTGATCTTACGCTCGATCATCTTTCTTGGGGTGATCTTTGGTGATAACTCTTCTTGGTAAGTACTTCTATCTCCTTGATCATGTTTTCTTTTGAAACCCTACCACTCTTCTTCCCCTCTTGGCTGTGAGACTATGGTGCAACCATGGTGGTTATCTTGAGTATCTTCTCTTCACAAAGGTTAGAGACTATGGTCTGACCATGGTGGTACCTATGTGAGAAGAAGCTCTCTTCTTTGTCCTCTTATTTGGACTAGAAATACCCGACCCCTCGTCCATTGAGAGGGATAACTTCCACTTGACTATGCCATGAGGGTGTTGGCTCATGCTCAACCAAGGAAGAAGATCGTTGACCAACATTTCATCGACCTCCCTTGTATATCTATTTTTGGTCTACCATTCATTTTCATCACGACATTCCATCATCCAACCACAAATGTGGATGAAGCTTCATGGACATCAACATCTAGGCCTATGCTCCCTCTTATCTTCTATAAAAGATCTTTGTCATAGAATGAAGAAGAGAACAAGTATATCATCAACCCATGAAATAGGTGTTCTCCTTATTTCATGACTGAATCGACCTCTTTATTGAGTAGAATAATATTGTTCCACTAAGCCATGATCATCCTCTCCATCATGATTTTGGATGAATCTTTCTTCTCCCTTCATTCCTTTATTTATGTTATTAAGAGAAAGTATTCCAGCTTGCCAGTGTGTGGATATAAATGCCGATGCCATTATTACATGTCCATGTTTTGATATTCCATGGCTTGTATATAACAATTCATTTCAATGTTAATCATTTTAAAAAATGTCTGTATTGTGGATGGATCACCTACTCTACAATGTTTGTTATATTTCTATGTTTCTAGAACTTGAATACTTGGATTTGAATATCAATTAACATGATTGATGCCTGCATGACAAATTCCAAAGTGATATCTCTACAGTTGTAGGTACATGACTCACAAGTAATGAGACATTGAGCTCACATAGATATCTGTGTGATTTCCCTCACCTAATGAGTGGATCTTGATTTTTCTCTTTCGTAATGATTATATCTAGCTTGGACATGTTGTGGATGTTCTTGTGCATGTAGAAATGGTTAATTCTAATGCCACCCCAATGACCTTCATCATTAATTTAAACTTAATTTTAATCTTGCACTTTTACTTTATTTCAAATTAGTTTCAAATGAACCCAAATTAAGCATTGGTTACAAATGTTAGTATTAATTCATTTGGATATGCACTATAATGATTACTAAAAACATTGTCAATCCTTAACTATACTATGATAAGACTCATCCTCTTACGGGTGGTGTTATTTCACATTGTTTTGGTAAAAATACAAGGTTGTAACTATAGGTGACTCTTGTATAGCAATAACATCCCCATTACAATACAATTGGGGTACCAATGAATATTCATGGCAGAGAGATCCTAAATTCTATTGGAAGGATCCTAACAATTTTCATCAGGGCCTGTAACTTGCAGAATAGCCTAAACAACATCAAAGCAGCACCTCACAACAATATCAATAGGAAGTTGTCTTAGTTGAACAAATAGGTTAGAATACGTGTTTGGATAACTCATGAATCAAAATATCATACTTGGACCAATCCAAGATGTACCATAGAAATCAAGGGGCTCAAATTCATAGTATAGAAAAACAAATTTCACAAGTAGAAGTGGGGTTGGGATTAATAAAGAAGCCCACTAAGTAGGTATTTCCTAGAAATATAGAGACAACCCACCAATATCATCAAGTAAACTATGTTTATGTTTCCATGTAGAAAGAGCAAACTATTGCAGAAACACCAAATAAATACATTCCAAAGAATGAATGTGTTTATGTTCCACAAGTTCCTTTTCCAAACATCATGTACGTAAGATTGGGGGTATGTAGAATACTTATGAATTATTCACACACATGCACCTCCGTCAACATGATGTTTATGAATAGAGACAAGGAAACTCCATCTACACTGATTCTATAAGACAAGGAACTCCAAATTTCCTCCATTTTCATGCCCACATTCTCAATTCTAGAGGAGGTGAGTGTGCAACAAGAATAGGAAAAGGTTCTACTCCTTAGTAGAGAAATCATAGTAAAATAGAAGGCACTTACAATAAAATAGGAGTAGTCGTAGGTCACCCCATCCACACGATACACTCAAATTCTATCCTATGGATGGTTTTGATTAAAGCTTAGGGGGAGTAGTACCCAATGTGTCATGAATTCCTCTATGCATGCATACTAAGATGTCACATGTGTCATTCCCTAATATTCTAAAGTTAGGAAAGAATGACAAGTAGTTCATAAGATTTCTTGACATCTTTTAAATGCTCCACATAAAAATCATTTTAAGGAGGTGATATAATAGATCCTTACATATGAAATATTTTTGAATGATATCATTAGTAAGAAATGATGGATAAAAGATATAGTTGTTATGTGTCTTGATGAAGTGGTTAGTGCTATGATCCATACAAGACTGTTGGCAAAGAAGAAGGACACATGATTTTTCTACATCCCTTTTTCTATTGGCAGTAAGAAGTTCAAAGAAGTAATATGTGACTAATGGGGGAGTATGAATCTTATGAGTCTCTCTACCTTTCAATATGTAGGATTGAAGAAACCAACAAAGATTTTTATATGACAATCTTGTCTGCAAATTGGTCAATCTTGAGGCCCTACAAGATATGTGAGGATGTTTTAGTTAAAGTTCAAAAAATTATCTTTCATATTGACTTTATGGTCATGGACATATAAGAGATCAGAGGATCTAAGGTGTTTTTAGGAAGGCTTCTCCAAGGTACGGATGATGTGATCATTGGCATGAGTGGAGAATACTTGACACTAGGAATCAATGATGATAGGGTGAAGCTCAAATTTCCATATAATTCTTCACCACCATCCATTGATAATCCAAGTTGAAGGAATGCATATTGTCAAACCTATGACACTAAACAAGTGTTCTTGTGGGAGGAAACCAACTTTAGTTTCTGTGAAATACTTTGTTTAGTCACATATTTTGTTATAATTTGTACTTCTATATAAGTATTTGTTTTGTTTGATGCTAGAAGAAAGGTGTGTTGATGTATTTTTGTTGGGGTATAGGAATTCATTATTCTGTACTATCAACTTCTCTATCGGTAGCGCTAACCCATCATTCAGGAATTCATATAAGGAGTCATAAAAAAATTGGTGCCACCAATGGGTGGGTCGTTGGCACTGAATCCTTCTCAGTTAGAAATCATGCATGGACATTCAGGTGGATATAATTGACACCATTGTTTGTGGAACCAACAATTTTTTAGAATAAATCTTAGCACTAACATGAAAATATTTTAGAAACCACATAGAGTTTGCTCAGTGGTATAGACACATCACACTCAAAGAAGACAAAGCGCGATTTGGCTTGGTAATACTATCACACATGTCGGTGGTACTCAAATTTCCAAGATCAACACCTGAAGCTACACGAAATAAAGAGGTGGCACCACCGAGTATATTATCGATGGCATCGACATTGTGCTTGGTCACACTAAAAATAGAAATTGGTGGCACTAATAGAGAGGTTAGAGATGGAAATTATTCAGCTTGGTAGCACTAACACTCCCATCAGTGTCACTGGCCTAAAAAAATGATTTATGGCAGCAATACTGATGATTGAAGTCATAAAAATTCAATGATCGATGGCGTCAATCTCAAAAAACAATTTACGTGATAATACCACTGATTTAGACGAATATGTGGATCACTATATCTAAGGTCCAAATTCATTGGCATCAAGGATTGGATTCGGTATGTCCATGGATAGAACACAGTTGGAACCACTCACACCTATCAATGGTAGTACAAACACCACACATGCATGGTACACTTTAGATGTAAAAGGGAAGCAAGGGTTATCATAATTCATACCCGAGCATTCATATCTCATTCATAAGGTGCAAGAATATCCCAAGAGGTCAAAAATCCATCTCAACATTAAGATATTTCATTGAAATCCTTTCAACATCACCATATTCGCTTCTCCAAATGATGATAGCCCGACAACAAGCATTGTCCACCATGATCATACCTAATCAATTGGTACCCAAGATAAAAAGAGTGGCCTTCCAATGTGAAGTAATGAACAAGTGATATAGGAAACTCATACCAACATAGTATAGGGATCAAACCATCCATGCAAAAGTAGGCTTCGCCAACAACCTCAAACATGTCTACATTGGGCAAGACATGCAAGGCTATCACACAATTTTTGATGGTTGGACCACCTATCCTAACATCATCTTTTAATTTTGTACCACATTGGAGGTTTTCGGCATTGTCGAGAATTGCAATTTTGAGAAGTTTGCTAGGTAAAGTTAAGAATTTACAACACTGAGCACCACCTCACATTGAAGGATTTAATTCCATCTATGGTTGGTCCATAGGTGAGGAGCACTATGCCCCAACCAACATCGACTACATCATGGCATGGAAACATATGTGAATATTACCGCAAGGATCCATCATAAACTATTAGAAGTTTGTCATCATGGATATCCAACACCCCTTCACCCCTATTCTCCATCTCTACTTGACAAATACCATCTTCTACAGGTCAACACAAGGGAAGGGGAGGGTCTAGAATATGGACATGTATGTTCTCTACTCATTCCCGACCTTGAGAAGGGTGTCAAATAAACTTTGTTTGTTCTTCCTTCTCCACATAATAGTCGTAAAGAAGTCGACTCAAAGAATTAACTCCATCCACTTTGGGGCTTTCTCACACCAACGGTCGGGCATCTTCACCTTGACATATCCAAAGATAACTCCCTCCTAATGATTTTTCCTCTTTATTTTGAGAACATCAAGTAGGGTCACCTAGTATCAAAGAAATAAGGTAGGGTGTACACATTTTTTGCCATTGACATGAATTTGAAGAAGAGGTGTGACAAAGTGAGTTTTCCTCTATTATGTTATCCAATTTTACCATCATATTATTCCTTCATGACCTCAATTTACCTTTTTTGACCCCTTAATCAATTTAGATACCCAAAATCAAAATCTATTGATTAATATGAATTTCATACACATTGTGACACTCCAACTTAGCTTGATACCCCATATTGTCCAAAGAAATACTATTGACAATGCATATTTATCTTTTCATCTCCAAACATTTCCCTCATATTCTACTCTTTATCTTGAACCTATGGTCCAAATTTGAGACCATTTGGACCTTTCAATGATTTGTTATGATTTTCCTATATTCTACCCTCTTATAGCCCTAGAATTCCCCTTTTAATCCTTAGTGGGCTCGACCCACTTGTCTTAGTTAGCACCGGGCCCGACCCGACTGTGCTAGCTGAGAAATCAGGGTCCCTTTCCCTGGACCGACTCTAGGTCAAGAGTGAACTGAGCCCCTTCCCTTGAGCCAGGCACACAGCCCAGTGATCGTTGGATGGTGATCCAACGACGTCGGGTCATCTTCTACGTTGCGCCCAATTTCGATGGTTCACCGTGGACCCGACTCCTCAAGTACGTGACCTGAACCCCTTATAACCTCTCTCTCACCCCAATTTCTTAACCAATATTTTCCTCACATCCTCTCCAATCTTTCACAACCTTAATCTGTCAAAACCATGGCTTTGGGGCCAAGGAAACCTACCGCCACCCTTGGGGATATACACCACTTCGAGAACCCTAACCCTAGCCCCAATCACATATAAAAACCCCTATCACCTTCAACCTACCCCCACCAACCCAAATGACACCTCACCTTCCCATTTCTCTCACTCTCTCATTTTCCCCTTTTTCTCTGGCCACATCTCTGTTGTGGCACCGCCATGCTCGGGCGCAAGGCTTCTACTGATTGAATGACAATCCTTGACTATCAGATCAGGGTCAAAGGCTGACCAGGTCCAAGACCAACTGTCACAGATCGTGCTCACTCCCTTCCCCTCTCTCTTTCCCTCACACACATGTGATCAGAGGAAGGTGCCTCTCAGTCATAGATATGGTACGCGGGTCAAAGATGACCATGAGATCAACAACCCACAGTTTTTCTCAGATTTTCTTTTTCTGGTAAACATATCCCTCTCTACTCAAAAAATTCCAGTAAATAACCAAAACTTGCAAAAATTCTATCTTGTAATTCCTAGCTCAAGATATTATGAACAAATCATCAATTTTAATCAAAAAAATCCAAGGATACATTTAAAAATACTTGTGAGGCCTAATTCTTGATATATTTTACTGATATATATATAGATTTTAAATGTCTTGCTTAAATTTAGCCAAAATGACTCTACTGGTGTTTTATCTCTAGAAACCCTCATATATGACTCTGATGTATCTTGATACTCAAAAATCACAACTTGACTAATGAGGATCTTAATCTCTATTCCTGAATATGATTCTGATAAATAAATTTGAATAATGACTCAAATCTGAATGACTACAATTAGGGTTAGCAAATATGTTCCTCAAATACCTAGGTGGATCATTCATTCTCGAATATGCTTGACACTTGACTAAATGTTGAAATCTTGATATGATATTGATTACAAAGGAATGATCTACCTTAGGGACGAATAGGAATGAAAAACCCTAATCTTTACTTGATACACTATCCTTGTGTATATTATGATCTTGACCCTCATCCAAAAAGGTTCCCTATTATAATTCCTCCTTGACCAGACCAGTTGTAGTGAAGATATTTTTCTATGTACCTCTTTATTGTATGCATGGCTACGTATTTGATTGAAATAGTTATTCCCTATGATTATTATTTTTGTTCTTTTGGATTTATGATGAATACTCCTGAACATAAATAAATTACCCATTATGACTACGAGAAAATGTTGACTTGTCGATATTGAAAGCAAGGGACTTCCTCATTTGGAGGATGGAAAGAACTTGCACATTTTACTCGAATCCCCTTCCTAATTAAGAGAAGTGGAATATAGTGTCCCCCCATCTCATTGGGACTGCGGAGTCACACTCGAATTCATATAAGCATGCTTCTTGATATTAGCATAATTGGAAAATTCGTATTAAAAATCATGTCGCATAAATATTGTTATAAATTTGCTTGATGAGTTTTTCTATTATAAGTCCTGTCATACATACTATTTTACTATAAGAATATTTTACTATAAACCGATTTTACTTGTTTGTATATAGCGTATCGATGCATGCACATTGATTGTGTCTTACTTTTTTTTATTTAGGCAATGTCAAGAATTGAAGATATGAACCTTCCATCTCTTATTTTTTCCACTGCAAATAAAGACTGCATCAATATGGACTTCACATGGAAGCTAATGTTAAAGGGATTTAGTTTAAAGTATACTTTTCTTATCTTGTTAAATTTTTCATTCCATGTTGCCCACATGCCTTATGCAACAAACATTTGTTTCATTTTCAATCAATAAAGAATGTTATTTCCTTTTTGCAAATCATGTGTGTATGATCTTCAGGCTGCTCAGGGATGGGTGCTCTAATCCTCTTTTCACTGACTATTTCCAGTGAGGTTGGTATTAGGGTAAGAATGGTTCCATGACAAGACAGTTCTCCCTGACCCATATTCATCTATGGAAAGTGTGCCATCTTCTGTGGCCAACATAGGATGTAGAGGCTGTACTAGAATTAAAGGATGTTGACACACCTTTCAAGTCCAAAGAAGAAGAAGGATATGAGAACTAGGACCAAGAGAAGGCATCCATGCCTCATAGTTTTTTCAACACATGAACCACACCCCCTTGTCGATATACAACTTTAAGCTCCAATACCTCCACCGCCAGGAGATTTATTAATTATGGACAATATGTATGGAATTTTGTAGTCCATTCATCAAGGGAAGTAACAACATTCAATTCCTTATACTCAAGCTCAGATTGTGTAAGACCAATTGCTTTAGTAGTAGTAGGCTATCAACGATAACAATTGATTCTCCTGATCAATGAAGAGAACATCCATACTTGCCTACAACACATTGAGTACCACCAACAACCACTCTATCATCATTACTAGGGCTAGGGGAAATTTGCTAGCTACCCTCATCCACAAGACATGCCAAGACGACCGCCACAATTCACCGTCATGTTCTATCAACTAGATCAACAAATTACACTGCAAATAGTCCACCAACCACCTTTCTAATTTTCTGGTACCAACATTCCACCTCTTAGTTGTAATTTTAACTTATAGTGATCATGTCAATATAATGGTAGGTGCATTTTCAGTCCATCCATTGTGTAGTTGAATCCTTTTTTTTGTTTCATGTGCAAACTATTTGTATGTTGCTTGAGATTCTTGTTTTACATCCATCCATTCTATTTACACCCATTTCTCTGCAAGCTAGGTCACATATATGATTATTCCTCCCATTCATCTCTATATTGGGTATTACATCCAATACAGTTGTGTAGGTAGATTACAACAATGTAGATAGGAGAATCATATGTTGCATCAAGTGCATGCCTTATTGAATATGATGTTAAGTGTTCCATATTCATAGTGTTTCCATAGATCTTATTCATGACATCTTCAATAAACATTTTTGATCTCTATCACCTACTTACATTTTCAATGGTTGGTAAGGGAGGGTTTGAGGTTGTTAGGTAATTAAGAAAAGTAATTAATATATATGTAATCTTGCTGACCCACTCAAACAAATCTAAGAGCACTGTTTCTTAAGGATAAGAAACATTCAAGCTTAGGGATTTTGATGCATTGGTTTTTAGTCACTTTTAACTTGGAAATTTCTGGGCTTGTTTAGAATATAAGATCACAATTAGATATGTTTTTGAATTATTTTCCATAATGAGTTTGGGAATCACTACTTCATCAATTATTCTTATTTTTATTGAATAAAGTGAATTTATGATCCATATCTGGGAATTATGTCATCTTTCCCTCTTTTCAGATAATTTGCATACTAAAATGGCAAACTCTATTTTTTTGACATATGTGTCATTACTAACATGTCATGATCTATAACAACATAAGGAGGGCAGACTTGGTGCTACCGAGAAGACTACCAAGAGAGTTATTGATGCTATTGAAGCATGTGGTTGGTGCTATCAAATCATGAACTTGGGAGCATCAAAAGTCAAGATGAATTGTATTGGTGACATTGACTCACATGTTGGTGGTATTGAATTTTGCATTAAGATATTCTATGAGAAACAACTTAGTTCTATCAACACATATCAATAGTACCAAAACATTTCTAGGAGACAAAAATTGGTTAATCACTTCATGCATTGACACGTCGTTGGTGGTATTGATGTTCTACAATCAGAGTATATATGAGATTAAATCATATCCAACAACCATATATTAATTAGGGAAAAAGCATTCCTTATAACCTAGGTAGTGCAGCCACAAATGATTTATCTCATTTTTTCATGATGCAAAGATGATATAGGAGGAAACGAAGGAGATAGAACCAACTAGATTCTCTTGGAACATTTGGAGGAATGATTTGAAACCATAAATCTATAGATCACAATGTTCATTAGAGACGATTATTGAGTTGACTTCTTTAAAGGTTTTCATATTGGTTTTCAGATGTTTAGCTTGTTTGTCTATTATTATTCTTGTTATATAATGATAGAACTCTGGTAGGGATAAACACCTTTACTTCTTAGGACTTAGGAGTAGTTCGAGATTGCATTATATTACTTTCTATGAGTTAGTAATTTTTTCCTTTAATATGGACTTGAATCTATTATATATTTGTTGATTTGGTTCTGTTTGATCATTGCAATCAAAGTAATAGACAACTTTCTTTGAGTGAGGGATTAGGAGTTAGACCAGTTATAGCTTCATATATCCTATACCATGCTTTCAAATAAGTCATACAATTATGAAAGGATATCCTAGAGATTTCAATCATGCATCTAAATCAATTCCTAATTGCGACATGATTGGGGTTTGTCTTAGTTTAGATAGTACATTATGTTGTTGGAGTAGGTAATGCTTGCTACGGGTCTTGTGTTTAGAGTAAAGGGTGAACAATTATTACTAAACAAGAATTTGAATATAGTATATGTTGTGGTGAAATCTCAACCGAAGGAATCCATCGATTTCTGACCACAACCATCTTAATAGATTTAAATATTTTCTCTTCGTTAATTAAAAACCCATCAATTCATTGTTAGGTATAGTTAATTTGGTATCAGTAAGTAGTATTTTCTATAAATGAATCTAGGAGTTCAACGTGATTCCTCATAGTCATTTATTACAACACACATACACTTGTGACACTGCAAGGAGTGGGACCCAAAGAGGGGATCCATTCCCTACTTAATTTTATAACTAAA